>MU393993.1:1800000-2288845 GCA_022578575.1 Hypoxylon sp. FL0543
CCGACAACGACGTCAGACCCGCGACAGCTGATAGTAGCGTTGAAGACGACGTCCAATTATTGGCTGAGGAATGAGCCGAGACATCCTAGAGGATTTGCGCACAATTACGTGGTATAGCCGGCAGGGTGTTGATCGTGTTTGCTCGTACTACCACCAAGGGGGGTAGTGTTGAAGCCGAGACGACGCAACTATTGCGATGGACTCGCCCTACTAGTGCCAGTTCTCCGCATAATCCCAATTGAGTACCGCCATTGGATCTCCTGACAGCTACCTGACAGCTACCTGTCAGCCATGGCCAACCACCTCCTAGCATGTCTCCATATATGTATGCGCCTTAGCTACATATAGGTAGCTGACAGAGTTACGGATAGCACGGGATGTCCAGTTTCTTCATCTGGATAGCGATACCTTCAACCCCGGCTTCCAAGCTGCACCACATGATGGAGGCCGCGCTTTCCGGAACCTCGGAGTCGACCGATGGCTTGTTGCCTGATACATGGGACATGATGACAATTGATATCAACCATTGCTCGTCCGGGAAATCCATGACGAAAGAAGTGTCCTAAACTGAATAGTCCCATATCAGCAGTGTCCAATCAAGTGATGCTGATGGTGAAGTTGGTTGGAATTGCACGTGGTTCTCCCACTTCGGGTTTCCCCTTATGTCGTCAAGCGCACGAACCACACTGATATGGATTACTAATCATGCCAACTATCAGCGACTTATACGATTATACGACTATACGACTCGTCTGAAAATCGGATAAGGGTCATAAAAGAATCAATATCGCTAAGCGCCGGATTGATCGTCCCAGGACATTTTCTCTTAACGGGCTGGCTACCTGCAGGTACGTTATCGTTGTAGTTAGATCCCACTTGTTCAACCTACACCATTTAAGGGGCTAATCACGGATTATCGAATGCTACGTACCTTGTGTAACCAAGACTTCAACGCACGCTCAAGTCAGCTGTGGAAGTTATTGTAGACGTCTCGAAGGCCTCTCGCCACACGTATTTGGTCTTGACTACCTAAAATAAATTGGAACAAACGTTCACTTTCACATTCCCCAGTCGCAAAACACTAGTGGTTACTGCCTGAGTGCACATATATAGACAAAAATAGAGCACAATGCCAGGGGAGACGTAAAGCCCCAAGACTAAGGCTATGAAGACAAACTTCAACTCTGGTCTAATTAGTAAGGACGTTGTCACGTGGCCAGTCTAGCATAGGGGTACGAAAGACGTTATACCGCGACAAGCTATGAACCTGTCTAACCGCTTACCTATCTACACTAGGAGTTGCATTACACATACACAGAACTATCTTTCGTCCTGGCCGTCCTAGACGTAACCCCCCAGGTCACCCTAACAGATGTGATAAGATAAGGCTTGGGATAATTATAATAGTACACGCTGTTGGCGTTTGTTTAATGGCTATGAGAGTATAATGACCAGAGATAAGGGCCGTGAGGTAAATACAAGAGCTCGTTAACGGCCGGGTATCGACAACTGGCTCCCGGCCATTTCCTTGAGCTGCTTGGCCTCTCAAAGTTAACACGGCGAGTGACTGCATGGACCTTGCGTTCCTGAGAAAGCTCCGGATCGTTCAGGACGTACTTGACGACTAAGATGCCTTGTTGGCTAGGAGAAGCACCAAAGATGGCGGTAGCTTCCTTTATCAAATTGGCGGCCGGGATGCTGCCCTATACCTGCCCCGGGGCCGGACCCGGACCCGGACCCGCTCCGGAACTGCACCCACTTCTGACATTGCACTGTCCCGACCACTACCGACTCCGGGCATACAGTCGGCATTCAGGATCTCACTTGCTACATGATTTCCTCCCGTAACGATCTTCAGCAGCCTGCTTTTCTCTGTCTGCTTTCATCAACTTGATTATCGTTGACACCCTGCTTTTCTCTGTCTACATTCATCAACTTGATCATCTCCGGCACCGTACCTTTCTCTGTCTACCGTCGTCAAATAGATTTCCAACGTCGAAATTTACGCTCGAAGTTCAGATCCGCGTCGTCGACCAAGACTTGAACTACCTTCAGACGAATTCTTAGCCACGGTCCAGAGACACCCAAGATCAGATCAAGATGTCCGCCAACAAGAGTATGTATACCATGGCCAGTCAGATTATGTTTCCCTCTTTCCAAATATCATCAACGCTAACTGTCGATTCAGTTCGAAACGCCCGCAACCAGCCTGGTCTTCCCACCCGAGGCCCTAATCCACTCCGATGTGGTCAATGTGACTACGTCGGTACAACGGAACACGGCTTAGACAACCACCGCCGCCGCAAGCATGTGGGAACTGTCTGCATGTTCCCGGGATGCGGCAGGCAGATGGGAACCGAGGAGGAGGTCAGAGTCCACATCAAGGCGGAGCACATAAAAGCTCCCAAGGCAAAAGGCGACCGTCATTGCTGTCCCTGGCCTGGTTGCGGGAAGGTCTTTGCTCAAGAGGGCTCTGTGGTTCGTTGCTGCTACTTCCATTGCCATGCCGCCGCCAATGCTCTCGCTGCCGCATCTCCCGCTGTTGCTGCCGCCGCATCTCCCGCCGCTGTTCCCGCCGCTGTTCCCGCCGCATCTCCCGCTGCTGTTCCCGCTGCAGCTCCCGCCGCAGATCCCGCCACTGCTCTTGGCGTGGATGCAGAGACCCTAGAAGCCGCGCGCGCCCTAATCGCCATGTCACGCAACTGGCCTATCGAGGAGATGGACGAATCGTGGTTCCGCTAGGGGCCTACGGGCCCACCACGACCCATGCGACGACGACCCCGACGACGACGACGAAGATCGGGAGATCCAGACCAGCACTTTAGGCAGTTTTTTGTTTTTTCCCGTGGCGCCGAGGACCTGCGCAAAATCAAGTCTCTGGAGCCCATCTCGGGGGAAAAGAAAGGGGGGGAAGGGGGCAATGGTTCGAGATTCGGTTTAGTTATGACTAATAAATAATTCGTGAAAGCAAGCTTCTTGTGGAGTTATCCCCAGGGATAGACTCAACTTTAATTGATCACCACATGCCCCTGGAGTTTGAAATCGGTGTTTCTACCGATATTAGTACTGTCGTAGATACCTGTGAGGACATCTATTGTGTCCCTTCTTTGTAGAATCTTCGCCCTAAAGCGATAACAACATTGCCTTTTCCTGGTATACTCCAGGATGCAAATGGAGTATAGCGTCTTGTAGTACAAATACCTCTATATACCAAAGTAGTACTTGCGTAATATGTCAGAAGCTATCCGCCGCGAGGACCTGAAGGGACCTAGGAGGTCAGGTCTAAGACAGCAGAACAGAGGATGTTTTTGTCAATATGTACGGTTATCTTTCGGTAGCTAGGCACCTAAGGTACATAATTGTTCGCGGGACAATGTTGCGGTTAGCCCCATGCTAGGTTGGCCTTGTGACATAATAGATGAGTATGAAGTGTGATATCGTTCAATCTTCAGGTATACCCTGTAAGGCGCTCTTCGTCCTAGCCTGCCTAGACCAAGGAAGTGTTTCGAATTCATGACCACCTAGCTAGTCTACCTAATGTATTAATTACGCCTGGCGTCAGTTGAACTTATACATAGGGGTTGATTTAACGCTACAAGGGTTAATTGTGGAGTTTTATGTAAGTCGAGGCAGATTTTCATAGAGCTAGTGGGGATGTATAGCGCCTTTCATGTACGAATGAGTTATGGTGAGTTGTGATCATCCGCAAATCGAGGTAATGGAGGCAGTACTTATACCTCTTCGTTAATAAGTCAAATGGGAAGCTCTCCCGGGCTGCCAGGTCCCGAAAAGGTCTCTGATCGCTTAGTTACCTCTATCGGTTATTCGAATTTTTTTCCGTGGCTGACGACTCTTACTTGCAAAGGTTGCCGTGACAGTTCAAGCAATGATTGGAAAGGGTCAAATTCGGCAAACGAGCCTAGTCCATAGTAACTTCAAATTTCTTGCCTACTTAAAGGTAGGTATTTACTCGTAGAATCCGACTTACTCCAGGGCAACGCATTATGACGGGCAGCTCACAGGCTTAGTAGATCCCTTAGGGCTGAGGATCTAGTCAGCCTAGTGCGCAGCTGTGCAGATACGGGCGGGCCGTGTACAGATACGGTCGATCAATCGAGGCTTGCAGAGGGCTTGGTCAATAGTGGCAGTGCGGTCACCATATGGGACGCCACAACTGCAATCCTACTTCAGGTAACTTATAATGACCGACGCCGTCGACTATCCAAATCCCATGGATATCTCCTTCTGTACCTACCTACCTATCATATAGCAAAGCAGATATATCAATTTCGAAGACTGAGTTAAATCGCCATCGAAATGGGCAACTCAGCAGAAGCACAAGTTGACCTCGCAACCGACAGCGGGGCAGCACCGCCACCATACACCGCAGTGGATACCGACGCAGAAGGGGCATCGTATCCCCCGGCGCCGTCATACGAAGCAGTACCCGGAGCCAGCAGCAGCAGCAGCAGCAGCGCCATCGCAGGAGTGAACAACAGCTTTCCGCAATCGCTCAATGCATATCTCCCAAAGGGGCTTTCCAAGACCTTCCACCTAGGCGAGCATGCGGACCAGCCGGTCTTCGCGGTCACAATGCACTCCGGGCTTACGAGTAAGCCGCTCCTGGAACTCCATTCCGGGCCGAAGGAGTCGGACCCCATCATCGCGACGGCGAACAACGAGAAGAAGTGGAGTTGTGGTAGGACCACCGTGGTCCAGATCCTCCCTGGAGCCATCTCCTCTCTAGGTGCCGCGGACTCGGCATCGGACTCCCGCCCGGAGTCGCAGCAAGTGGCTGAAAAGATCATTATGAAGCAAACAAACATCTTGAAGAACGTGACGTACCCATTTTCCATCGAGGTTGGCCTAGGCAAGGATGTCCGCGTCGAGAACTTCGAGTGGCGGGGCAGCAGGGGCGCTGAGATCCAGGGCCTGGACAAGTACACGAGAGGCTATAAGCTAGTGCGGCTGGGTCGCGAAGGGGCGGGTAAAGGCGGCGAGCGGTCGAGCCGAGCCGCAAACACCACGAGCGACGGGAAGGAAGTCGTCGCCGTCTTCGCCCAGAACACCGGCTGGAGCATGTACAAGGTCTTCAAGTTCCAATTCCTCGAGAGCGGCGCCACAGGCGTGCTGGGCGATCGGTTCGCCCTTACCGCGCTCATGACCGCACTGAAGATCTGGTATATCGAGTACATAGCCCAAACGGCGAGTGCTAGCGCCTGAGCTTGATTCAAAAAGGAATTCGTCATGTTTGGGTTAGGTATCCCGTACTTTGCCTTGGAATTTGCTGTTTCCGGTGTTTTGTTCGCTACCAAGCTATGTCAGCACTTTGGTCCCGACACTGGCTTTACGTTAGTTGCTATCGTTACTCACGCGATGTCGACTATCGGCCGTCACCTCCTAGGCCTAACCGGTTATTAGCTCCTCGCCATTCTATTGTTCTGCTTTGAATAGTGTACAGCATCTTTTGCTCAAGAAGCTCTCGTCCCCTATCCTTAAGCTCGATCTCTTTACCCTAGCTGTCTATCTTTTCCGCGTTTTAGGGCTGTGGTAGCGGCCCAATTATCTTGCTGACGTTAGGACTTATACGACAAAAGCTTTCGAAGCGGAAGAGAAGGGAAAGAAACTCCTGTCTGTCTACAGTTATATCCCTAATTAAGCTCACCCAGCTAACTGGTGAGAACAAGAACTATGTTCTTCTTTGTTGGGTTCTCCTTATTGCACGCGGTCTAAGAAGCGTCGACGTCAATGGAGACGACATACCTGCCAGAGGTGATCCAGGGCCTATGTTGGGTGCGGTGTATCAAAATCTTTATCCCCCGGACGCGGCCGTGTGGCTGACGTTGAGGTAGGAGGGTCGACCCTTGGCGACGGCATCTCTTTCACGCCTCCTCAGTACGATTGGACTTGCGATACTATGCTCGACTCCCAGGTTGTCTTGAGCGATGGAACGATCGTCAATGCAAACGCTAACGAGAATCCGGATGTGCTCTTTCTTACATCAGGGAAGTACCTCGAAGCAGGCCCCGCTAGAAGGTCTGGAAGTCGAAGTTGTCGCCTCTGTTCTGGATCATATTTCTGTCCTCGATGGCAATATCGGAGAGTTCGGTGGATAAAGCACAGCAGCGGACAACCATGAGCATGCTTCATTCCTCTTGTCGTTTACGAATATACTCCAATACACGGAACTAGTGTAGAATCCGCCCGTCTATTGAAACCTCGTGAAGCCGCCCACCCTGTAAACTTCCATGGGACCCATTATGGCGAGTGTAAACTTACTTTATGGCTTTCTTTACACTTCAATTAGTCTTTGAAGGGCGTATGCTACCATAGAAGGCACTATTTATGGTTCAATAGCTCTAGTAATTGAATCTAATCAGCTGAAAGCACTTTATCGGAACACTCCCGCAAGAGCGATTTGCCCGACTAGCGCTGATACGCTCGAGTTCAATATAATTGGCCGGTGCTTGGCGGCACATTTCTGACGGGCTATTTGATTGCGAGACTTTTTCACGTCTTAAAACATTCATATGTCTATTCTCGGAAATACGGCATGAGGATTGGTTCCTATTTGCGATTTATGCTGCATGTCACGGTGTTGTTATAGGGTGGTATTCTGCTGCCTTGGAGGACCTTGCATAGATGCTACCTGCCGATGATGTCATACTGAGCCAACAACGAAATGGAGGCGTCAGCAAAGTCGCGAAATAGGATTGGCCAGAAAGAGGCGTATTGAATGTTGGTGATGCGCTATTCGAAGCGAACTTGACAGGAGATAGCAACGAAGCTGATATCTAGACTAACTGGATAGTTATTGAAACAATTCAAGCAGAATTATATATCGGCATTCCGGCTTACTGTATGTAGGTACATTAGCGCGCCGAGGTGGCAGCCAGAGATCATCCTAGGGATCGTCTACTTACATAAAACGATCTCCTTAAATTAATATCATTACTAAATCCAAACATGATCTCTGGGATAGTTGCATACTGGTGATGGTGTTACTTTCTAGGACTATCTTTTCCTGGAATTACTGTTTGATTTGAGATGATCTTAAGACGATCTTAGCTCTGAAATGATGTTGACTAATCAATGGCTATCCACCGTAACTGGCTATCCATCAATCTCCTAGCTGGCTGGCGGCGTTTGAATCTAATCTCCTGGCTCTTGGCTCCGCTTGTTGATTACACCTGCACCTTCCCGAATACACCCATATATACTGAAATAACGCAAATAAATTCAGTAATTTCGTAGATATAGCTTAACTAATAAGCTAATAAACCGTAGATTTATAGCTTTATAATTTGTAAGGTTTTAAATTTAAATCCTAATGAGTGTTAAATTTTAAGTGATTTAATAAAAATTATATATTTATGTAAAATGTAAATAATATTTTACATAAACGTATATTTTCTAACATAATCTTAGGATTTAAAATAATCTTAAGATTTTAATTAAATCTTAAGTGTAATATATACTTAAGTAAAGAGATGTTTTTTTTAATAAAATAATTACTATTTATAATTAAATATTAAGGCCGATATACGCTTAGCCGAAACTACATTAAGTAATAATGTTTAAGATAAAAGCATATTAGGAGGAGCAATAATCTCTAAGATGATCTCTGGCTGCCACCTCGGCGCGCTAATGTATGTAAGTACAAAAAGCCCCGGGATCCTGGTGGGTGGGATTTGGGAAGCATCCAATGGCAGGTTTCGTGGTCGCGTGCGCAACCGCGCAGTCAATTTTGATTAACAATTTGCTTGCTTGCAGTAGCTTGGGATGAAACTGCAGTTCGCTAACGGGCGCTCGGTAATTAAGTGCTAGTCCGGTTCTTAGTAGAAGGTAATCTTGGAAGTAGTGGTACTTAGATAATCCCCCCGGCGCCAGCCACTTCGGCGTACACATCAGCACGCCTCCTCGTACCTGTACCTAGTGAGCCATAAAATATGGAGATCCTGCTCAGCAAAGGGGGCTGATAGGAGGCTGAAGCAGCAGGTACAGCGACTATCAATGACATATCCAGTAATGCGCGGGTTACGCCAAGCCACAGAAGCAATCCCTTCGCCTCAGCTCCTTTCCAGTCTCCAGTCTCCAGCCCTAAAAGGAAACGCGGCGCGCCATTCCTCTTTCTCTCGCTCGATCCTACAACCAACTCTCTTTTACCCTCTTTCTTGCTTTCCGCTTGATTTTTTCGATCATGGCGATATGGCGACCCGCATAAGATTCGCTACAAACCGCGTGGTCCTGTCAGGTATCGCGGTGCTCCTCGTGGTCTTCGTCCTTTTCCATTCCTTCGAGCCCAGGAAGCGCGCCTGGTCGTGCAAGACCCTGTCCTCGTGCCTGGGCGGCAACCACCCGCCCACCTACAAACACTGGGATGGCGTCCCGTTAGATTTCGCCATCGGCAAGACCGAGAAGACTTTAAGTGATGGGACGGTATTTTATCACCAGCGCATAGTCAACACGAACCCGGATGTCTTGATCCAGGTCTTGACCAGGGATGCGCACTCCTGGAGCGCCGACTTCCGGTCCACACCGCGCACTGTGTACGACTTCGTTGACATGATCGTGTCCACTGAATTGGACCTGACGCGGGTGTCGCTAGGACTTATGACGGCGACCCGTGAGGAGTTCGAGGCTACCAAGGATGCAGTCAGGTCGTTGCCATTTGCGCGTGTAGCACTCTTCTACCGCGAGAACGATGGCGGCGGGGCCGCTGCGGACATTCCCTACGAGGACAGGCACAAAGACGAGGTGCAGCGTAGGCGGCGCGGCGCTATCGCCGCCGCCCGCAATTATCTCATGGCTCGCAGCTTGCAAGACGAGAAGCACGTGATCTGGGTCGACGCCGACATCGTCGAGTTTTCCAAGGGCGTGGTGCAGAAGATGATCGAGCACGCGGAGAAGCGCAGCGACGTCGGTATCGTCACCGCGCTCTGCATACAAACCATCACGCCCAACTACGACAAGAACGCGTGGTCGATAAACAGGCAGGTACCGCTGCTCATGGGTCCCGTCGGAGACGGGGATCTCACCACCGCTGCGGACAAGCTCGTCGAGACCAGGACGTACATCGACGAGATCATCAAGGGGACCAACGATGACGACCTCCTGCCTCTGGACAGCGTGGGAGGTACGATCCTCTACATAAAGGCGAGTCTCATACGGCAGGGCATCAACTTCCCCACGTCCTACGTCGTCGGCACCACATGGTCCCACGAAGGCTGGGTCGGCATCGAATCCGAGGGCATCTGCTACATGGCATCGCATCTAGACGGCGGGGGAGGATGTTACGTGCTAGGCGGTAGTCACCATGTGAGGCATGCCGACTGGAGTTGAAACGGATATGGGCTTTTTTCGTCACTGCATTTGCATTGGGTTTTCTTTTGATGTGATACCCCGAGTAGATCACGAGCCCTATATACTTGCCGTCAACGTGGAACCTTGTTCTGAATAGAGGTCCTTTTACTAGACAGGTTTCGTTCTTAGCCTCATCACATATAGCATGAGCTTGTTGGGTTCCTGCATGGCATGGCATGGCATCGCGCGCGAGTTGGGTCCGATTTAGGACTAGATACCTCTATAGATCTAGGAGCATACGTCAGCGAGCGAACTTACGAGCTGGCAATGTGAAAGGAACACGTATTTCCAGACCTGAGTCCATGTCCATTCATTGGGGTCATCCGAGTTCTAGGTGATTTAGAAGGCGCCAGCTTCCTGGCGCATTCAGAACGATATTATCCGCTTGCACTCCTTGCCCAGTCTCCAGCTCTCGATGTCTAGACGCAATTGAAGCCTTCTTGAAGACTAGCAGACTAGGTACAGTATCTTGTGAGGATTTGCGAGTGCCATCCGACAGGGCCCACTTATGGTTGAGGTACTGCAGTATTCGCACTCCACAGCAAAGTTTTGAGCAACGATCCATGCGGCTGAATTGACTGTCCTCGGGGCAGCATGGAGTGGCTGTAAGACTGTTTCTGCCAAAACAAATACGTAGGAAAATAGACGTAGAATGACAGATAAAACATATGGTATTAATAGCACGTATCCTGTGTCCTCGATTTGTCAACGCATAAAAAAAAAGAAAAGAAAAAATATTAGCTTCACTCCGTTTCGATCGGAGGTCCTCCGGGTTATGAGCCCGGCGCGCTTCCACTGCGCCATGAAGCTCGAACGCGTCAAGACTCGACGCGGGCTGGATGAATGCAGCCTCGCTACCGTAGCCTATAACCGCGGGCTAGCCTATGACTCATACCTGAGGTGTCCACTTGTGGGCCTGACGGGGTGATTGTAAGTTTGCGTTCTTCACTACTTCTGACAATCTCTGTTTAGAATCGCTATTTCCGAATATTTTGCGCGAAATCGTGGATGTTCATGATGTGTGCTTCGTGTTGTATTGTCTGTGATATGCATTGAATGCCCCTAGACGTGGGCCTTGACTCGGAGAATATGAGCTCTGAGTGTAGAATACCAAATTTCGTCACGCTATAATTCTAATGATATGGCTTTCAAATGCATTGATCAATAACTCAAGAAGAGACGGTGGGCTTTCTTATAAGAAGATGTTGCTTCAAATGTCGTGTAGTCCTCTGTATAATAACCAGCTCAAGGTATATTGCAGATCGAGTTATTCAAACAAGTATCTTCATGGCTTGAGAAATCGAGTTTCAGATGTGCGTAGAATGACTGTTTGTGTTGGAACTCATCTATAGTTATGAAAGGGTGTAGGCTCAAGTCTATAGACATGGATCACGCTGTCCTCCGATGTTCATAGAAAAAAAGTGAACGACTTGATTTTTAGGTATGGAGTCAGGGAAATCCCACCACCAGCGTTCTTCTGTCCTGAATTACCCTTACACGCCTTTATTTGTTGCAGAGTTCATGGGAGCGAGGCTGTGTTCACATGATCGACTGTGTCCCCTGAGGCCTCGATATCTCTACGGATCAACATATTATATGACCCCGTTTTGGGTCAGATTCCAATACCCTCGTTATTATACCTGCAATTCCCTTACTCACCGACTTCTACAACGTGCACATTACTTTTCCACTCCATGACTTCCCGTCGTAGACACCAAACGCCATCTTCGCCTCCTTCTCCATGAAAGGAGGTGGAGCCCCAGTTGCCAGATCCCCATCGAGGAGCATATTTTATCCTGATGAAATCTATTTCGCGATTCCGGTAAATGTCATTATGAGGTACAGGATACTCAGAATTCGAGTCATCCATCTCCTCGTCCAGCAAACGCGAACCATACGTCTAGAAATGCAATCCACCTATGCCAACTCACCCAAAATGCGTTAGCATCAATTATACACCGCCAAAACAAGAGCTCCCCGCATGCCCTGATTCAACCCGTCCAACTTGTCCATATCGTTCGCGGTGAGCTCAAACCCATAGACGTCCGCATTCGCCCTGATCCGATCCGGGTTGTCGCTCTTCGGCAGCGGGACCCAGTTCTTCTGCAGGCAGTACCGCACCAGGACCTGGTTCTGCGTGACGCCGTGCTTCCACGCGATGCTCAGGAGCGTCTTGTTCCCGGCTTTCGTGTTCCGCGCGAGAGGGCAGTACGCTTCGACCACGATGCCGTGCCGCTCGCAGTACTGCACGATCTCTTTTTGCTGGCACCAGGGGTGTAGCTTCCGCTCTGTTAGCATAAAATTCGCCATTCCTGGACGGTCACCGGGCGAGTGGAGGGATATATGCGATGGTGCTTACTTCGATCTGGTTGACGTGCGGCGGCCAAACCTTCGCCGTCCTCTTTAACTGCTGAATGTAGCAGACGCCAAAGTTGCTCACGCCGATGCTCCGCGCCTTGCCCTCCCCGTACAGCCGCTCCAGCGCCGACCACAGCTCCCTCCACCCAACACTCCTGTTATGGATCAGAAATAGATCCACGTACCCGTCGTCCCGCGGGTCCAGCTTCCTCACGCTCTCCAGGCACTTCTCGTAGGTCTCGTCCGGGTGGCCCGCGGAGTGTAGGATCTTCGTCGTGAGGAAGACGTCACCACGAGGTAGACCCGAGCGCAGGACGGCTTGCCCCACCTCCGCCTCGTTGCCGTAGATCTGCGCCGTGTCGATGTGGCGGTACCCGCACGCGAGGGCTGCGAGGCAGGACTGCATACATGTCTCTGGCGGGGACTTGTATACGCCGAAGCCTAGTTGCGGGATCCGGTAGGAGTTTGGGAGCTTGAGTGTGTCGGTTGGAGATCTTCGAGCCATGATGTTGTGTGGGAGTAACGTAACCGACGTCGAGGAGAGGGTGTGAATAGGTAACTAGAGACTATACCAGTTTACCGAACCGATGGACGTTGGAATGAGCTAACAGGCGAAGATAATGCAAGAAGAACTACTAATGAACATACCTATCAATCTGTACCTGTAGGTATGTGTGTCGACTGAATCCGGCTAACTAGGGAGCAATACAAAGTAGCCCGAGATCGATGACCTCATGAGAAATACGAAGGCTTGAAACAGCCTTCCAACTTTATATGACCAGACATCGAAATCTAGTAGTTATTACTTGAAATCTAGAGAATGATAGCGAAATATTCAGTTAGAAACATCGGGCAGGCAGACGAAGCGAGCAAAGACTGTGGTATGGTTCCTACTTGCCTCCAGAGTCAAACTATTCCGCCAGCTCGTCCACAAAGACCTAGATACTGTCATTACCTCTAGACAAAATTGACCGTTTCACTTTCCAAACTAGCAGTGTTTACGCTAGAATGATAACAATGAGGCCGTACCTGGTGACATGAGTTGAGTAGGTTGAGTTGCACGGGCAATCAGACTTCAGACCTTCATGCCACAAACCGTACCAAATACACCATTCAAGCACAGCAATCAAGACAAAATGAATCAAGACTCATAACCACCCCACCATAAAACCAAAATAACTTATCCCTTTGAGTCAATCCAGCAAAACCATCTCAATCGCATCAACAGACTCAAAAGTCTTGGCATAAGTTGATTCATACTTCCGCGCGCACGTCACGGTAGCAATGAGGCGTCAACCCACACACCACACACACACACCACACACACACCACACCACACCATCTAACAAAAACGTGCCCCCATGGGTAGCTCCGATGGAACTGAAACCAGTCCATCCCATCAACTACCGGCATGGCATATATTAAATAAACGATCCCTAGATTAGGTAGCTAGCCCCATCACGGGAGCGGCTCTGCTCTATCCTAAATTCCCCTGTTTTGGCAGGGAAATCTTAAATCTGACGGGTACCCTACCTTACTACCGGCGCTCGGGAACCCGGGTAAGTGGTAAGCGAGCAAGCCGCAACGAAAAAAGCCCGGAACGCAGATGATAGGTCGGAAACGACAAACCATCCCATCGCAACCTCCCTTATTTTCAATCCCTTTTGCCTTTTTCTTCCCTCGTACGAACCAAATGATCAAAATATCACTATACTTCATTTCACAACTGATTTTCAAAAAAGTTGCACGATAGAAATTTTTTTGTGGTGGTATTAACATAGCACGGAAAATGCAGTCCGTGCAATTCTGTCCGAACCTAGCCAAGCAAATCGTAAGTCATCCCGCGAGGACACCCGACCCGACTACGGCATGACCCTATTCCAATCAGCGGAAAAAAGGGTGCCTCTATGATCATCATCAAAGAAGAAAAAAATCCCACAAACTCCCCGGAAAAATTCCACTTTGTCTATTCCTTCGGTCCCAAATTGCTCGCTCCATGAAGCCATGGGGGGCGTGAGCTGAGCTTCTACTTTTTATTCATCGCTTAAGTGAGAGTGTAACCGCCGTCGACGCGGAGGTCGGCGCCGGTGACGTACTGGCTGGCGTCCGACAGCAGGAAGGTGACGGGGCCCATGAGGTCGTCGGGCTGACCCATCTTACCCTGGGGAATGAGGGAAGTCCACTGCTTCTTCAGTTCCGGGTTCTCATCCAGGATCTTCTCGGTGCTGTTTGCGCGATTATGTTAGCGTTGTCATGCTTGATAAGCAGGTCAGGTGAAGCGAAGGGAATGACTTACAGAGCAGTCAGCATATAACCGGGCGAGATGCAGTTCACGCGAATGCCGGCGTGGGCCCACTCGACAGCGAGCGAAGCGGCCATGTGCCGGACAGCGGCCTTGGCGCTGTTGTAAGGTCTGGAGGAAATTTGTTAGCTTCACGAACTGCGCTATTACCCAACGGCGGATCGGATGGAGGAGCAAACTTACGCCTGGGGCTGTGGCACGTTGACGATGGCGCCGGACATGCTTCCAATGAAGACCATGCTACCGGGGCTCTTGCGCGCCATCAGGTGCTTGGCAACGGTGATGGCGAACAGGTACGTCCCGTCCACGTTGACGCTCCACAGCTTACGCATGCGGTCAATTGGGTAGTCCACAGCGTTGTAGTTTTCGGTGAAACCGGCACTAGTAACGAGGTGGTCGATCTTGCCGTGCTGCTTGATGATCCCGTCAATGCAGCTCTGCACCGAGTCGGCATCGGACACGTCGGCGTAGTGGGCGGTGACCTTGGGTACTCTGGTAGCGCCGGGGTTCTCCTTGCGGAATACCTCGACCAACTCACCGGCCTGGCGCTCGGCCTCCTCCTCTGTTCGGGTGGGTACTCGTCAGCAAGTCCGTCTCCAGATTATTATAGCACACCGCAAATCTGCAATTGGCGGTGGAATTGAAAGGTGGGTTTGGCGGAGCTAAGCGAGATGCGAGATTGAAGATGTAAGGGTCGGTGAGGCCAGGATCGACAGGAGCCTGCGAGGAAAAGTGTTGGGAAGCGGATGAGAAGAGGGACTCACTGTTCATGTCGACAATCGCCAAATTGGCACCGCTAATAACCATGCCTTGGCCCATGACGAGTCCGAGACCTCGAGCGCCACCGGTAACCACACCGACCTTACCCTCGAGCGAGAAGGAAGCGAGGGTCCGCTTCATGTGGAAGCCACCACGACCCTGGACGGGGGCAGAGGAAGGGAGGGCGTCCTCTTCGGGGTACTCGACGGTAATGCTGTCGTCTGTACGAGCGAATGCACCGGGCGGTGGCGCGGGGTGCTTCTTGTCCTTGTTGTCCGCATTGTTCAAGGGATTGTTGTTATTGTGTAGATAGGCCACACTGGCAGGAACAGTAGCTCGGGGAGCAGCAGCCCTGCTGGCAGAGGCGGCGGCTCTCGCAGAAGCGCGTACTAGGTTTCGGGACAGCATGGTGTGTGATTGATGTGTGGGTGAGAAATTTAGGTGGAGGGTTGGTGTACGGTCGACAATGAATATATGGCTGCCGATGTAGGAGCTTCGCAGGGAGGATGGAAGAGGGAGAGAGGGCCGAGGATGTGTGAATAGTAATACGGAAGGTAAGACGTGTGAGATATCTGTGATGTGTGTGAATTGAGTGAAAAGAGCTTCAGTTTGCACACGGATTTCGTTGCGCTGCTGTGTGAATCAATGGAATTGGACAATGGCAGAAAAATGACGTATGCGAGTTGTCTACACTATCGTCGAATGGAGCTCTATACCGCTTTTAGATGGGAATGAGAATCAATAATGAATCACAATTCTCGTGCGCAGCCTCTTGGATCCCTCGAGGTTTTTGTAGGTGAGGGAGGAAAAGAAGGATGGGAAAAGGGTCTGAAGGGCAGGAGAAGTATGGGCGAGTGACCTGGGAAACACGAGGGAAAAACTAAACGACCGCCCAGCTGGTCAGGGGACCGAAAAACTCACGATCTTCCTGGGAGGGCTCACTAACAATTATTATTATTATGTATTTTTTCTTAGGTCCTGATAAAAAAAAAGGTCTCCAGCCTTTGACGATCCGTTTCTGCTCCTAGCACCTGCAGCACTTACATGTACATATGTACACCTAAGCTCCCTGGCTCCTTGCCGGTACACTAGTGGACCACCCCTCGAGGTATCCCTTCCACTTCCACTTCCACTTCTGCTTCTACATACTTCCTTCCCCTTGGCGTCCCCCCCTACTACTGTACGGTAGTACATCGTAGGTACCGTAATGGAGGGTTGGAGGGGTGGTACGATTAAGCTTAGGTGACCTTTGGGTGCTTTTGGTGGGTACTAGCCTTCTGTAAGGCCCATTCTAGACTTATTCAGGACGTCGAAGCATGGACTGCCAGACTGCCTAGACCAAGGCCCATCATGCCTGCCTGCTTCCTTCGAGCTTCAATATCTGGTGACACATGTACGGGCTGGTGCAGCATCTGCCCATGTAATTCCAATCTTCTTTTCCCTTCTTTCCAATATCCCATCGTGCAGGATGCATATATCATGTGTGCCGTAACTCATAGTACGTAATCTGCACATGAGTCCCTCGTACAGAGCACACCGAAACACAAAACCATGAGAGCCACCGCCAGCTGTGTAATTGGAACCTCTCCTCGAAATTGTACTACATACCTAGTACTTGACGTGTAGCCAATGCAGAGCTCTTAAACCCGACATGTGGGTAAAAAAGCCCAGACCATTCCGCGTCCCGAGTCCCAAGCTTTCCCCCCTGCCTGCCGGGGTCACCGCAGTCGCGCGGCCCCGCAATACCCAGAACTCGAGCTGCTCCACTGTTCAAAAAAGACGAAATATTTTAAAAAAGCCTCCGGGAAGGGAAATGGAATAGAGGGCATGGGGGCACCCGTACACGTAGCTGCTTTACATACCGCTTCCGGTGGGAGATAACGGTAGCCGCCATATCGGATGCGGGAATCATCATCATCACCATCATCTTCGTGGGATGTGCTGTCGCTACATACATACATACATACACTAAGTATCATCCACCGCAGCAGCAGGCTCGCGCCCCCTTGTCGGATCCCCGTAGATCGATGTCTGTTCGAGCCTAGCCGCTCCTCGGGAAGCGTCCAACAGCGCAACAGCGCACCGGCGAATGCGCACGATAGCATCATTCATTTATGTATCTCTCTTACTCACACCTGCTGCGAACTTGCTCGCCCGGCTTCGATGCTACCGTCGCTAGTCATTCGCATCGTTAATTTGCTACTGCGGACTAAAACGTCCCCTCCTAACTATCTACTTGACTACCTAGGTAGGTACTGTAGACCAGCATTACTCAGCCCCAAGGGGCACCTCCCGGACTTAAACCTGTAGCACGCACATACTGCGTACGTGCATACCTTATATATGTATGTACTCCTCCACCTCCGACGTTCCGAGGTCACGATGGTCACGATGGCCACGATCCTGTTTCCCCAATGGGACTTACTCTCCCGGCCGTGCCATTAGCAAATCCAATCCGATACGAACGTGGGGGTTTCCTGCCCTACCCCAACCTTTAGCTTCGTCTTACGCGAGTCCCAATGCGGGTTCACGATAGCTTCCACACCGCAGCCTAGCGCAGCAAACAAAACAGTTTGGTTCACAGATCGTTTCTCTCTTCCATTTTTTTTTCCATTCTTTTTTTTTTCTCCCATTTAGGGCTATTATAAACTAAGCGAGTTGTGAATTACATTGTCTGCCACCGCATATTAATTTGTTCCTCGTTCTCGTCGCCCGTTCCGCGTCTCTCAGCCGACTGCGTATCTTCTCCTCCCTTCCTGCAAGCGTAGCTCGAAAGTGCACGTTGTTGGTATCACACTCAGCCCTTGAATTGTTTGAAAGAAAAAATAAATCCCGCGATAAGTATCGACCCCGCCGGAAACGCGTGATTTCATGCGAACCGCTGCATATGCGTATACACCCCTATCCTAAACAAAGGAGAAAAAACAAATTACTCGCCCTGTTAGTATCGTGGGCTAGACAAATATAGACTATGTTGCTGCAAGCTTATGCCAATCGCACGAGCTATGGGTATCAACTCGATAATTATGCCGTTTCAATTTGTTTCCGAGCCATATGCCTTTCCGGAACTCCCGCGGGCCTGATATAACAAAGAGGATGCTGTGATTTGCGACGATAGCCGACGCGCCCATAACTATTCGGGTGGGCGGCGTCTTTTCACCAACACTTTATGCTGCGTCTTGGGTTCGGTACCGGATCCTCCCTAAACATCCAGTCCGAACATTCGGCGCAGCGCACCGAACTTCTTTTTCTTCCTGTAGCCCAATCCGTCCACAGTCGCGTTGTCTCGTTCGTCATCGTAAGCCGCTGGAAGTCCTAGGCTCGTGC
Source organism: Hypoxylon sp. FL0543 (assembly GCA_022578575.1). Taxonomy (NCBI): domain Eukaryota; kingdom Fungi; phylum Ascomycota; class Sordariomycetes; order Xylariales; family Hypoxylaceae; genus Hypoxylon; species Hypoxylon sp. FL0543. Next base: position 1,818,110 of record MU393993.1, read on the forward strand.
TTCGTCTACCACTAAGGTCCGGCCTTTGGGCGGCTGATACCGTGCTGCCTGCATCGAGTAGATTTCCAGCCGAATTCGACCGCTTCATACTTCCAACCTCAGCTGCCTCACCCAATGGCCAATTGTCGTTCCTTCTCACAGAGGCCCGTTTCTGTAGTCTGGGACTAGATGGACGATCACGAATGTCCCTCAACTGTTCATTGCTTCGCTCTAGTCTGGTATCGCGTCTGGCTGCGCTTTCCATGAGTTCCGAGCGTTGGATTTTACCTGCTGAATCCGCTCTTTTATTGCGTCTTAGAATTCCCATTAGAGAGCTTCGCCTTTCTCTATTTGGTATGGCGGGCATTGATACGGACGTATTGAATCCGCCTCGACCAGATCGTGACCGGGTTAATGTAACAGTCCCGAGCGCTTCGGAGTTGGAACGCGATAGTCCTGCACCACCGACAGGTGGCCGAGCCCGCGGGCTCTGCAAGGGACTGGGCATCCCATCATCGCTGTCAGGCAATGCTGGCGAGTCCTCGTCCACTTCGGGCACAGGAGTAGCTCTTCTAAACCCAGCGGCACCTGCGGTCGATGCGCGAAGAGTACCTCTTGAGAAAGGGGTGGCTTGTGACGAGGAAGTAGGCCGAACGCTTTCTTCGTCACTCGAGTCGTCAAAGCGACTACGGAAGTTAGGTAGCCCAGCCTCATCCTCATCGTCAGAGTCACCGAATCGACTCGATTTTTTGGAGCGCTTCGCACTGGGTGCCTTTTTCGATCGGCCGAATGATGGGAAATGAATGGACGGTAGGAACCTTTCTTGGCTAGATACGCTACCAGATCGTAAGGTGCGTCGCATCGCGGGCGGTGGAGCTGCGCCCACAGGATTGCTTGGCAGGCTGTGTCGGAATGAAGAACCAGTTGGGGAGAGAGATCGTAAGCTGAACCGTCCGGAGTCTGTAGTTACGTCATGAGGTATGCCAGAAGATTGCGGTCGCATGGAACGTCGAAGGAAGCCTCCACCACGCGAGGGGCGACTGCGCGCAAAGCTGCTATCGCTGGCGTCAGATTCGCGATGCGGCAAGGAGGGTCTGTCGCTGGGCAAGGCGGTTTGTGGTCGATTACTAGATAATGCCTGACTAGGGGATGTGGCATGTTGTGCTTGACTTGGCCTCGATGAGACCGAAGTAGGGTTTTCGCGTTGCGCGGCACGAGGTGTCGAAGACCGGCCGCCTTGCCCTGGTACAACCTGGGCTCTCAATGTTTTCCGCATCCCGTCGACCTGTTCGGGCTTTTCTGCGCGCAAGGACGTACGCATTCGTGACGATGTTGATGGGTGGCCGACAGGCTCCTGACTGGGCTTGGATCCAGACTGGACTATATACGCCCTTTCGGAATTAGCCGTTGAGGCAGGCTCTGTCGGTGCCGTGAGCGCTGTCGAAGTTTGAGGTTGAGCTACAGTAACTGTCTGTCGTTGGTGTGTAACTTTCTTCTTCCCACTATTCCTTCTAACAGGACGCGCAACGTCTTCCTCGTCACCTTCGGTACCAGCCTCTTCCATTGCCTCGCGCTCAAGTTGGAGTCGCTTCTCGGCCGTTAGGCTACGCCAAAACGCCTTTGCCTTCTCCCAGTCGTCTTTTTTAAGTACTGGTTCCGGAGATTTAACTGCCTGCGCAAGCTGTTCGTTGGTCCGAGGCCGAGAAGTTACATTCAACTCTTTTGGGACATCTCCAGGCAACTCGGAAAGCTGGGATGCTGAGGTCTTGTCCATGGGCTTTTCAACCACAGCGTCTAGAGACAAAAAGCCGTCTCCCTCGACGTCAGAGAGGTCCTCATATGCATCGCTGTATACACTTGCTTCGGAGCCGTCAGTAGACTCACCATCTGCCGCGTCCAGTGGAGTGGTTGTAGCAAGCGTAGTTTGCGGTAGCGTTTCAGGCTGGATAGGATGCACTGCTGCCTTCGGTTCAAAGATAGGCGAAGCGGAAGGGGGATAACTGTTGGTAGCTTCCTCTTCGACATCCTTCGTCGTAGTGTGACCATCCCGAGTAGCGTCCGAGTCATTATCTGGGAAGCTTCCTGGGACATCAAAAAAGCGATTAATTGATGCGTTTGAGGTTAAAGCGTTTTGTTCTGGAATCTTTGGACTAGGCCGTATAACGGCAATTTCGGGAATATCATGTTGGGGATCGATAGTCTCTGGTATCGTTCCCTGGTCGGTCGATTCCTGATCCTTAATGACGGTTGAGTCATTTTGCGAGTCGTGCTCAGTCTCTGGCTGGGTAATCTGCGTGTTAGGAAGCTCCTCTGTGTCACTCGCACCGGCGACGCTGTCGAGCAGGTCGTCGTCAGAGTCCGAGCTCCTGATACTGTCCGAGATATACCCGCTTCCCTCGACAGAAGTTACAACCGGTGGCAATGGCTCCCTAAACCTTGAGATATTTGGTGCATTCCGTGATGTCTGTGCTTGAGCTAAAATTGGACCGATTGCCTGGTCGCTCGATTGACCGAGAGATAATTCTTCGGGCGTTCCGGAGTCGACAGACGGACCTTGGTTGGAAGAATGGAGTTCGGGCGAAGAAGGAATTACAGGTGAATGACTTGGTTCGTGAGGACGTACAAGGGGCCGTTCTCCAAGGTCTCTTGCTTTCTTCTCCCTAATACTGCCGAAGCTTGGCAATGCTGGCCGAGGCTTCATAATTTCGTCGTCATCGAGAGTAATCTCTCTCCTTTTGCTTCTTCCAATGTTACTAAACCAGTGCCTCTTGCCTTGCTGTGGACTTGGTAGGGTAGGCTCATCAGCATCTCCAGCTGGTGCAGATTCCCCTACCACGGTAGCCATCGTTCGGTCATCGAAACTAACGCGGACCGATTTCTTACGAGGGGTTGTGGCATCCTCTCTCTGGTGTGGAGAAGCACCGCGGGATCCAGACATATCCGAGCTTTTATCTGATGGAGACACCTCTCGAGGGGTTGGACTGGTACGCTTGAGAGCCGACTTAATAGGTGAGGCTGATCTTGGTAGGGGCGTATGCCGAACCGCAAGGTTGTCTGAAGGGGTTGCTGAAAAACGAGCCTGGCGAGCTGGGCTATTTGAGTTGGAGCGTCGCACGGTGCTCGCCTCTGTAGAAATTCCAATAACCGGTTTATTTTCTGCAAACGCTCCTTTCTTCTCCATCATAGTTTCCATCGGAGATTCGACTTGTTCCGTAGACATATTATTAGTTGGTTGTTGTTTGACTGCCTCGCTGGCCTCTTCAGGTGAAAGCTGTGCGCCTTCGGGTTGTTCGAAGATAGACTGCCTCGTTGGCACTGCATCCAGCGCATCTAGGACTTTCCGGGATGGTCGAACTACATCCCCAGCTTTTTGGGAGACTTCCTCCGATTCTTCTTGCACAGCTGATGGTCTATCCCCTGAAATCGGGCTAGCTGGGGAGCTTGTATCTGGGTTGTCAGGAGTGTATCGAGACTGAGCCTGGCTACCGGACCTCGTGTTCTGTATATCTTGCGATCGCAACAGTTGGCCCCTCTCAGACTCCTCTTGGTATTGCCCCGGTTTCCCTTCTGCCGTAATAATGGCCTTTACCGCGGGCTCTTCTAATATTCGTGACTCCTCTACAGTCGGCGTTGCTTCGAGGACCGGTTTTTCTCGCTTCGGTATATCACGCTCGCCCGTATCAGCATCGACGGTTGTGCCCCTGACTCTCGCGACTGTTCCTTTCGCCAAGTGACTGCCCTCTCTCTGAAGACCGGTATGCTTCTTTCTCGGTTGTTTCCCTGCTGCTTCCTTCACGTAATACTCAACATTTTCCACAGTCTCCCTGGGAACCATCCTCCTGGAGTTTGGATCATATATCATCGGCCGTTCGGCCCTTCCGCTTCCAACTGAAGACATAGAAGCTCTGTTTGATCTCGGCGGCGAGGCAGGTCTCTGAGCAGGTGGACCGGAGAATTGTGGCGCCTGAGTAGAAGTAGGAGATGCGGGCGGTGACTGTGCGCGAAAGGCTGTTGGGTAAGAGAAATTCACTGAGGAGCTTCGACTATCTGGCCTTTGGGGTGTCGTGGTAATAGTTGGAGGCTTTTGTAGCTGGGGTTTGGTGGTCTTCATCGGCGCATCGGATGTTCTTACATTACTTGGATCGCCCGATGGTTCGGTATACCACGAGGGATGTCCATTCTTTATCTTTTGAGACGCCGTTCGAAAGGTCTGCATACCTATCCCAGGTGATGCCGTACTCGCTGATTTTTTATGACCAGCGGGTATTTGGGGCACCGGTGGGTGTTCATCGGTCGCTTGTATCGAACCAGGTCGATGTGGCGACGGCGAAGGGCTTCGAAAGGTACGCTCCGTCATACTTCCTGAGCTGGTTTGTCTTTTGAGTTGCCCCGTTGGACGCGAACGAGCAGCAGCGGCGATGCCAGCGCTACTTGCAGAGGATACCGAGGTACTTCGACGAATCGTCCGCTTCGTCTGCACTTCACCGACGTTTGTGGGCGTATGCGGACGCGCTCGCAACGCTGCCGCAGCAGCAGCAGACGAGAGCGACCTGCTGGGCTTGTGGTTTGAGGCGGACATGAAGGCGGTTGCAGCAGCTGAGGCAGCATTCGGATTCGCGGTCGCGGAAGTTAGAGGCTATAAGATTTGGGATATTTATCAGTATTTGCAATGCGCATCAAAGTAGGGACAAAGCATGATGGTATGGGTTGGGATCATGGTCGTTATGGGTGAATCCGTCTGTCCAATCTAATGGAGAAACCCGGGCTTCATATCAGCCAACCACGAAACGCCGCGAAAGACATTTGGTCTAGTGCAATTGGATGGCGAAGAAATGCGACTCGTGCGATCGTGGATTGGGATATAGTACTACAAGACAATGGAATGTGACGAGTCCCAGACGAGCTAGAGACAGTCTGAGGAGTTGCTTACAGGGTTAGGCGGCCGATGCCTTCGAGAGCCGAACATCTTGACTGAGAGACTCGCAGGCTCGGAGCCTGGTGTATCGGCTATAATAGAGGTTGCATGAGTTTGATTTTTTATGAATATTGCGCAAAATATCTGTTTCAAGCCGCGATTATGACGCTACAACTGGCTTTGTGTGGAAGAACGCGGGAAATAAGCGAAAGTTGGAAATGAGATTGCCCGCCGCGATTGATGGATGGGAACAAAAAAGGCACTGGAGCTTCTCAGGGACGGCAATCCTGGAAAGTTAGAGGTATGATGATGACACCAGGGTATTTGACTAAGCCATACTAATGGCCACTAAAATCTTAGTACCCATGCATTAAGGCATATATAGTGGGCCTGCACGTACATGTACATAAAGCGCCCCAGGGCGCGTCAATGCATCCTCGTGGGGTTTGCGGCCGCTTCTTTCTCCACCATGCCACTATGCCACTATGTATGCCACTAGGCCACTTAGGTAAGTTACAACTTCTACCAAAAACGTACTTTGGATACATGCGGCGGTTTCGTGGCTAACCTTGGGCCATTGTGGCCCTTGAACGTTGACGACTCGTCCGACATTTCTCTAGACAATCCAATGAATTACAACTCTGTCCGAACAGTTCACACCTTCTTTTAACATTGTCGTAAACAGCCTATGAAACAGTCGGTTGTTAGACCTGGATTGCCTGAGTGTCCGATGCCTAACCAGTCAGCCAGTAGTACATAGGGACAATCCATGAGGAAACAACCACCGCGATCCGTTGTATACGCATACAGGTGCAAATTCGTAAGAGATAAGTACATACCTACATTATCTACTGTATGACCTCTTATAGGAACGCGTATTAGACTATTAGATGAACTTGCCAATGTGGACGGTGAGCCCTACTCCATCTGCAAACGGTTGGGTTCGCTATGACGTCATTGGAGCTGGACAACGCGGGCCTACGTACATACACGTGCATCTCTTGGATACGTGTACTACGTACTTTTTGTCAGCACTGTAATTCCATTTTCTGACACTCCCGAGGTCATTGACTGGACAGCGCCTTACTTACGGTTCGTTCCTTACAGATAGCTCCGTATTTGTACCTAGGCACTACACATGTCACACACATGCAGCAAATGTCAAGCGGGTATTGGTTCATGCAAGATAAGGGGCAACCTACCTGAGTAGACAAAACGTGCTCCGCTCCGCTTGGCCCCCCCTATAACTCCTTGAGAAGAAGCTATGAATCGAGGAAGCTCTCTGTTAGTCGTTAGGTAGTATAGTATAGGTCCACAGCCGTTTAGATATCAGCTTAAAACGACACAATGAAAGAGCTACGTAACTCCAACTGGAAGTAAACGCACAGCAAAGGGTAATCACTTAAGTCGTGTGTTATTATTGGGCTTTATGATCTATCTGGTCTATAGGCCTCGAGGCAGATCTATGAATGAAAGTGCCTGAGGGGTATTGATCATAGTATTCGGATGCATTTCTTGATGCTCCCCTGTTAACGTCCAACCTCAATGGTAAATGCCAACTTTCAATCTCGCAAACCGTCGCCTATTTGAGCCCAGAGAATTAATCCATATCCTACACCCTCGAGAGTGAGCTGGAACGAATGAACTGATCTTCATGGCCGAGGTCATGGGTTACTAGCATTAGATTCGTAAGTAGCGACAAACGCCTGATTTGAATAAGTGCCGTAAAAGTGAGAATTGACTGTCGTAGCTGGAATTGAATCTAATCGAGGTGACATACCTGGGCTAGCAGAAGCCCCAGGGACTCGACATGAGAAAACATCATGAAGATACAGTCGGAGTAGAGAAGGCGGCGTTGACATAGTATCAGTGTGCCAGTGCAAGATGATTCAGCCGACTCAATACAAAGTCCCAGTGCCATCAATGACCAGCGCATTTAACTGCGGGAACACCTCCAACGCCACTTGTGCCTCCACGTGCTTGCTCAACGATGGGAATCCTAGTTGCTAACTCTGTCTCTGGGCCATGGTCCTCGTAGTGGTCCTCGGAGTCATAACCAACTTCTTCTGGATCTTCCTCATGAATTTGGTGCTGGTGAAGAGACGGATCCTCGTCCTCCGGGAGAGGTAGAGACGGCGGAGCTTGTTGCCCAGACGAAGATGCGGTATGACGATCAGACACGGTGGAATTATTCTTCGCAGGCACCTTGCTCGCTTTCTTGCCCTTCCGCGATTTCATTTTCGCCTTTTCTAATAATCTGCGCCGCTCGGCTTCTTCCCGACGTCGTCGACGGTCTTTGATCTCGTATTGCCGAATCAATGCTTCCGGGGGGCGGCCAAAGATGCGCTCGTACTCACAGAACTCGCAGATCCAAATATCCTCCGGTGCTGGTGGGTGATGGTAATTCTGGTACTCTGTTTCTCGACGGCGCTGTTTAGCCGCCTGCAACAGTGAATTGCCACGACGCTTTGACTCCTTGGGAGTCGCGGTTGCTTGAGGTTTTCCAGCGTCGTTGCCTGTCGTGTTAACTCCGGGTTGCATACCTCCCGAGCTGACTAAAGGCGGCGCGGAACCATTTTGAATAGGACCTCTGGCATTGGCGACACCAGAGTATTGCTCTCGATAGTCGCCTGAATGAGCAGACCGGGGTAAGTGATGCGAAGGCCCCATACTCGAAGGTGCTGGGTCAGAACCCGGCCATGAAACAGGATTCTGCGAATCGAATGTGAATGTAAACTGTGCTGATGATGTCGGACTAGACTTCGTAGATGATTCTTGGTGTAGGAGACTAATATTCTCCTGGCCTTGCGGTATATGGAGCTTCTCGGCGCTGGCAATGGCGCTGGAGATAATTCCGGAATTCTCTCCTATCGCGACGAAATATAATCAGCGACTAAGCCTCTCGAATAGGAATGTTGTAGAGCGAGAATTGCTATGGAAAAGTGGTATGCAGATTTGCTACACCACTGATCTTATCGATGGGAGGGGGAGGGCCGTATCGCGCAACTTACCTGCAGGCGGTGGTGGGTACTGAATACCACCTGGTCTAAGCTTATTAGAGGTCCGACTTCCCCAGTTGCTGTTAGGATCCGACAAAGTCCTCAATGGGCTCCTGCCGTTGCGTGATCGACCGTACCTGCCCCTACCAGGACCGGAGATCCCTTGGCCAGTTGCCGTGCTACTTCCTGATGAATAGTAAGGTACGGAAGCTGCTCCCGAGGCGTCTAAAGACCGTTCGTCGCTGCCTGCCGTGGGCGACGGTGTTCCTAGCGCCCCAAAGTCATTCAGCACGTGCGTTCCATTCAAAATGCTCTCACCAGCAGTTGGGATTTTTCTCTTCTTCTTGTTATTGCTGTTTTCGAAAGAATCGTAGCCGTCTACAGAAGACGCTGTTGAGGGCGGGGGTTGCGGATTCGACTGTCGAGGTTGGCTCTGTCGTTGAGGTGCACGTACCGCGTGGCCTGGGGAATTATGGAGGGGCCGAGAAACGAAGCCTCTGCGAGCCTGTCCAACCAGTGAATGGTCATCGCGCTCCGCATCCAAACCGTTCCTACGGGGAGTGGCCTCTTGACCCAATTCCGCCACATTCTCTCGGTGTGTAGCACCTAGAGGACCGGCTCCCAGCGACGCGAGTTCTTCCTTCGGATTATACGGGTACACAAACAGAGGCGCTGTAGTCTGGGGTGCCGGAGGATACTGGATACTATCGGCAACATCTGGCGACAATCGTTCGCGCAACCGGCGTTTCGGGAGAGGTCGAATGGGCCGGTCAGGGAACAGCGGGGAAGAAGATTCGGGAGACATGTTCTCTGAATGGCCTGCTCGGCAGACAAGGCGCAAGAGTGTTAGCCAGAGAGTCTTTATTAGAGATAACATGCAGGACGGCATGGTGGCAAAAGAAATATGACCGGTTCCTTGACCGTCATGTGCTGGGAGCCACGATGATGTTTGGAAGATTCAAGTGGTCCAGGTATGTCTTTTCACCTCCCAAACAGATGACACAAAATAACCAATTTCGAGTAAGGGAGGATGAGGGGGCCCGGAAGAGTCCAACAGGCATTACTCGCCGGCGGAAGAGCGTATTTGGTGTTGGGACTTTCCATTTGAGGTGTTCCGCACTGGAGGGACGACGTACCCATTACATCCCGCATTTACTATCGTAGCACTGACAGCCCAGCTGCCACCAGAATGCCTTGCTCGTCTCGTCTATTCAGAGCAAACGAGGTAGGTTATTTGCGCTTTAAACTTTCGCACGGCAGTATGAAGAGGGTTCGAATACGGCGAAGGAATAATTTCGTTCGTAAGTTCGTCGGAGCGATCTTCTCCTTTTCTACTCAGCCATAGCCGCATTAATTAAAACTTCCAAAATTGTGGCAATTCTATCGGGACCAGTTGTTCTAATTCTAACACGAAGCGCCACTTAGCCCTTCATAATTATACCACTGCTCAGGTGAAATAGAACTCATCCAGGAGTGTGGTCAAGACGTACAGGAATGAGAGTCTTGAAGTTGGGTGAGGTTGGTGGTGGGCTCGGACGACCAATGCAACCCACGAAGGCTCTCCGGGACGTTACGTATTCAAGACGGTCTCCTATCTCGAAGGATAGTGGGTAGGATACGTATACTAGAGAATCGTCAAGCCAAAGTAGATGCAGAAATCTTGATGTCGAGACAACAGTATGCAAAGACTTTTGCAGAAGCAAGAGCGGAAATGATGTTGTTCGTTGTTGTTGATTTTGGACAGAGGAAGAATCAGATGGTGTTCCTAATAAGTCTCGGCAGCGTTGAGTAAAGTGGCAGGTACCTACAAGGTGGAAGATCGGTTGTGCTGGCGATATGTAATTGATGGAGGGATGGCAACCCACTGAGCCACAGAAAAGGATACAACATGTACCGTACGAAATACAAGGGCCAATCAACCCTGAACTTACCCAATTAGTAATCTAAGTAATGAATCCGATACGGGGCATGCTGTGGCGGATTACATAAGATGCTACCGGGGTGCCGTCTTTTATGCGAACACTGTATGAGCGTATTCCACTTTGTGCAGTCCCCTCCACATGGGGTTAAGTTGGGCCTAGCGCCGATGCCGCTTTAAACTCAGTCTCCGGCCAGTCCATTCATTCATGGGGTCTTATGAACGATTATGCAAGGAAACGAATTATGCTAAATGCAGCATTCGTATGGTAATAACGGACATTTCACAGTACGGTCAGTTTATTATCACGTAGCATCTATGCGTGCACAAATTTTACGTCGATGCATACGTGTATGTAGCTCGGACAAGCCCCTGTCAAGTTCGAGCTTAGAGCAGCGTAGTCCAGGTCCTTATGGGATTTCAATTCTAATTGCCTTCTACCATTTCATCATTCAATCCACCATGTTCTATCCCAACTTATGTAATGCCATGCCGCAGCTCAGTCCAGCTCAAGTCCTTATTCAATCCAAAATGCTCAGACGGCCTAGACGTCTATGGTCTATTGAAATCTATCTTAAATGCAATTGCACGCATATAATCAATACACCAACGTCGTTTTATACAGGTCCTAACTCAAGGCGAATATCGATACCCGACATTGCATGTGTTAATAGAAACGGGCAAAATACTGTGCTAACAACGCAATACTCATACGTTACCCCTCGCTCGATGGACTGAGGAAATGTGGGCAAATGAGGTGCAAATGGATAAGGACGGGCCGATGGAACCCCCGACACAGGACCGGATCAATTGGGGGAATCAGAAGCCTGTGCTTTGGTAGGATTAACCCGAAAAAGAAAAAATTAGAGCTGCGCAGGTGCCGGGGTCCCTGCTGGATAGGTACAGAGGTAGGTAAGGTTTTGGTCTGTCGCTGGGTCGGCTGGTCGCGAGTCCTCTGCCCGCGCCGAGCGAGGGCCAGCTAGGAACAATACCTAATACAATGTTGCTAGCACTCCAAAAAGTGACCCTCTTGTTCGTCTTTACCAACATTCTCTCCCCCTCTATTATTTCCGCCTGTCCAAGCTATCGCAACATTTACCGGTATCGAATTCAGTCATGAGAGTCCTGAAGGTCTGCCTGCAAGCTTCTTATCCTCTCTCGTCTGACTTCGCGTAACGAGAATCCCTCCACGAGCTTCTTTGCGGTCGCTCGGGAGCATCTCTCTGGTCTTCTCGCCCTCTTCCAACCACCTCCGCTCCTCATACTCTTTGTCGCGACCAATCACCTACAATCTACCCTACGCTCTCCTCGGACCTAAGAGACCACTTCCCAATTTATCCTAATACCTTCACCGTCGCCGAGTTTAAGCGTCGTCCCGTTTCCAAAACCCCTCCCTCCCTCGATCTCATTTCGACGAGTCGCCTGCCTACGCTGCAAGCGATGGCCGGTGCTTCCCCGACCAGACGCTCTTCCCGCGCGCGAGTCACTCAATCCCAATCGAACAATAGCTCCAGCGCTTCTAGTTCATCTGGTCGTGCCGAACGAAGCACGAGAGCGTTCACTAAGACTGGCTCTCCTCAAAAATCGACCGGCAGTGGGTCTCTGTCCTCAGAACCGCCCGAGGATTCGACTACAACGAACGACGACACCCTCCTTCGCCGACGAAGCACGCGCGGCAAAGAAGACGAGCGAGAAAAGCATACCAAGTTAGAATTGCTCGACATGATGCCTGCTGGCGACGAAAATCAAGAGGACGATGAAGCCGTCCGGTGCATCTGTGGTCATGATGAGTACCCGGGACCACCACCCTTCGACGACGATTCGAAGCACAATTTTAAAGATGCAATTGACCATGAGCGAATCTTTGCCATTGAGGTCACGGATGACATGGCCGGCTTTTACGTGCAATGCGAGGTCTGCAACACCTGGCAGCACGGCGCTTGTGTTGGCTTTGCCGAAGAATCCAATCCAGAAGATGTTCAGTACTTTTGCGAAAAATGCCGAAAGGACCTGCACAAAATATACACAGCAAGCAATGGGTGAGTCCCGTCCCTTGAGTCCCAGAAGCAAATTGAGTCCGGTCGCATTGGTTGGTCCTTCAGCTGCGGCGGAGTGCTGACGGTCGCGCCATTGCCGATCATGCCTCTCCAACTGCATCTTCTTCCTTTCAGATTCGGCTTTGCTGTCACTTCATTGACTCTAACTGGTATACTGACACAATGGCGCCCAGACAAAAGTATTCTATATTTCTACCCATCCATCGGCCCTCGCGAGCGGCTTCGCGAGCCACCTCTATGGTCAAAGACGGTGCGCAATCTCCTAAAGGCAATTCTGCCAAAAGCTCACGCTCTCCAGCGAACGCCCACACGTCGAAACGGCGCTCTACCATGAATAGCCGAGATGCCGCGTATGACGAAGAGGAACAGCTGCGCCGGGCAATTGAAGCAAGCAAGGAAGATGCGATCCCTGAACTTGCAGAACCTCCGTCGAGACGTCCTAAGCGAGGCAGAGATGACAGCGAAGAGTAACGTCATACTATAAATACCGCTGCGTCCTACCATGGCTAACTCGTATGTAGGAAAGTCGATAATGTCAAACGACAGCGAACAAACTCCAAATCTCCTTCTCCAAAAGTTGAGAAGCCTCAGTCTCCCCCTCCCGAGGAGTCCGACGATGAATCAACCCTTCGAAATGGGTTATCTAAGAAGTCCCGGAACGCGGCTCGAAACCAGCGGGAAAAGGCTGAAAGAGACGAGCGTCGCGAAGAGCAGGAACGGAAGCGGGCTGAGGCTGCTAATAAGCGCAAGGGCCGTGCTGAACGCCGCCGAGCCGATGGTAATATCTCGACAATACCCTCCAAGATACACGATTAAACTGACCTGGACCAGACTCCGACCCCTCAGAGGAGATACCTCTATCGGTTCGCGCAGCAGCAAATAGAACAACCGAGTCGGTGCAGCCCCCGGAACCTCCTGTACCATCACAGCCCGCTCCAGACACACCTCCCGCGGTTCAAGCTCCCATTAATTCTAATAAGAAAAAGGCAACCAACCACAAAAAGAAAGGCAGGAATCAATATACCAAAGATCGTGATAATCGCGACCATGATGAATCGCCCGCGAGGTCAGTATCGCGTGATATCACAAGAAATGGGGACGAAAACGGCACACCACATACGAAACCGTCAGCTCAAGAGAGCAGCGGCAAGCAGAGCAAATCCAAGGGTGGCATGAATTCAAGGATTACAATGACAGACATGAAAAGGCGAGCCAACAATATCTTGGAATATATCACTAGAACGCAGGTCGAGTTGGCAAGTGAGCCATTATCAGAACCGGGAGACGATGGTCAACAGAACAGCGGCGCTAATGGGACAGTAAACGGAGTTCCATCAATTAAAGTGAACGGAGACTGCACCAAGAAACCGGAGGCTCCCAGCACGAAGTCGAAGGGTCCCACGATGAATGGCGCCAACGGTGCCAGCGATCCTCTCTTCGCGCTAAAGGAATTTAAGGAATTGTCTTGTATCGAAATGATGGACGCGCTGACGAGAGACTTGGTAAAGTGGCAGCAAGAGTTCGCACCTTGACGCGATTCACTTTTCTCACTTTTCCAAAGGGTCTATGTGGCGTTCTTGGTTTGGCCTCTGACACGTTGGCCTATATCTGCATTGCTTGGCGTTTCTTTTACACACGACGAACTTGAAGGGCTGCTCTCCAAAAAGGACTAGCCTAGGGTCTTGTGTCTACCTAGGTAGAGTCGGCTGTGCTAACAAGAAAAGATCGAGTGGGTTGTCTTGGGAGTCTCAGGCTTAAAAACATGAATCCGAATATCCGGGAGGATTCGTGGAGTGGGTTTTGATTTATGGTATTTACAGGTGCGGTGTTGTATCTACAATATACCCCGATAGCTATATCACAGGTTCTTTTGTTATTGTTATTGTAAATATTAGGCACCTCATATGTACAATGTTGACATGATATCTACGCTGACTTGAATCCGTGTCCTCTATACGTGTGTTTCTTGGGCTTGGCGCAAACGGGCGCAAACAGGTTTTGTTCTTATATCAGGCAGAGCAGTCAAGCGGCCTCTGCTGCCTGTCTCTTTGCAGCGTGTCTCGCCTTCCTCGCCTCCTTTTCTCTCTTCCTAGCCTGGCTCAAACTCAGGGGCTGCTCTGCACGAGCGAGCGCCTTCGCGGCCCAGGCCCGCAGGCTCTCCTCGCTTACTTCGTCCAAGCCAAAGCGTCCGAGATTGCCCTTGCGCCACTGCTGCACGACCCAAGCGGCAGCCTGTTCCTGGCTGGGCACGCCGCCCTTGAGGAGCTTGCCCGTGCGCACAGCGATGGCATCGAGGAACTCTCGGACGTCGTTGGTAGGTGCGCTCAACTCCGCGTACATGCCAGGGTCCCGCAGGTTCAGCTGGAACAGCAGGTAATCGGCGACGATCTCGTCAGGCACCACGCTGTCCTTGACACAGCCCACCAGCGACAGCTTGAGCATGGACTCGACATCCGCGACGTACGGCACGAAGACGCCAGGCGTGTCGACCACGAAAGCGCCCGCGTCTAGCCCCGCCGCGCTGTCCTCTGGTATCACGCGCACCGGCGTGCTGAGCTTGCGCGTGATTCCCGGCTGCGCGCCCGTGCGCGCCGCCGCCGGCAGCTGCATGCCGACGCGGCGCAGGGCGTTGAGCAGCGTCGACTTGCCCGCGTTCGGCATGCCGACGACAAGGGCGCGCAGCCCCGTCAGCGAGTCCGCCTCGACGGCGCGCGCCTTGACGGCGTCGATCAGCTTGCGTATCGTGCGCGGGTTGCGCTCGTCGGTGAAGACGACCTCCGTGCGGCCGTAGGCGCCTCCTGCTCCGCCGCCTTCCCCGCCATTGGTGATGCTGCCCCCGCGCGAGGAGTGGAACTGCGTCAGGAGCTGTCTCTGCTTCTCGAGCCAGCGGTTCGCGGAGGCGGGCGCGCACAGGTCGGCTTTGGTGTACACGACGACGCGGTCGCGGCCGGCGAGTGCGGCCTCGAGGAGCGGGTTCGTCGAGGTGAGGGGCACGCGGCTGTCGCGGCACTCGAGGATCAGGTCGATGTTCGAGAGGATCTTGCGCATGGACGCGAGCGCGCCGGCGTGGTGGCCTAGGAAGTACGAGCGGATGATCGAGGGGGAGACCTGGAAGACGGCGCGGGGGACGAAGCCGCTGCTGCTGGTGCCGCTTGCTGAGGCTGCGGCGGCTTTTAGAGGAGCTGCCATTTCGGTAAGTTCAAGGCGGCCTTGGGGATGGAAGTATCGTTGAGTAAAATTTCATCCTGCGATCAGGTCCATGAGTATGATTGGGGGATTTGGGGAGCTCTGTCGCATCCCATTGAGCTTGTCGTCGCTGATGGCGAAAATTGGAGAAATCTCAGATTTGTTCAGCCTCACTAAGGAAAACCCCATCAGCCTCGTGCGAAGTGGGGCGCAGCGCTCAGGGACCAGAGGGGCCATGACGTAAAAGCTCAGTGGGGATTTGGAGCAAAAGTGGAGACGCTTGGATCTGCGCCAAGCTATGGCGTTTTATGGCTGGAACCAGGTGTGGCTGCCAATCCAGTTGCCCCTATTATCCCCCCTGACGCCAAAAGGGCTCCGTAGTCTTCAGAGAAGCCTAACCGGGTAGCCTACTATTGCTTTATAGCTAACCTTATACCTTTGGATCTTTCATATTACTTGTTTTAGGGAGTAGCAGAGAGGTGCTTCTCGTTTACACGAAAACAGAGCTTCGAGTATTTAGAAAGTAATCTCTCTGAAGGCAATAGAGCAGCTGAGTATACCTTAAGACCCGTCAATAGAATCTACCTTATTAGTATCATGAACCACAGATCTTTGAAAAATAACCAGGAGTTGTGGCCAGGAAGATTCTTTAGCTGTTTTACATTTACGATTGAAGGGAGTGTTTAGAGCGTTTGCCTGGATGGAGCAAATGATCTTAGATTGCGTACCTCAAAGAGGATAGTTCTAGAAGAGCTGAGATCATGTACTTAGACTGTAGATTAAGCTCATCTTGCTGTTGAATAGATTACTAAACTTATGATAACATAGTTGTTCTTAGAACTAGAATGTTGCTTCGCGGATTTTGAATTTCTGACATAACCCGTCTAAGCCATGTTACCATGCTTTGGTTCGCGTAGGAGTAGCATGAGTTAAGAGGCTATTAGGTGTATATTTGCCAGACTGATTGTCTGTCAAGTTACGTTGCAAATTCAAAGGCACAAATTCCCTATTGTAAACAGGAACGTAGTAGTCTTCAGTCTTCTGCTCTGCAGTCATGGGTGACGATAAGTGTCTTGCACATTCTCAAATCACCACTTAGGATCTCAGGTGAAAGGAGATATTGTGAAAGCCCATATTTGCTCTTAGGATGGCAGCTCCCTAACCGGTTGCGAAGAAACATGTTATTCTGGAACTGCCATACATTTTCGAGTCATGAATTCAACCTGGTAGGACGCCTTTATTAAGAGTATCACTCTGCTCTATGATCACATTTTGATCTCATTGACGTTTTAAAAATCCTCTGTAATGTTGCGGGCACTTCATTAGGTCTGTCTAAAGTGATGACGACGGTGTAAGTTTTTCACGATGCTCATAATGCACTGCCGTCTGCCCGTTGTCAAAAAAAAAAAATAAGTAAGCCGGAAGCTGTCCGGCCGTATGCTACAGTACGGTCGAATCGTCCTTGGTTGCCAGCATTGGGTATATCAGATGCGATCTTTTCACTAGTGATTTGGAGGGCAAGCTTTTCCCATACATATACAGGATCCATCTTCCTACCCTTCTACTAATCTCAACATACTCATCAACACAACCACACGTTATCATACGGCTTCAAGCCGATATGGTTGAATATTCCAACTCACAATCTTACGAATTGTGATCTCGTTTACCTCGCATCGACTATACGACGTTTCTGGATCCGTTTATTTGTGAAAGCCTGGAAGTTAGCTGCCTACACTTCCTCCTTCACCTATTGATATTCCAAGAACGCCCTCGTTACCTACGAGATATCACTTCCATACATGAGTGAAGCTCGTTTCGTTCTGCAAGAGATCCTATTTCACACTAGATGCCAATCGTCTACCAACTGCATCTAGCCACTTCAATCCGCAACACAGGGCGAATCCGGTTTACTCGAAATTCCTCGAAGTCAGCGCAGAAAGGCTTAGAGGAACGATATTAGCTTTCCAGGCTGGGAGCTATTCAGTTCATGATCGAATCGTCCAGTCCCTCACTCGTATAACGAAGGAGACCTTACACATTTTCCCATCCTTTTCTACAAACCTACCCGTGCTTGCAACACTCAGGCAACTTCGACTTGTGACCATGGCCACTTCGGGCTCGTTGATCCGTGTCGATCCCGATGGGGACCTCTTCTTGAAGGTTGGTGAAGGCGAAGCGGAGGTCACCTATGTTGTCTGTTCAAAGACCTTGGCGAGATCATGCCGATTCTTTAAGACACTTCTCTACGGAGAGTTTGCGGAGTCGAAGAACCAACTCCAGGAGGGGGCCGAATGGACCGTATCGCTACCAGATGATGGACCAGAGGCGATGTACACCATCTTGTGTATCCTCCATACGAAGTTCAACTATGTGCCCGAGCATACCAATCCTGTGGACTTGTATGGAATTACAGTCTTGACCGACAAGTACGATCTAACGCATATTCTGCGTCCCTGGGCTAAAGTCTGGGCGAAAGACATGCTGCGGTATGTATCGATCTTCCGCAAGCATGTTACTATGCGGATCTGGATTGCGTGGGAACTCGGTGACGAGCCTCTTTTCAAGGAAATGGTCCAGCGCTTGGTGTTCAACATCGATGCCAGGGCAGCGGATGGAGAACTCTACGAAGATGGCACATTGCAGCCGACTGGATTTTTGGGTAAGTCTCCGAGTCTTTTGAGAGTGGTTGTACTTATAAGCTGACATACATGGGGTTAGACTTCATTAGAGCCGCCCGCTTAGAGAAGATATCCGAGATCCTCAGCGGTGCACAGGAGCTATTCAACTTCCTCAATACCACGGACTCCAGGGCTTGCCGTATTCAATCAGAAGAATGTGCGACAACGCTGCGGACAGGAATGACAATGTCACTCCAGCGCGAACGACTTTTCCCTCTACCCGAGGCCAATGAGGTTCGACAGGGCATTAGACGTCTACGTGAGAATCTTGTGTCTTTGGACTTGACAGGTAGTGGGCACTACCCCCCCTGTAGCTACACCCGCAATCTCGTGGAGCATGCGCTCCAAGTCGTTGGGAATGGGGTCGCTCTGCAGGAACCATTCTTACAACACCTCCGATCTCAAGCAGAGAAGACCGGCCTCCTATTCGATCCCCAGGGGTAGCTCCCATAGCACCGAGCTGCGTTGGAGTGGTGAAGAGCTCTTCCCATACGATTGACCCCTGAGTGTACCTGCTCGGTATCTTCATATGGACTAGGACAGAAACGCTTTATACGTGAATAGGGAAAGTTACAATGCGTCAACACGGGGTTTTGTAATGACTAGTCGTACGGCGTCGGGATATCGTGACGCATGATAGTCGTTCCTTAGGTAGCACTTCCTCCTTTTAATAATACATCTGGGCTCAACCTCCGAACTACTTTACCCTCGATACTTCCCCGTAAATGCTTACCTTAGGTACTATGTTAGGTACCTAGTTACTTGCCTATCCAATTCCACCTACCTAACTGTAATGCCTCAACTTCCGCATAGGCCACCAACCCCTCTGTGTACAATAATTGCCAGAGAAACAATCTTCGTATATAAATAAATTCGGTACTAGATAATCCTCTTTCATCAAACCATCAGTGTTTTCTCACATTTTTCATCCTGTTTATCGCGTTAGTGTGTATCTGTGACTGATCCAGCACTTGAACGCGTCGCGATTCCACCTCGGCCAAGCAAAGTCATACTCCCCCATCGACAACAGCACCACAGCGCGCCCCACAGTGGTATTCACTGGTCGACATCACTTTTCTTGAAAGTTTTTACGTTACTTGCACCTGGACCACATTGGTGTACCGCTTCTTTGAGTTGATCCATATTCTCTTGATTCATTACACCAGAACATCACAGCTCCATCGACATCCCTTTCCTGGGCCATAAGTATGCCAACGATATTTTGTGCAGAGACATATTGACTAATATACTTTGACCATAGGTTGTCCTCTACTTCATTGGCAAGATGGCGTCACTTCAGGAAGAGAATAGAGAGTGAGTAACCATTACATCCAGAGTCATATACTTGTGGCGTTGACATGGACATCTACTTAGGCTGTTAGAAACAGACTTCATGAAGGATGCCGTAGTCGAATGCGGCGACCGTGTCTGGAAAGTCCACAAGCTCATACTCCTCACGCGTTCGGAATGGTTCAAGAAGGCCCTGTGTGGCCCATTCAAAGTGAGTGGTTCGGTATACGCTCCAAGCCCTGAATACGATGATACTAATTTCATCAATAAGGAAGCGCAGGAAAACAAGGTTGTCATTCGCGAGCAAGATCCCAAGCATGTCAACTGGGTTATTACTTGGATCTACTGCCATGGTATGACTGCCCCTTCATTCGAAGCTCATACGGGAACACTGACAGTCTCCAGAGTTCCATAAGGAAGACTTCGCGGACGAAGACGACTTATACGAAAACTACCTCAAGTTCGCCCACATTGCGGACTTCTTCTGCCTGCGCGGTGTTCAACCACAAATCCAAGAGCAGCTTACAGCGGTACTGGAGGCGAAGGTCAGATGTACACTCCGCTACTACATCCTAGGAAAAGACCGCTACGAAGACAAGGAAGCCATCGCGTCTGAATTCTCAGGCTTGATCGAAGGCGTCGAAGCAGCCTACAAGTTCGACTACAGCTGGGCCAAGTCCGCCTTCATCGACTTTGTGGCTCAAACCCGGTATTGGATCTTCTGCAATCCACACTTCAGAGTTCTCCTACGCGAGAGAGTCCCCGGGTTCTACCAGGATCTCCTTGAGGGATTCTCGGAGTTTGCTACCGATCCACATTGGTCCCCTAGCCCCCCTGAAGAGTGTCTTTTCTGCGACGACGGCTGGCAGGACGCGATCTCTAATGGTGAGGAGAGGTACTGGGAAAAGATTTCGTACTTTTGCAGCACAGTTTTTGCACTGTGCAACCGTTGCGACTACGTCCAGCAATGCTGTAAGGAGGAGGATGAGGATGATTGAGGTCGTGCCTTTGCACCGGCACCAATGTACTGTTTTGCTGCGCAAACACAGCCGGCGAGACATGGTCCCTAGCAAAACTACACTATGTACCTAGAGTACGATAGCTAGGTAGCTACCTATTCATACTTCTGCAAACTTCTCAGGGATTAGGGGTTCCCTGGAGCATTTGTTATATCAGAAGATACCAATGGTAAACCGACTTGAGTTTTCCCACCGTAGGAATTGTAGTCCCTAGAAATACCCATCGTTTAACGCTGAACTGCGCTGGCCGTTCACGCGGACGGTTATCCACATCTTGCCTCTAGTAGAGTCTGCCATCGCGTAATCTCTCGAAAAAGCTATGGATATTCTCTTGTAATATTAGTTACAATGTTACATTGCTCCCGAAGGCACAACGCGTCCCAGCTTCAGACGTGATACATTTCTGAAATAATTCGGGTTCGAGGCATGCCATAACGATACTACTACTGGAAGGTGGCACTGTGCCACATCTACCTCAATTCGCTGTTCTGATACTGCTCAGATACTTCAATAACGACGCTGCTGCTCGGTGGAAATACCCTCAAAAGCAATGCCTCTATCATCAAAACTTATATCCAAAAACCTCAACCCATTGGATGAAACTAGAAAACGCCATAAGCGCCTACGCCTCCGGCAAATATGGTATACAGCTAGAAGAACCCCCAAAGATTCTCAACGTCAGACACGCTGTATTATAAGGAAAGACGAGAAAAGCCATCGCTTTATGAAGAGTCCTTGCCAATCCCTTTCACCTTGTCAACAAGCCCTTCAAACTTGTCCTTTACCCAATCCCAAGTATTCTGCCACCACGAGCCGCCGCTGTCGCTCTCATCACCGTCATCTGCCGGCGGACTCTGCCCTTCTGGCTTGTCCGCAACGGGATCTACCCCGACGGTTGAAGAAGATTTTGGTGCGTCAGAGCTAGTTGCCACTGGAAGAATTGACATTGCTTCTGTGGCGGTCTTTTCATCAGATGGTGTTTCAACCGGGACGGGGTCAGCTGGCTCCTCAAGGACTGTATCTGGATCATGGAGACCAGTGACCTTGAGTGGTAGATGCAGCGTCCCGTTATTCGGCATAGCCTTCATACCGACGGAGTCGCAGAGGATATTATAAACGTTGATGTTTTCTAGACGCGAATTAGTATTTTAGTGGAATAGCGGTAAGAAGATAGATGTAGGTTGACATACGGAAGACTTCCACCTTGCTGTGGGGTTGGTGTGGGAAAGCAGGTCCACGAGCGACGAAAATGGCTCTCATCAGGGGGTGTTCGTGATCATAGCCGTGCAGTCCTCTTGGGTGGTAGACTAGGTTCTTTTCCTTCGCTTCCGCGATATTGAATTCGTCCCGCTTAACGATGGCCCAGCCAGTCTTGGGAACGATCCACAGCGGCGCGATGCGCTTGTTATTGCTGAAATGATAACGCTCTGGCATATCTTTGTCTCTCAGATAGACATCGAAGTTCGGGTTTGATTTTCTCTTTTTGGCGGCTTGCTCGTATAGGAGTTGTAGATCCTCCGGGTTCTTCGGTCGGATGCCGACTAGAGGCCATCCATCGAGATGCTCGACTCTCTCCATATCCACCAAGTCTTCGATTTGGATCATTCGACTAACATCGGTTGTAGCCATTCCATGGTCGGAGACGACGATAACATTGACAATGTTGGTGAGATTTCTCTCGCCAAGACCTTGGAAGAGTTGATCGAGCATCGTATCGACCGCACTGATCGTTGAACGGATCTCGGTACTGTTAGGCCCATAGCGATGCCCGTCCGCGTCCACATTAGGAACATAAGCTGCAATAATTTGCGGCCTCGCGTTCTTAGGATCCGCGTCTGGACTCTCCAGGCCGGGTTTGTCGATTAACTCTAGGATTCGGGCAACCTTTTTGGGTAGCTTCTCCTTTCCATTATATTTGTCTAGGAAGCTTGGCTCCGTGCCCATGATATGGGCCTCACTACCTGGCCACATATGGACGGCGGTGCGGACGCCTTGCTCCTCGGCCGTGACCCAGAACGGTTCACCACCCCACCACTTCGGATCTAGACTTCTATTTGGGTCGGTATAGTAAAACTCGGATTGTAGTTCCGGGTCCCAGAAAGTGTTGCCGACTACGCCATGACTTTCTGGATACAATCCAGTCGCAAGCGTGTAATGGTTCTATGAAAGTATGAGCCAATGAATGAAAGGCGGAGGACTAGTAAGAGACTCACCGGAAAGGTTACCGATGGGAATGACGGGGTCATATACAGTGGCGAAACACCTTCCTTGATGAACGCATTCAACCTCGGTGTCAGACCCCGGTTCAGGAAATCCGCCCGAAACCCATCAAGACTGATGATGAGGGTAGTCGGCAAGAACAGGGCGGTGCCATTGCTGAACAACTGAGGAGAAACCCCTTTCCTGCGTACGGACAGCCTCCAGATGACGAGGCCGATGAAAGCCAGGCCAACTATGATGGTAGCGTGAATGAGCAGCCATTTCTTCCACCTTCTTCTCTTCGCAGTCTTGGCGTCCGACACTTCCAATAAACGCTTGCGATCGAGTTCGTCGCTATCGTCCCGGTCACTACTCTCACCAGTGGAGCTTCCATCTTTGATTCCCCCTTGCTCCATCTCGTACATAAGCTCTCCGTCCTCGCCATCGCGAGCCTCTTTGAGCAACCGGGCTTTCTTCTCTTTGCGTCGTATCCGTCTATTTCTTCGTTTGTCATCATGCAGATCCTCGACCGAATCTCCGTTATCGTCTATCGCGCTCGTGGATCCCGTCAGTTTATAGCCTCTGAGCATCCGTATGGGGTTCGGCAACGCAAGATTGCTCCCGCGCCGACTACTCCCTCTCCGTTCGCGCTCCCGCTGTGCTCTCGAATCGATGATTAATTTATCCAGCTCTTCCTCCTCCATCAACACCATGCGATCGCGAGCGCGTAGCTCCCTGCTGTTACGGGCGGCGGCTACCAATTCGTCATCTTCGCTGTCGGTGTCCTGGTCGCTTCGACTGTGCAGGGATACGGCGTCATCGTCGTAACGGATGGGAGACAGAAGGGACCCGTCCCTCTCGACGCTGGTGTTTATTGGTTGGAGACGCATGTCGGCTAAGCACTTGTCCAAATACAAGAACGTGGCGACGCGCTCATTGTCAGAATTGCCTTGGACGAATGTCGAGAAGCATTCTCAACGGGTGTAGGACTGAGTACTGTACCTAGTAGAATCCAGGTGAAGGTTAGCGGCTATTCGTACCTTGGGACACTGCAGGAGATCAAGCCACTCTAGCTGGACATATCCAGCCAATCAAACTGCGTATAAGTGGGGAGGTAGCCACATTTATGGGGATGTCAGCGGGCTCGTGCATGAGACCCACGAACCATGTGGCTGCAGGTCATCAGGCTGTCCGGGGCGCCGGGGATTTTCTATTTTTGACCCTCCTTATTATCTCTTATCACCGACATCGATCACCCAGGGCCTGCCAGGCACTCTGACCTAGCGGATGGTATAGAAAAGCTCGGAATATCGCAGCCTACCTAGTGTAAGCAGTATGACTACCTGGCCTCCGAGGACGTCTCATATTATCTGGGGCGACCTGAAGCTCGTTCAGCTAGCACAAGGTTGAGCTACACTTGTGCGTGGTATCACACTGACCCAGCAGTGTGATAAGGAAAATTCATATACACTAAAATCGTCCTTTACAGAATCCTCTCTTTTCTATAGGCTAAGACAAGCCAACGCCTTCGCCGACCAATGATTGCAATTAGTAAGTTGTTCCTCGATCGAAAAGCTGATTGGGCAACTGTGACGAGACACGGGATTTGCGACGATTGCTAGCATAATTCAGCGAAGGCGTTATACAGCCTTATATTATGTCAGTATAACCCGTCAAACTCGCTCTTCTGAACACATGGGATGTTCGCAGAGTCGTACGTCCATGATGCCACTTACTCGACCCAGTCTTACCAGTGTCCCTGAGCAAGGAGTCGACTGCTCGCACGTCATTCACGTGATGGTTGACGCTATACTGCTTTGTCAGACTTTGTAAGTCTCCCCTCGAATGGAGATAAGTCGAGCTAAGTGCGACCTAGTATATAAGTACAATGTGATTATATTAATTTATACCGCTATAATGACATTGTAGTCTATCCAGGCAGTGATATATAGTATGACAGTGAACCCCTCTCCGCGCCATTTGCGCGTGGCCGTCGTCGGCGGCGGACCTGGTGGTCTCGCAACAGCTATTGCTCTCTCTAAAGTGCCTAACGTCACTGTGACTATTTATGAACAGGCTAGCGAGTTGCGCGAGGTTGGCGCTGGTATAAGTATCGGCTCCAATACGTGGAACGTGTTAGAGTTGCTCGGCGTCGCGGACACGCTGACAAGTGGGCATCCGACATGGGTGATTCTGAACATGTGAGTCGGAACTAACACATTTGAGAGAGCTTTGCTAAAGAAATCGAGGAACGGACGTTCTGGGGAAGAACTGGACCGCCGCGAGAAGCCTAGAGATGAGACCAAACGTCCTCCTGTTCGTACTCAACGGACAAAGCTCCAGTCGGCTCTCCTAGCCCACGTGAAACACGGTGTAATACAACTTTCGAAGAGGTTGATACGCATGGTTGACAAGGGTCATGAAGGTGTGGAGTTACATTTTGGAGACGGCAGTGTTGCGACAGCCGATTTGGTAGTTGGAGCCGACGGCATCAGATCAGTAAGGATATGCGCACTTCAGCGACGGGCCTCTCTGACGGGAATGAACTAGGTCGTCCGTGATACAGCCTGGCCAGAATATGAGATCAAATTCACTGGAACGACGATATGGAGGACCCTTCTACCCTGGGACGAAGTGAAGGACTTAGATCCACGCTTCGGTATCACTGGATGGTGGCACACCCCGACTACGCATGTGTATTTCTCTCCTGTCGGAGAAGGACTCTGGGAGATTGCCTCTAGAGCGTGGCAAGATCCCGCAATCCATAGCGCACATAAGAAGAGCTGGGGCGTTCCGGTTGAGAATGCCCACGTAGAATCGCATTTTACGGTATCTCCTTTCTCCCTTCCTAAGAGCCTCCGATCGTGTTCGACTAACAAGTTGCAGGAATATCTTCCTAGTATCAGGGAAGCACTGGCACGAGTTCCTCCTGGCGGCTGGCGTGAGTTTGCCGCTTTTGCTGGTCCCGAGCTCGCCCAGCTCACAGCATGGGATAACAAGGTTGTACTCGTCGGAGACTCGTCGCATGCTTTGTCAGGGGCATTCGGATCAGGCGCAGGATTTGCGATGGAGGACGGGTGGATCCTGGCGCAAGCCCTTGCGTACTGGAAGAATGACACTAGCAAGGCCCTGCCGCTGTTCGACGCCATTCGGCTACCGTATTATTCGCGTATGTATGCGCATCTCGCCTCCGAGGCTGACAAACGAGCCGCGAAGCTGAGAGCTATGGGGAATCCGACGTTTGATGAGCGGGTCAGAAATAAGATTATCACCGATGGCGGAAAGGATATGTCGTGGATTTACAAGAACGACATTGGCGCTGTCTGGAAGGAGTGGGTTGAGCGGCTTGAAGCTGCTCAAGACGGCTTGAGAACGAATTCACATCGTAAAGACGAACGAGTGTTATAGTTTGGGGTTATTGCAATAGGTTAGCTGCTCAAGCCTTCCCAGAATCTGCAGAGAATTATTGAGTTGCCGAAAGAACTACATTGGTACCAGGATACCTACGCTTAGGGAGGTTTATCAGGCGCCATCGACTATCATTGTGGACTAGGTAGTCGCTCTCGTAGATCACGGTTGAGTTCATATAGGGAAGGCTCGCCCCTTTACTCCAGATATCTTAGTCACTCCTGCATGACGCCGACGCCGTCCCCTGACCATCATTCTGCCATACACGATCATCATGTCACTGTCCCGTACTCCGCCTCTTCATTTATATTCAATCATACCCACCTAACAGTTTCGATAAGCCGGACGATCCAAATTACTCGGCCGAATGCAAACTTTGACAGTCATCAATATGCGTCTAAATGTTCCGACTTTGATGGCCTTCGCGGTTGTGCTTCATGCCATGGTTATTCCTGCCTCCTCAAACCAAGCCGTTGGGAATGAGAGTTCTTCGTGGTCGACCCTTTCAGAGCGTACAGATATCTACGATTGCAAAGGAAGCATCATGTGCCCCACGGTGAAGGTCCAGTGGTGTGACGAAGGTGTCAACTGGAAGCTCATCCGAAACGATGAGATCAACTATGGAGCGGCAGGGTACGTCGACTTACACTTGATATGACTCTCTAGACATAATTCGCTGACGCACCAGCAGAAGCGGCCGACCACATACTGGGGTGTGTCACGGCAAAGCCACGGATTACGGCTGCGCCATCCTCATCGAAGGGAACCACGAATGCGTCAGGTCTGGTAATGATATGTGGTGGGACTATCAGGATATCCGACACCATGGATGCCATCATTGCGGACACAAGCATTGGGGCAATGGATGTATGACCACGATTGATTATTACCCGGAGTGCGACTGGGTGAGATAGGTCTGAGCTGCTGTAGTCTCGCACCCGGAGGTTATTTAGTGCAACTGTCTGATGCCTGGTAACCTCCCGACTAACCAGATTACCTACCTAAGCACATATTCGCAGTACAACTCAGACACAAGTCAACACCCTGCGGAATGAGGGCATCGTGGTCGTGAGAATACTAAGTTGAATGTTACCAAGGGTGTATATATATACCTATATGTCAAGTAGTCAAGTCGTTAGTCGTCGACTCAGGCTCCGGTCTCCTCTTGGTCACGCCTCCAAGTTTCTATCTAACCCCAACCCTAACCCTGGCCGGAACAAAATATAAGATGAACCTTTCGACGGGAAAACAATACATGATTCTCAACCTGGATCCCTTCGAAATTAAAACATCTACCAATCTTCTCCTAAAGGGTTAGGTAGCAGGGTACCTAGGTCTTAGTTTCAAAAGTCACAAACTTGCCCCAACAATCATCTCAAGGGCAATACCGTACTCGCCCCACTTGCCATTTTCAGTAATATGTGCTCATCATCGTGATGTAACTGCACATGCCCCTACATGCAATCCAGGGGCTCAACCCCTGGGATGGCTTATGACATCATACAGAAAGTCTATTACTCTGCGCTTCCGTTGAATTACGGAGTCGACTAACTACACAATCTACACAGTTGGCAGTCTGTATCAGCAAAATGGTGACAACACGTTCACAAGATAAAGGCCGTGAGCCGGGCTCCGGCGAAAAGCGGCCTCATAGCACAGCTGCGCCGGCTAAACCAAAGAAACCAGTCAAGAAGCAGCCCAAAACTGGACCGCCCAAGGATGAGGAAGTTGATGAACAAGAACCGGACAATGGGAAGAACACGTCTCATACTGAAAAGAAGCAGCCAAATCCTAAGATCCAGCAGCTAATCTCTCAATATGGCGAGCTTCCACTCAGTCAAACGGACCTATCCGACCCTGATAAGCCGACGCCGGATACGGTCCTGGCCTTGGTGCTGAATGCCATGCTGTCGTCTACGAGGATCTCTCATGCGCTTGCGGCCAAGACTGTCGCACTGGTTATCAAGGCTGGCTACCATAAGCTAGACGTACTGAAGAAAAGCACCTGGGAGGAACGGACTGAGGTCTTGACTGAAGGCGGCTATACGCACTACAGGTATGCCGCTAGTACCGTGACGCGACTATACCAGACGCTAAAGATGAACGTAGAGAAAGGACAGCGACTATGATGGGAGACCTCGCGGGGCTGATCGAGGATAAGTATGGTAAGTCTGAGATACTTCAAGACTATAATCACCTGATAGTACTAATAAGGACTCCGTACGCCCTAGAGGGCGACCTGAACACAATTCTTCGTATCACCTCTGAGAACCCGGCGAAAATCCGGGCGGAGCTCAAACACATCAAAGGCCTAGGCGATGTGGGTATCAATATCTTCTTCGACACAGCGCAGCATATTTGGCCTTGTCTAGCTCCATTCATTGACCCGAGGAGTTTGAAGACGGCCGAGACAATTGGTATCGGCGGCGATGTGGATGAGCTATGGCACGAGGTGTCCGAGAGCCCTGAGCAGATGTGCAGATTGGCTTCAGCCTTGACAAAATTGAGATTGGACGGCAAAGAGAAGGAGTTCAAGGATTGATAGGTGTTCTTCTCACCCACCTACCCACTATACCTTTTTAACATGGACTTCAACACCAGGAGGTGTAGTAGCCCGTGACCCCTATTTTCATGCCTCCCTAACTAGCGCTTCTCATTATTACCGGCTTGTACGCCGGCTTTTGATTTGTTTTAGACTGTTATTTTATTTCTAAGTTGGTAGCGAATCGCAGACATGTCTCCAAGCTTCTTGATCTAGAATTATAATCCCTATACATGACTTTCTTAGGTTTTACATATGTAATGCTTAGTCGTCTTGAACTTGTCGGGCTAAAGAGGAGTCCAATTTACACTGCGTGAGTTTGGTTGCGATTCGATGGCAACCCTAAACCTGGGCAGGTGCTAGGGTTAGTTCAATTAGGGGTCAAAATACAGTAGAAAACCGGCGACCAACGCTAAATTTACTTCTAAGGCAGTTTCATACGTCTAGGTTAACCATTCCCAGGTACATTCATTTACGGATTATTTTCCAAGTACCGCATGCCAAAGAATACGAGTGGACAAGGTGCCCCTATGTGGCATATTATGTAATTACAACTCGCCCGTACCCCTTGCTTTCTTCCGGCCAGCAGAGCTGTGATGATGTACGCTCACATTAACACAGCTTTGGAATAGTTGTAAGTACGTGGATATGCCAATTCAGCCGCTTCAGGTGGGAACTTTCCTTTGAAGTTTCAAAATTACGTAGTCACTCTTCAAATAATTATAGGGGATTATGAGGTTGCATCACGTAAGCCGCGTTAAGTAATCAGCCGCCGTTTGGCATCTAGGATATACCGTTGGACAGCATTAGTAGCATGACGCTGCTGGATAGAATGGCTTTAGGCCTTATATTGACTGGGAAGGATTACACTAACGCCTGAAATATCCTTGGCTCAACCAATTGTGTGTTAATTAAACTCAAAATCGGAGATATTTCGTCGGAATTTACTACTACGTAACAAAGCACTTGATCGATTTGTCATTACTTGGCTCTTATGTTGTTTTCCTGTCTTATGTACCCCTTTGGTGTATGAAATACAAGAGCTTATTGAGATTCTTTGTGATTTGTTCCGTTCTTTAGATATAGATACTCTAATAAACGAAAGCAGAAAAAAGGGGTAAACGATATAATACAAGCAGTTAAGCATCAAGGCACAGGGTGAATTCAAAGGCTATTATCACTAAGGCTTCTAGAAGAATGGCGGAAAAGATTGATATTTTCAATGGTGAACTATGTCAGAGGAATCCGAGAGAAAGCATCGTTCATACGATGTACTGTCCCGTGTTCCGACCACATTAGGTGACTACATTACGTAGGTAGGTACTTATTCAAAAGCTTACTGAGCCCTTCCAAGCCAATCTGTCAAGTTCAATAATACATCTTAAATCTCGCCAATGAATTCTGGTCCCTTAGCCCTTGAATCCTTCGGGATTCCAGGGGCTGCAAGCTCCAAAATTGACATCGTCGCCACGGGGGTTAAGTCAATTACGCCTGTCACCGGGTTCCGCTTCAGCGCGACGAGGCCTGACCCACCAGCTTCGCTCCCCACAAAGGCGAATTCTTGGTCATCATCGGCGCTGAGGCACATGATGCGGGGTTGGAAACCGGACCTCCACCACCCGTCGGCATAAGAGAGCTGCACGTCGCCAACTTTGTTGGTGAAGACGAAATGTGCGATGATGTTGCCACGCGTTCCGTGAAGCCGGTTCGAGACGTAGACGTCTCGCTGATTCTTAGCGACTTGGAGCTCGGCCACCTCGGTCCCCGACATGCTCCCCGGAGGCATGAATCCCCACGTACCCTCCCGCTGGATCAGCTTGAGATCCATCGTGTCGTTCGTGTACTCGACCTCAAATAGTAAGAGTTCGTTTGAACACTCAGTCAGCACTATCAAGTAATGAGTCCCGTTATTTGTAAGGAAGGCAACCCGGCGCGGACAGGCGCCAGCCGGCAGCGTGATAACATTACTATAACTAGTATTCGAGGAAGCTGCGTTCTTCGCGTCATCGATGACTATCAAACAGTCGCCGCCCAAGTCGGGCACGATGAAAAAACGGCCAGTTGGATCTAGGACGGCCTGACGAGGAGAGTGCTTTCGTCCAGATCTAGTGACGAGACCCCACGGCAAATCCGGGATAGAGCTGGATTTTACGAGCTTAGGGGAGCCGTCTCCTGCTGAGATGTCCCACGTGTCCACCGAGCTAGATTCAGAGCAAGCCGCGACAATACGAGTCTTGTCAGCGTTGAACTCCATGTGGACTCCACCTGAGGAACCTTTAGCACTGGAAACAAGCGTAGGCTTTTCCATGAAAGCCTTTGTCCAAGGACCACTTGCGGAATTGACCTGTGACGATCTCGAACTTGAGTTCGAGAAGTCAGGGCCGAGCTTGAATAGGCTGATATCACCAGCTCCTGGAGCCGAGTTTATGACATACAGGAGATTGGGATCCTTGAAGAGAATCGAACAGGGATTCCAGCCCTGTTTCTCATATCTCCCGGTGATGGTGAACTTTTCGCCGTCGAAATTGATAATCAGAATTTGGCCCTGAATGCCGACGACCAGCTTTTTCATGACTGTTGCGCTAATTTGTTTAGACATATTGATTACTGATGGTGGTTTCTT
Organism: Hypoxylon sp. FL0543; assembly: GCA_022578575.1. NCBI lineage: Eukaryota > Fungi > Ascomycota > Sordariomycetes > Xylariales > Hypoxylaceae > Hypoxylon > Hypoxylon sp. FL0543. Next base: position 1,848,926 of record MU393993.1, read on the forward strand.
TTCGAAAACTTGCTTAAAGCGATGAAAAATTGGTAGATGGTTAGGTTAATGGGTTGTCAGAAGTGACTTGAGTTGTCTTGCTCCCAATTCTGCAGAGGAGACGATGATCATCTCTATTTATACACATTGGAAATTAGTATTGTAATCGAACAGCATAACTCGTTCAAAACTAACTTGATTCATTCATTGAGTCATGATACTATTCAAGAGGATGGTGTTTTCAAAACAGTAGACTATGTCCGATATAACACATTCATGTTCTTCGGTAAAAACATGTACCATAAAAATATTTTTATGCCCTGATACGTGATACTAATCAACAGAAACGCCTTATACATTATTCGATATAGATTACACTGTTGCCATCACAAGTCTCTACTATAGTCCTTCGATAAGTACCTACCTATTTTCCAGACACAAATTTACCATGGACCACGAAAACGGCACCCGCGTATGGCCTTATGTTCCTTTCTGCGCAAGTTAAACAGTCCTAAGTCTACTGGCTGAGCTGAGAATGCGCCGTTTCCCTTCAAAAATAAGATCAATTGTCAATTAATCCTGTAAATAAATGTTTATTCCTCTAAAGCTTTCCTGTCGCCTATCTCTTCAAGGGAAGAGATAGACTGGGTGTTTAAAGGACGCATAGAGAAAAGAGATAAAGAGGCTACCAGTAACATGACAGGACGCTACCAGGAGTAACCATGAAGAACAATGTGGTATATACTTCAATACTGTTTGCCCGACTTTTAGGAGGGTTATTGTGTTGGCTCATACTCACCAAAAATGGGACTTCCGCATTGGGACTAGTGCAATTACTCATTCAGGAAGGTCAGAAAAGTGGGGACAGACTAAGCCCGCCGGAGACAAATTGTTCCGCGGCGAACGGTAAAAAAAAACAAACAAATAATATTTTATTTATAACTTAATGAGATTAAGTCGGGTAAACTTCGGATAAGACTTTTATAAGTGCTAATTTAATTCTTTATTTAATAAAAATATTAAAAAAGGATTAGACTTAAAATAAATAAGTTATATAAATAAACACTTTTTAAACGCTTTTTAAACATAAATAACTTTATAAAGCTACGCTTAAAATAAGTAAAATTTATACTATTAAATAGGTTATAAAATAACAAAAATAATAGTCTAAATTAAATTATGCAATAATAAGTATAGATAAAGTTATAAAGGGTTAAACTTTATTAAAGAAATATGTAAGATTTTTTTAAGTTACCCTAGAGCTTTAGAGCTATTAGAGCCCTAAAGCCACTAAAGCCCTGGAGCAATTAGGGCCTTAAAGCCACTGAATCCCTGGAGCAATTAGGGCCTTAGAGCCCTGGAGCCACTGGGGCCTTGGGGCGAATGGGGCTTTAGAGCCCTAGAGCCCTTAGAGCCCTAGAGCCCTAGAGCCTTGGAGCCCTAGAGCCACTAAAGACCTGGCGCGATCAAGGCCCTAGAGACCTGGCATGATCAGGGCCCTGGAGACCTGGCGTGATCAGAGCCCTGGGGACCTGGCGCGATTAGAGCCATAGAGCCCCTGGAGAGCTGGCGTGATCAGAGCCCTCGAGGCCCTGAAGACCTAGCGTGGTTAGGGCCCTAGAACCGCTGGAGACCTGGCGTGATTAGGGCTTTGGAGCCGCTGAAGATATAGCGTGGTTAGGGCCTTAGAGCCCTGGGAGACCTGGCGTGGTTGGAGCCCTGGAGCCTTGGAGCCCCTGAAGCCCCTGGAGCCTCGGGAGACCTGGCGCGATCAGAGCCCTGGAGCCCCTGAAGACCTGGCGTGGTTAGGGCTTTGGAGCCTTGGGAGACGTGGCGTGGTTGGAGCCCTGGAGCCCTGGGAGACCTGGCGTAGTTAGAGCCCTGGAGACCTGGCGCGATCAGAGCCCTGGAGCCACTGGAGACCTGGCGTGGCTAGAGCCCTGGAGCCCCCGGAGACCTGGCGCGATTAGAGCCCTGGAGACCTGGCATGATCAGGGCCTTGGAGACCTGGCATGATCAGAGCCCTGGAGACCTGGCGTGATCAGGGCCCTGGAGGCCTGGCATGATCAGAGCCCTCGAGACCTGGCGTGATCAGGGCCCTGGAGACCTGGCATGATCAGAGCCCTAGAGACCTGGCGTGATCAGAGCCCTGGAGCCCCTGGAGGCCTGGCGCGAATAGAGCCCTGAAGACCTGGCGTGCTTAGAGCCCTGGAGCCACTAAAGACCTGGCGTAATTAGGGCCTTAGAGCCCTAGAGCCTTAGGGCAATTAGAGCGCTAGCGCCGCTAGGGCTGTAAAAATTAAAAGCTTTCATGTTTAAAAATTAATATTAAATTAAAATAAAATGATAAAAATAAACAGATTTAAGATTAATACTCCTGATTATAAAGTCTTTATAAACCCCCTTTAAACTTTAAGCTAAGTATTTTTAATAAAAAAAGAAAAAAAACCTAACCCTTTTATACGACGCAGACCTACCTAAAAGTCGGGTTATTGTGGCGTCCCCCGGGGCGCCCCCAGTACTAATCGTTAAGTGACCCAAAGCGTTATCCGCTTGCGCTAGAGCGTAGAGCAAAGTTGGAGACACTTACCGAGAAAGGAAAGGGACAGGAGACTAAGCAGGGTTATTACGCTTATAGGTAGCAGAGTTTAAACCGTCTGGTGATATGATGCTTATGCATGTTGGTTCTATATTTCGCAAAGGGGGGTGAGACGAATGGATTTTCAAGGGAACAATGAGATACACACCCAGATGAGTTGCAATTTCTAACACAAAGCTTCGCTTGAACATCATTTATAACTTTGAATCGAGATATTATCTCTATCATTTTCTCAATTTACATATTCCCTTATAGCTTACGTGACTCCCATGTCTTATGAAAAAGGGGGTTACATGCTATTCAAACCGGAATGAGGAGGATGGCCCCATTGCCTCTTCTAATGGCTGTTCTCAGCTTTATTGTGGCCGATCAAGTCTCAGCAAACCCCTTTGTGAAGCTCGAACACAGCGAAGTCACATATCGCGGCGTCAGAAGAAACTATGCGGAGCACTTTATGAACATCAAATATGCGCACGACACGTCCGGTAGCCGGCGCTTCGCTCCTCCTGAGCCATATATACCGCCAATAGGAATCGAAGTCGAGGCTAAAGCACCAGGTCCCGCGTGCCCGCAGTCTAAAGAAGCCCTGCCGCCATTCTTCGACGAGACTGTAGAGATAAGCGAAGATTGCCTTAATTTACGGATCTCGAGACCTGCCGGGACCAATGCGAACGATGAGCTTCCCGTAGTCGTATGGCTCCATGGCGGCGGAGTAATCAAGGGCTCCGCGTATGATTCACATTTTGATCCGGAAAACCTACTCGAGCTCTCAACAGCACTAAAGAAGCCGGTAATCTACGTTGCTCTTAATTACCGCTTGACGATCTTTGGATTTGCCCAACTCCCTATTTTGAAGAACCAGAAGTCGATGAATGTAGGCCTGCGAGACCAGAGGGTTGGGCTCGAGTGGATTAAGAATAACATTAGAGCGTTCGGTGGTGATCCAGACCGGGTTACGTTGTTTGGGCAGAGTGCAGGAGGCACGTTTGCATCGATGCACTTATTAGCTTACGGCGGCAAGGAAGGCGTCCCATTTACCCAAGTCTGGGCAATATCCGGACCACCCGGCACTGCTCTCAATGTCACAAGTGACGTTGTTGAGCTGCACACGCGCACCGTGGCGGAAAACGTACAGTGCCGAGCGGATAAGGATGAAGATATCCTCAAGTGTCTTAGAACCGTCCCCGTAGAAAAGTTGACCGAGGCGGCCATGGAACATTCAAGGAATAACCATCCACCCTACGGGGCGTTGACCTTCTTCCCGTCAGTTGATGGTGACTTCATCCCGGACCGACATACGGTTTTATATAAATCTGGGAACTTCGTCAAAGGTTTGATACATTCTCTCTACTTATAGTTTCGCGATACTTAAATATTTTCCAGGCATCCCGATAGTATTTGGATGGACTCACGACGACGCTAGCGTGAATGCCGCGCCAGCCACTGAGTTTCACAAGGAGGAAGACATGAAGCGTGCCATCAAGCCGTGGGCCCATGCCTTCACTGACGATGACTATGAAGAGATATTTTCTCGTTATCCCGCATCTGACTTTGAAGAGGAGCTAAGGAGTTACGAGGCACACAAAAAGGAGTCGGACCCTGATGTGCCAATACACTTCTATCGTGTTTCCCGTATTCTGCGGGATATTTTCTTCACTTGCTCTTCAATCAACTTTGGATATGAAGTGTCAAGGCAATCGAAGGCCATTGATCCGGCTTTTCCTGGCGTGCGCGTCTACGACCTCAACCAAAGCATGTTGACGTCGATGCTGGCGGCTAGCGGGATGCCTTACCTAGGCACGTGCCACGGAAGCGACATAAACTATATCTTCAATGGCGTGTTTCCGGAGGGTCAAGTACAGGGATCCGATAAGCAGTTGTCGGAATCTATGGCTGGGTCCTTTATCAATTTCGCATACACAGGTAACCCGACCTACGCAGGTGATGCTCACTTCAACTCATGGCCTGAAGCATTTCCTGAGGCTGAAGGCTTAAACATGCATGTTGATGAGCACCTACCTTCAAGCATGAATCTGCAGCTGATTGGTGGACCTTTGGGAACCGGACATAGCTTGTTGAGGATGAAAGATGAAGATGCCGATTGTGCCGCATCGCTTGGTACGATGCAAGAGCCCCTAGGTGAAGGCGTGGAATTTGGAGAGATGGAATCCCAACTCTCCCAAAAGAGGCAGCGAGTACTGGAGCACGAGAAGCTGTTAGAACGGTGCGCATTTATCGATTCACTTTCAGAGAAACTTGGCGTATGAGAGAAAAACCCTGGGAAAAGCCCAGAAAGCGTGGTCGGCATGGCTCCCGACAACCCGAAGCAGCTCGAACCATACCTCTACATTTCTTTTTTTTTAACTGACTACCTTAGGTACGTAGGTAGGTAGATTGAAAGTCCTAGAGGTAGATATGGAGAGCTGTACTAGCCTTAGCCACCAGAACAACAGGCTTATATAGGACTTCTATCGCGATGATGATTAAAATTAGGGGTCATTGTGGAGTCTTGTACAGGTTCTAATAATAGATCTAGTGTATTGGCTCGACTCCTGAATAAGCGACCGTATTCGTCTCTAGCGAATCATATCGCCTGAAATACGGCGAGAACCTCCTTTTAGGAAAGTACCTACGTGAGGATCCACCTATGCATTACTTTCCCTCCGCGTCGCGACGGGGTTTTGATACATGGATTTACACGGCATAGACGACTGTGTATACGGATACGATTACTTTCAGAACGCATAGAAAGAACTAGGACAGTGAAGGTTGGGTATAATTCTTGTCGAGAAAAACGATACTGATGGTATTGGATGGTGCGCAGCGACTGCCTAGCGAGGGGAAATGAATGGGAACGAACTCCTAGATTTATATACCTCTAGTCTTTATGGCGACCCTTCAATACACTATGCCTACACACGATGCGGTAGTTATAAATTACGGAAATTTCGAGAGCATCGGAAGCACTTGGCTTGGAGTAATGGGGTACCGAGAAAAGGGGGGCGAGTGGGCCCCACTGTGTACTGGGGGGCCGCCCGAAGGCCCTATTTCCCCACAAAGCTGAGCCCGATCTTGTATTCCCTTCCCCTCCAAATCGTATCGTCAGGGTCGTTCAGGGGTAATTAAGTCCGTCCGCGGCTTAAAGATTTCACCAAGAATTGTAGGAAGATAATCAGCATAAAATTCACTGCTCATAATTTATATCCTTTTCTCGCTGGCTTTTTGAGTAGAAATTTTATTTCGCCGGTTATGAAGAGGTAACTCTTATTTTCTCATCAAATACTCTCCGACAGTTTTCTTCACTTCTTCGGCGGCAACCTTTCCAGCACGACTTGGTCCCCCGTGATCTCAAAGTCCCAGGCAGCACGGTCGTCAACGTCTAGGACCAACTTATACTTTCCAGGCCAAAGTGTTAAGCTGCCATCCTTGTCGCTACGGGAAATAGCACCTAGCGTGAGATCCAGCGTCGCCGTGCCTGTCTCGCCCGGCTTGATGTCGTGTAGTCGAGTGAACCCCACCAAGCTCTTGAGCGGGTATGGCTCAGGCCCGTATTCGCCCTTCAAGAATGCTAGCACGACATAGTCGGAGGTGGCGTTTCCTGTGTTTGCCACCGAAACGGGAACCGAGGCGAACAGCGCTAGATCAGGGTAGTTACCAGATGCCACGGGGCCGGTCTCAGTGAAGGAGATGTTCTTGGTGAGGTCCGCGGTCGAGAATGTGGTAGGAAGGTCCGCTGCAAGCGACACGTTGAAACTCGTGTAATGCAGACCATGGCCGAAGGGGAACACTGGCTGTTTAGTGTACCATTTATACGTCCGCCTACGAGTTATGTTAGCTGAATATCTTGGCCACCGATGACAGAACATTGGAGCAGGAGAGAGCCACTTACCCGGGGTTCCCGGTGCCGGACTGAAGATTCATGTCCGTCATCTGGACTTGGTTGACGTAGTCACCAGGGTACTGTGTGACCGGCAGCCTACCTGCGGGCGCTTTATCCCCAGTAAGGATACTCACCACGGCCGCACCGCCGTCCTGTCCCGGATATCCAGCCCATAGCAAGGAGTCGACGCCTGTCGCTGTGACTAGCTCCGAGCTATCGAGCATGGTGCCCATCTGCACTACTACGAATGGTTTCGTGCCCTTATCCGCCGCCATCTGCTTGATCAGGGGTATCTGCTGGCCGGGCCAAGTGATCTGCTCGCGGTCGCGGTCTTCCGCCTCGACGCTCGTATCGATACCTCCGACAAATACTACGGCGTCCGCAGCCTTGGCAGCATTTAGAGCCGCGGAGAATCCCGAGTTCGACGACCCGGTGATTGCGCATCCCTGTGTATTTGTGACGTCGTAACCCGCAGCTTGAAATGCTGAGACTACCGTCGAGATGCTCTGCGCAATGCCGTAGTAGTTTCCCTGCATCTGCGTTGTAGCGGTGCCAAGTGGACCCACGACGGCTACTTTCTTGATCGATTTCGCCAGAGGCAGCGCGCTACCGTTGTTTTTCAGGAGCACGAGGCCCTCCTGTGCGGCGCGAAGTGCGAGCGCCTTCGCTTCGGGTTTTGCGACGGCATCCCATCCGAGCTGGCGGTACGGCTGCTCGGCCGGAGGATCGAACCAGCCCAGACGGACCATGGACGCGTAGCGCCGGATGAGAGAACGGTCCAGCACCGTATCGTTGAACATCTTCGAGTTGTAGGCCGAAGGTAAATTCTGCGGCCAGAACTGGCCACAGTCTAGATCCGTCCCGGCATTAAGACTCGCGGCAGCGGCCCCCGCAGCTGAGGAGCCGTACCGGTGGTCGGTCCACACATTTTGCAACGCATCACAGTCGGCCGTGACCCAGCGGTCCTCGCTGCTAAACCCGTAAAGCCCGCGCAGCACGTCTTGAAGCAGCCAAGGGTCGGCGCAGGTCGGTACGCCATTGACGGCGTTGTAGCTGCACATGGCAGACTGAGCATTGGCGTCCCGGATGCACGCGCGGAACGGCTGGAGGTAGTAGTCCTGCAGATCCTGATTGGTTATCTTGGCGTCGAAGGCGTACCGCTTGTTCCCCTTCCAGTTCTCCATGTCGTACCCAGCGTAGTGTTTACATGTGGCGACGAGCTTGTAGTACGGGTCTGCATGCAGTCCGCCCTGAAGACCGGGGATTAACTGCATTACGTACTGGCTCAGGTGGTACGGATCCTCCGACGGTACCTCCTGGCCGCGGCCCCATCTAGGATCGCGGAAGGGGTTAATATTCGGGGTCCAGAAATTGAGGCCGCAGCGCCCGGCATTGCTGAATGCGCGTGCTTCCGTGCTGGTTGTTTCGGCCACGGAGCGGATCAGGGGCATATCAAAAGCCGCGCCCATGGTGATTGGCTGTGGGAAAGAGGTCGCATAGCTAAAGTTGCCCGAGTTCGCGAATTGAACGCCTCGGGATCGGGCGACGCCGTGCAAAGCCTCATTCCACCATTCGTATGAAGGGAGACCAAGCCGCGAAACCCCTGGTGAGTTATCCCAGGAATTAGAGATTTTCTCGTTTTGGTTGAATGCGGCTACGAGCTAGACGGGGGCTTCAGTTGAGTCGGTAGAGGTATTTGATGCCAGTGAAATCTTACCGCTGCGGCCCTAGACCACGGATCCAAGGTAGTGTTACATACTTGGTTCGAAGCAAGCTATTGCACGATTAGCTGGTGATGATACACACACCAAGGATTCCGCCGTCTACTTACGGGCCCAGATTGGCAGTTCGGAAAATCCCTCGCGAACGCACTCTTCGCAGCCAGAAGCGCGATAATGCCCACAGCTGTTCGGGTAGCCATTATGGTCAAGAGAAACGCATTCCAGAAAGACGTAGCTGACGAAGTTCACGAGGAGCATTCCCACGTGTTATCTTATACGGTATCTCGTGTAACATCTCAGTAAGAGATCTAGAAGTTTACGGTTAAGATGGAAAATGTCCAATACGACTCCAGAGAGGGACAGATGATATTAATATTGCGGGGAGAAGCTATTTGCCCATTTGAGTTGGGGTCTATCACGATATAATTTAGCCTGAAGAGCCTCGTAGGGCTTAATGTGGGCGTACGGTCGAACCCACAACCGAGGTAGAAGACGATATTCAAATAAGACACAGACGGTTTTGATATTTATAACTAAGAGCTAAAAGAAATCTAGTTTATAGGTATATAAGTGCATCAGCTGAACTTGCTTCCTATCACTGTATATCAATATGTCCTTCTCCCCTAGATTTTATACCATGATCCGCCGTCTTCCCTAATCTCCCCGATTTGCCTGTAGTGAATCTAACTACCTTTGATTGGACCGTGTGGGCATGTCATTACTTCTACTCATCGAGACTCAGATCATATTTCATCCTAGTCATCCTAACTGTTGTTGCCCTTACCTTCCCTTCCAAATGAAACAAGTTACGATAGATCCTCCAAGCTCAAGCTGGTCACCCCGTTCGATCTGCGTGCCTTCTGCTGGTGTATTCTTCATCAGCATAGAGAGAGCTTGCACAAACTTCTCGACATCGTTGCCGTAGTGGTTGATGGCCACTGCTTTGTTGACCTTGACGTTCGCTGAAGAATCTATCAACTCGAACCCCTTATGCAAGGCAATCACCCTTCCAAGAGAATCAAAGACTGGGCCTCCAGAAGTGCCTATATCATAAAGGTTAGATAACGTCAACCATTGTTATTATGACTTCATGTGACTTTCTATCTCTACCTGGTCTGGGTACGTACCTTTTTCTGTGTCCCCGTCATGGGTGGGCAGAGTGTGAGTACTAGGCATATAGTTGAGTTGGCATTGGCTATAACAAGGATGCCAAGCCACCTGCCGTTGCCTTTAGGAATATCTGTCGGGATGCCATATACACTGGCTTTCACATTGCTTCTGATAATTGGTGTTTTGTTGTGTAGTTGGTCTTCGTCAATGAAGGCTAACAGTCGTGTAGTTACAGCAGGAAAGGTCCAGCCGCATATCAGGCTGACTCCTGACTGGCATCTTATGTACGCTTGTACGCACATACAAGCAGTTACACTCTGTATATACCGTGTTTAGAGACTGTTCTCTAGACTACGTTAAAAGACAATAGCCTATTATAAAGGGATTATAGTATTCCTAGCTTTGAGGTAGCTAGAATGAAGCATACGAAGAAACCAGATCAAGAAGATGCCCTGATCGGAAGGTGCCCTCATGTCAAAGCCAGGTACCCTTTCCTTCGCCTGCCCGAAGGTATTTCAGCGTCGTAATTATGAAAGAAATATGAATAATGTCAACCTTATCTCTACGTAGTATTCCTACGTAAATATTCCAAACAGGTGCCGCCTGTGACGGCGACATGATGTCATGTACTGTTGATAGAGAGAACTGGCGCTTTCCATCCAAACATCTGGAATTGCTATGAGTATTAGGGTGCATGCACGATGAAAACTTTCAAAACAGATAAGTATACGATAGAAACGGCATCTTAAACAGAGTGTTCTTGCAGCTTTCGACAGGGGCGGAGGTGTCTCCGGTTTGCTCTGGGGGCGCTACTGCAGGTACGAATGGGCAACAGACACTGCATGAGGTCAGACATGGGGTCATTCCGCTTGTATGACGTCCAACCTACCTAGTACCTACCATCAAACGTTGACTCATCTCTAGTTCGACCCGGCGAGCTTCTAAGACCGCAGAGCAACAACAGTTAAATACCCTTCGGAACCCCTGACACTGTCAGAATCTCCAGAGCAAGGTGACGAATCTCTTCTGAAATCTCACACACCACAGGTAAGTTCTTCACCAACACCTCGCGTGCATCCAACCCGAAACCACACCCACGAGAACCTTCAGACCCTCAGTCATAAAATCACACAATTCAATTCATCCACCAGAAATTCAAAGACCTCCACCATGAGCGACAGAACCCTCAACTCGCAGGCCATCTCCGAGATCACGGCCAAAGAGAAGGAGCTCACGGGCGAGAAGTGCCCCGTAGCCGACGGACCAACAGCGCAGGCCCAAAAGCACGCCAACGAGAAGATCACGCCCGAGGCCATCTCGGACATCGCGCGCGGCGAGAAGAACGTGACGGGCCAAGCCGTCCCCGTCGCGGGCGGCCCGGCCGCGCTAGCCCAGAGCATCGCGTCCTCCGTAAGACCCACGTGGTCCTTCCCCCATATTTCTCTACGTCGCTAACCAGTCTTCCTCTTCTTACGTACGTGCAGAAGGACAACCCCCTCGAGCAGCACACGGGCCGTCTGGACTCGCACACCATATCCGCCATTACGCATGCGGAGAAGGAGTTGACGGGCAAGGACCAGCCGGTGAAGGGCGGCCCCACGGCCCAGGCCCAGAGCCACGCCAACGAGCCGATCAACCGCGAGACCCTGCACGACATCAGCGTCGGCGAGAAGCTTGTGACGGGTGGTGGCCCGCAGGTCAAGGGTGGTCCGACGGCGGTGGCCCAGAGCGAGCGGGGCAAGAGCCAAACATAAGCTCAGGCGCTGCGACGGGGTAGAAAGGTACCTAGTGTAGTGTATGTGCGATGTCCGACGAAGGGCGGAGAGGAGGCATCATTATGTTTGGACCGTAGCTAGCTCGATACGGAGCGAGCTTAAAGTCTCAATCGCTTATGAGGAACGGAAAAAGTTTATGTGATACGACACCTGTACTATTAGTCGTCCGAGCTGTATTTTGGGCTTTGTAAGGCATACCAAATTGACTGGCCGCATTCTTTTTACTGCTTATATAGGGCTTGATAACCCAAGGCAATACATCCCCTGAATGAATCGCAAAGACAAGAATGTGTGAATAAACGCCAGTGAGACTAGTGTATTGTTACATCCAGATCATAGCTACTTGCCTGTGGTTCGCAAATGGTTATTAGTTCAAGGTAGACGGAAATTGAGAGTAACAAAGCCCTGGATATCTCAGTATATGCATCCCGTCTATCCGTCCCCACCCCATACTATCGCAGCTAAAAAAGACTATTAAGAAACAGATACGTTTAGATCGGTAAGTAGCACAGCGCTCGAGTATATGTCTGGGTGCCCGAGCGTATCATTCGTAGTAGTGCCATTCTTCAGGTAACAGAACCCAGCGTCAACTTTGTCTATCGTCACAGCCACACAGTAGCCGCCACCAACACCCGTGTTGTTCGCCAGGTTCGCGTGGTACGCCGAGTTATACTAGCGCAATCGATGATTAATTAGTAAGCACTTCTCAAATCATGTTCAGACTCCTCTGGGAGTAACAGCCCCCTAATGAGGCGTGGGCAAGGAGGTCCCGTCACGTGGCACAAGGTACGAAAGAGAAATGGCGACTCACCTCGGCGCAAGCCATCATACAGTTCTCCAGTGTGGGCATGAAAATACGTAGAATATCGTGCGTCTGCGTCTTCGGCGAGGAGACGTAGTTCGTGTAGCACTGCTGCTTGAACTGCTGCCCCTCGAGGCCCTGCTGCAGCGGAACCGGCTTCCCGTCGACCGCGTACGGCGTGTAGGTCTGCCCGTTGATCAGCGGGCACCCGCCATCCGAGGGAGTTGCGCCGCTCGTCGCTGCAGTCGTTGACGCTGAAGCTTGTGAGGATGTTGGCGATGGCGTGGTCCCTGACGATGAGGATGTTTGCGGCCCATTTGACGTGTCGCTATGAGCTTATTTAGTAAGACCGAACACTATATGCGATTGGAGAAGATAGGTACGGACCTCGGGGCATTATTGCTGAGTTTCTGCGACTGCTGCGCCTTCAGGCCACCGCCTATCCCGCCTCCAAGAGCTGCCGCGAGGATGACTACTAATATCACGAGCAGCGCCCAAAACACCGGCACGGTGAGCCCCAGTATCCGCCGTCTCTCGGGCTGCCTAGGCTGCCTAGGCTCTTCCGGTGCTGTTACTGCTGACAGGGGCGGTTCGGTCCACCCCCTCGACGTCGGCGACCATTTCTCCTCTTCTAAACCGTGATCTACGACATAATGGCTCGGAGCAGGCGTACGCGTATGCGTTTGCGTAGGAGGTAGTGGGTATAAAGGCGACTCGCTCGGAACGACCTCGAGCCCTTCGTGACCTGCCGCCGGGTACTTCGGCGCTATATTCTCGCTGTAGTTGACGCGGTACCTGAAACTCAAGCTGTCGTCTTCCATCGAGGCTCTCGAAGAGGGCAGACTAGGTAACTTCTTCCCAGTCATCTGATTCTAGGTGATTGTATCGCGCGCACAAGCTCCTTCCATGATCCTATTACATGGGAAAAAAAGAGGCTTAGAGAAATGGGTACGAATTGGGACGGAAAGATCAGAAAGCCGGGTGCTCAGCGCACCCGGAAGGGAGGGCGATCATATCATTTATGAGAGACGAGCCGTACCACATGCCATTAACGGCCCTGACGGTTCGGGGTCCCCCTGCAGCCCGCCACTTATCTCGCGTGTTTCTTGTAGGTGACACCTGCCCCTAATCGAAACAGAAACTGGAAAGTGGCCATGCGCAATGGCAAGGTTTTCGTGCTGAAAGCGGAAGTCGAAGACGACGGCGTGCGACGTTGGGGGTCGCGACCGAAACCTGCAGACGTCGGTGTGCGGCACGGACCCGCCTGGGGGGTGGCCGAGGTCCCCTACTGTTCCTATTCTACTCCGTAACAGCCGCGCTGAAGGATATCTGCGCAGCGGCTAGAACGTGCCCATCGATCGAGCTAGCCTAGCAGATTACCTACATACATCTGCCAGGGCGCGGCGCAGCTCGTAAGTAGGCGTTGTGTCTCGCAAGAAATCTTGATTAATTCAAAGGATCTGCGGCGTAATATCCCCTTTCGGGGCGAAATGAGGTCCACTCGCTCTCCGTTTCGTCCGTAGCTGATCGATGTAATTGCAATGAGACATCGCGGCCTGGACGAGCCAATAGCGCTGCTGCAGGCCGTCACGCATCTCAATATCTCTCCGTTGGAGGATTCGGATCCCTATCGATGAACCTTGATGAGATCGGCTCATACAGGAAGCTGTCTGAAACTTGAAACGTGCGAGAGGAGTCCGGGAAAATTGGCGATTGGTCAATGACGGCGGGGCTGTGTATTAGCTAATACGACGTAACGAGCCGTCCTTCTAGGGCAGCCCGTCAGAGCACGGAAGCATTAGCTACCCCCCAAAACACATCGGACGAAAGGTTGGGATCAAATAGATTAATATGGGAAACCCAACTGAAATAGGAATGAGGGAGCAATGGAGGACAGAAATAAATCAAAGTGTTGAAGGACTTAAGCTTATAATTTCCGAACAACCAAATCGACCCAAAAGATCCGCCTAGCTGAAGGTCGCGCGTTATTAATAAAAAAGGTCCTGGGCGGGCTTAGGAATTATCGACCAAGAAGCCATTCACACACCTGAACGATTGAACCCCACACGGATCGGTCTCGTCGGCAACAGTTTCTCTTGGCGTTCCCGGGCTAAACCCCGATGAACCTTTTCGTTTCTAGCCCCACCAACGGCGACCGAGTCTCCGGGAGCGGGGCCTTTATGTGATGCTCTTCCGAAATCTATCGGTTCCGCGTTAAGTCTTCGTCCACCACGGGACTAGACCCGCCAATTTAGGCAGCACCCCTAGCTATTGAATGTCTGCCAATCCGAGCCCTGAGAACTCCCCCGATAACATCGGTAGCAAGCACGTGCATCAGGTTCATCCCAGTACCGAACCGCGCAAGCCATAGCAGTGAAAGGTTCAGCTTTTGTAAAATTCGTTCTAGAAAGTAGGTACCTACGCTTCTTTATCGGTCATTCAGGGGGCTTACTAAGATCTGCTGATTACGGGCTTATGGAAACCGCGAGCTATGAAGACCATTGCCTCCAGCTGGTTAGGTCGAGAAGACCCACTTTAAGGGGGAGATACCTGTCGGAGCATAATACTAATAACTCAATATGATCATGTAACTCTATCCAATCTTGAAGGAAGAATCTATCTCTCTGCAAACAGAGAATTCTTCCGTGTAAACGCTCTACGTGGGTAACCACGTGACAGTACCTGAATACACCAGATATCTTATCTACAATACCTAAGATCGAGTCAGAGGACAACGTTCACGCACTTATTTTCGAGATTAACGAAAGTTACAATGTTGAACACGTTATTGTGACATTTTACGCTTGATTCGCTTAATACGCTAGCTTTAGCTTTACGGCGTGAACCCCTCATCCATTTCGCTTTCTGAAGTTCACCTCTTCAGTTTCCCTCAATCACAGTTCCCATTCGCAATCTCCCTTCCCTAATTTCTCGCTCGCTTTGTCCTGCTTCTCAGAACAATAGTCGTGAGAAGGTATTCAGATCGAATGCCTGTCGAGCGGGACAATGAAGACCTATCCTAGGCAATACAGACAGGTCGGATCTTGGGGGCAGGCATACCCATATTACAAAATTCGTCGCGCAGGTCCAGGTTGATAAGACCCTCTAACCCATCAATATTGAACTCGCTCTCGCCCGCCTCTCGAACATATTCTCCCTTACTTTCTTCATGGTCGTAACCTTCCTCTCCCTCCTCATATGTGTGCCAGACCAATGCCGGTCCCTGCTCACCTTCCAACTGGCACATCCGCGGTTCCTCATCCTCAGTCGGCTGTTCGCCAACTATCACCAACACCTCCTTGAGTTGGTCGTACCAGCCGATCGCCTCTGGCAACCAGGTGAATTGGTCTTCAGTGGGGAGCAGTTCGGAGACGGCAAGGCGCCAAACTTCTGACTCGATGGTGGCAGACCGATTCAACATGTCCGATTCTGCCATCCGGTCGTTACCCTCTCGGCAGAACTCCCCCCATCTGTCGTCCGGTACATAGACGATGTCGCGCTGGGAATTGAACGGACGAACAAAGAGAAGTTGTCCATCCGCACGTGATCGAATTTCTATGCCCTAATGAGTCGCATTAGCAAAGTCGCCCACAAAACTAGGTACCTAGGAATCCGTAGTAATTACCTGTTCACGCATCCAGGCCAGGGTGATCCTGCAAGCCTCGCGATTGACGGAGAACGTAGGTAGGTCGAATTCAGCGTTCTCGAGATGGAATCTCAACTCCATGTTGTCGTGTCCAGGCAGGTAGCCTTCGTCGGACTCGGTCAATTGTCTAGGTTGCCAATATCCCTTCTTGTAGAAGTATAGAGTCGGTCCACCTATAGGCAATGCCATGCTCCAGATTATGTGACGGAGCTCCGGAGCCAGGCTCATGAAGAGCGTGAATGTTGCTGCCATGGTGCCTGGATTGTTCTCGGGTGATGCCGTGTTAGTAATGAAGGTGAATCGACCGATTTTGGCTTTTTTTTTTTTTTTGGCAAGTCCGATGGGTTTTCTGATGATCTCTGATGATTTCTGGTGGGGCGTTGATGATTTTGGTGTAGAAATTGGCAATTGCTCAGTTGGACTTGTAATGATCAATTGCGGGTCGAGGTTGTTCTGGTGGAAGTTATTTGGGAAGAGTTTGGCTTGGTCGAGTCTGATTTAGTCGGATTTGATGTGGTTGACTTCGACTGGACCGGTAAAATTGTGGGGAGAGGTAGAGAGAGAAGGGAAAGCGAAAGTAGAGAGTGAGAGGGAGAAAGTGTAAAAAGGCGAAAGTCAGAGCGGGGCCGACAGAAAAGTAGAAGCTCGGGGCTGGTGATGCTCGGAGGGACGGCGAACTACGGCACCGGGTTTGTGCGCAAGATCGGCCTCACGTGTGCTTTACTTAAGGTTCCCTTCAGCTGGAAATTGGCGGGTGCTGAGAATGATGTCATTGCTTATGGCTGTGCCGCCGGATCCATGTGGCTGCATAAGATAAATTGGCGTGATAAGGCTTCCATACAGGAGATCCCCCCCACTTGGCCCCGCCACCCCCTTCATCAACGCCGCAAACGCCGCAAGGCAGTACTATGAATAGTTCAAGCAGCGCCGCTTACGTACGGAGCCGTATCGATAAAGCGATGAATCGGCTATCCCATTTCCCTTATACAATTATATCCGTATCCTTCGGCGCTAACTATAGCAACAGGCTGTCAGCACTAACCCATTCTTTGAAGTGAGATACTAATTAGTTCTAAACTATGGAGATATTTGTGTATTGTCTTATGGGACGATCTTCATCCTCCAGTACGATTGTCACAAGATTTTCCTATTGAGTTCTATACGTGGACGAAGGAGCTCAATTCGACAGGAAACTCTGGGGAATATCGTCAACTTTTGACATTCTAGGAAATACCGTATCGGGAAGTGCCTCACCATGGCAAGCAAAATCGTGCATTCGAGTCCATCTTCACGAAGGCAGCCTTGTAACAACTTCAGACCTGATCGACATGAATTTCTGAGTATAAGAACCAGAGTCGATACTCTCAAATGAAGATTCGATATCACAGCATCAACAACTCATTCAGCATTCACAGCAATACAACCAAACACCAATCCAACTTACAAAAGCCTTCGTATAACCACATACAACTCAAAAGTCGTTTCCCGCGCATCAAATCAAGTCTTTTACTACACTCTCATCTCCATTTATCTTCAAGACCAATTACATCCGCCAAAATGTTCAACGTCAAAGTCATCTTCTTCGCCGTCTTCGCCTTCCTGGCCGTCAACGTCATCGCAGCCGGTGCCTCGGTGCGGTTCAACTGCGTCGGCAAGTGGTACATGAAGGGCAAGGACGGCAAGAGGACCATCAAGCGCGAGCCCAAGAACTACCAGACCGAGGTCAGCGACACCAAGGTGCTCGACGACTTCGTCGAGAAGTTCGACTCCTGGTCCGGCGGCGCCTACACCTGCAAGAAGTCCCGCCACGGCGACAACCTCTACAACATCGAGACCAACCACGTCGGCGCCAACAAGAACGACGCCACCAACCAGGTCTCCGAGATGCAGCGCATCATCAACGCCCACAAGTAAGCTGCTCGCTTGCCCTCTCGGCACTTGTGCGCACATTTCCATAAGCCGCTTGTATATATTCGGTCACGTGTCAGCATTTTCGGCTCCGGTCTATGGGAAAAGGCGAATTTTTTCGGGGTGATAAAGGGGTTGATAAAAGGGGGGTCGGCTAGGTGGCCGACGGTGGGTGGCTCAGCCATGGTTTCGGGTTTGCATTCAATTCTGGTACGGAGTCTGTTCTACGACATAGCTCACGGTCCAGCTCCTATTAGGGGTCTCATCGGTTTTGCATTGGGGAGGGTTTAGATTTCCTTGGAAACAATTACACTCGTTAGACTAGAATCTTGTCATTCGTTTATCTTGAATAGAGCTTGGATCTTATATCATCTTTCTTGGGACTTTCAACAAAGCTCCTGAATAGCTGTGCATGTCGTGCGCGAGTCTGCTAAATAAGGTCGTATTGAAGCTTCTTCAAACCCTTCGGGAGGGGATGTAAAATGGTTCAGTGCGGCTTGGTCTCTTATATAAGACTCGTTGCCTGAATTATTCCCTGCGATGAACACTAATAGCTTCACTGGTGCGTATCTGTACTTCGCCTCGACACACATATGTGCCCACCTCGGTACCGCACATTTCTCAACCATTTGGTCATGTCCGCAGCCTGCCTTCGACTGCGGGGTTCTTGACGAATAGGATGAGGCTCTGGAGGGACAACACCACCAGTTGCATTTTGGGCCGTTGAGTCGCAATAATGCCCAATTCCTAGGCATCCTAACCCACTCTATCTTCCTCTAGAAGGACTATCGGTCAAGAATCTAATAGAAAATGGCTTCGTCCAGGATAAATATGGAGTTCGAAGAGCGACGGGCGCACGTGTTATGGGCGGCGCATATTCTCTCCTATTTGACAAATCAAAGACCCCTCGAATCGATGCGTCAGTCCCTTCCCGGCGAAGAAGACGACGAAATAGAGCCAAGCGAACTCGACGCAGACACCGAAGGTACTATGATATTAACAGAATCGTTGTCCTCGATTCGATGCAAGTTTCTTGATTGCGTTGCTCAGCTATTATCCCCATCGAAAGGCTGGGATTATGTGGTAGCTACTGCGATTCGGGAAGACATTAGCTCTACCGAGATACTTGTGGCAAGGAATGATGGCTTTCAAAAAACTCCGCCGACATCTGCTACTATCAGCATCGCCGACTTCTGTTCGAAGCTCGAAGATTACGTATCCGCAGCTGACCAGAGTGGTGAGTATTCCAAAGCCCGCTCCGACTAATATAGGCGGCTTACACGACCTAGACCTTCATCGGACCCAGATATCGCCGCTGACCGAGTTCGAAAAGATCGCGATACGGTATTCCGGGCAGCGGGCCGATCATTGGATTGGGAGGTTCAGCAACATTCTACATTCCGCCCCAGAGCCCCCTGACTTGGATCCGCGTTACTGGCCCGGACGGCATTCCGCAGTACAGACTTGGAAACGGCTTACCGAGCTCATGAGTCCAGTAAAGCGGCATCAAAGAGAATTGATCGTTCAACGCGCCTATGACTGCGTCATTTCTACCGAGGTTCAGTCACTGGTATTCGCGGCCTACAACCATGACATCGCGTCAAAGCTGTGGCTTTACCTAAGATATCTCGCGAGGCCGGTAACAGACTGTCGGTTGGTAAAGCGAATAGCTGCACGGCTAGCTGAGCTTCGTGACATCAGAATCCGCATCGTGCCCAGGATGCCCAAGGCGAGCATCTTGTCTAAATTTCACCTGGACCTTGCTGGTGCATGGAACGAACTCAACTTACAGAAGTCTAACGCATCAGAACTAGCAGCGATTGCTAGATTCGCTCAGGCTTTCAAGAGAGATTGCGCGAAAGCGTACAGCTATCACGCCGAAATCCAGCTATTTCAATATCTTGAGGGAGATACATCCACTCTTACTGTACCATATTTCGGATGCAGCAAGAAGTCTTGTCTGTTATGCGAAGAGTTCTTGCAGGCACTACCAGATCCCGTCAAAATACGTGGGAGACATGGTATCTGCTACCCAGCCTGGGGAGTACCAACGTCGGCACCCAATCGAGCAATAGAAGCACTAAGGGGGCTTGAAATGAATCTCCTAAGCAGGATCAAAGATCACATACGGGGCCTTCTTGCTGGCAACAGGATTCGCGCGCCTCCGAACGTGGCGCAGTCCAGCATCGTGACCAGCTTCTCCAACCTGACCATACAGGGCTTGAAGGATAGAGAACAGCAGCTCGAGTCTCTCAAGCAAGAGGAGGCTTCGCGGGCGGAAGAACGCCGAATTATGCAAGTTTGTTCTATATTGGTCTTAGCAAGATTCGATTGCTAACAATAGCTCAGCGAAGGTCACGCCGTATCTGCGGACAAGCCACTGCAAGACCTTGAGCCGGAGGACTCGTGCGTGATGTGCAACAAGGAGCCCGCGATGCTATGTAAGCGGTGCCGGAGCTGCTACTACTGTTCCCGGGAGTGTCAACGGAGTGACTGGCCCAGCCATAAACTTCTCTGTGGTGAATTCCTTTCTCAGAGTCCGAGGCCGTCTTCCTCGCACAAGCGCGCGATTCTCTTTCCTGTAGAGAGAGTCAAGCCTAAGCTGATATGGGTCCCGTGTCCCCTTAAGTACCCGTCCGACGACGAAGATTATGATCCCAGGCCGTACGAGGCCATGAATCCACACCCATATCTTGGACCAGACAAGCCCTTCGTGGAGACTATGTACATTGAGCATAACCCCGTAAGGAATCGAAACCTGGGTTGCGGAATGACATACTGGGCGCCACGTAAAGAGGGGTACTCGGTTGTGCTAAAGATCAGAGAAGCAGGTCTGATAGACGGCTCAAAAGTCAATGAGAGCTTATTGGTGTGCTTGGGTACAAACGGCAGGCCCGCACATCCCTGGTCCGGCCCTATCATCGCGGCGAGGCAGACCGCGGACGAGAGGTATGAAGACATCACGTTAGCCGACTTCCGCCACGTTCTCGACCAGTTCGTAAGCTACGGCTCGACGGAAGTTCGTGAAAGTGACACTAAGCAGAGCACACACTCTCCCGCCGTAGTGCGCGGCGTGAAGATCTGTTGCTACGGGGAAATTAAACTCCACGGCTCGGATCCTTTCGTTTTAGTTGACGTTCCCAGAGCTCACCCAACGCGACTAACTTTCCGCGAAGGTGACACATCCCCGATATCTAGACTACTGGGAACGCCCATCAGACTATGGAAGTTCACTGACCTCGAGAGATGGCTTGACCCGCCCGGATGGAACTTTACGTTCACCGCGGATAGCAATCAAAATGCAGCTTTCCTCATGATGGGCATGGACCCAAAGACTGACGACTGGGGTTGGGCCCCGTTGTATTGGAATATGGAACTGGGAAATGTGCTGGCTGTAAGAGAAGATGGCAAAGATCTAGATCGCGAGTTCTTCAGAACGTTGTGCTATTTTACAAAGGAGAAGGTTCAACCGATGATGGAAGACAGCATGGGGGCCGGTCTGATATCAAGAACGAAGCAAGAGGTGTTGGACTTCATCACAAAGGAGAACCTGGAGAAATGCAGAGAAGAAATGCTCAAGGATGGCAACTATTAATGTCAACTACTCTAAACGGAGAAAAAATTCGGGCCATCTGCTACACGCAAAGGCCTACTGAGTGGGAAATAATAGATTTTTCATTTCCATTACAATTATAGCTTACCCGAACGGTAAGCATTGGGTAGCCATCTCTTCCCATTAATCCTAAGCGATAGTCGAATGATACCATTTCCCAGCCCCTATTCCCTCGAAGCGCGCGAACCCGCGCCTCAGACCGCATAGTTTTCTGTAATAAGGTCCTCTCCATAATATACTATCTAGAATCATAGCACTCAAGCACGATGGCCCAAGTTCGATCCCAATTCTGACTACCACATCCGGATCAAAGCTAGGTGCCTTAGGTAGGTACCTATGCGACAGGCCCTGATCAAATTGATTACATGAAAACACCCCCATCTTCGCTACTTGCAATGCGCCTACGCCTGCTACTGAGGAAGAGATCAACTATTCTCTTGCTTCCAATGGACTGAGGATTCAAGCCAGTATCCGGGCCGAGGACGCCGGATCCTTGCACACCGTAAGGATCTGTGTCCGCATCGAGATCGGCATTGGGACTAACGCTATGGGTCTTTGATATGACCAAGCCGAGTTCGCGCTTCGAACTGCCCGAGCCACCAAGTTTCACAGAATCTTTTCCAGCTGCTGCCTTTGGACAAGGACTTGGTGTTGGTGTAACGTAGTTGTTGGAGGCTGGCTGCTTTCTGACCAGTCTTCTAGTCGAAGTTGGAATGCCCGCAAGTGTGTTGAGCGAGGACTTACGTACCAAGGACTTCCCATGGGTAGAGTCAAAAGGCCCTTTCTTTCTGGGGTCCGTCGCGGCTCTCGTCTCTCGAGCAGGCGTCATACTTGCCAAGGACGGCATGCTGCGAAGCCCAATCTGATATGGAGCCTCTGAGCGCTCAGGCATCTCGTTTTCTTTATCGTGATGAGGAATTGGCGGTGTGCCCTTTTCAACCGGCCGTGGAGCATGTGGCGAGGTCCTTGTGTTATGCTCAATTGTGGCGAGGATACCCTCCGGTCTTGTGGGCTTGTATACTTCTAAGCGCGGTTGTTCATCCTCATCAGCAATCTGGGCTTCTTCGCGAACATGGCCTGATCGAGTGGGTACTGCATATTGAATAATGCCCGTATCTCCGTTGTAGGGCGAGTCCTCCAGTTTTGAGACATTCGCGGATAGCCATGTCTTCCACTCCACAGAGCTAGTTGAAGAAGCCTCTCTGGGTTTAGGAATAAGCTGAGTTGGCCGATAGACAGGGGGGTTAACGAATATCGTAGCATCTCCATGGATACTTGGTGGTTTCGGGAACTTTTCCGCTGTGGCTGGTGTGTTGTTTGAAGAAATTGTGCCTGGCTCTTCCGTGGTAGTAGAATACACGCTCTTAGCGTATTGCATTTTTGTGTCCACTTCTGACTCACACGTACTCGGACATCGGATAGGCAGGCCTGTCAATGAGCGCATCCAGGGGTTATATTCCGGAGACCTTAGCTGCGTTGTTTGCGATTCTGTTCTTATCGAATCTTGAAGTGCACGCCTGAACGGACTTCGCGTTCGGAATAAGTGGCAGGTAGGACTGCCGAAGAAGGCCGAACTACGGGTCGATAGCGTCCTCGCCGGAGTAGGCTCCTCGATCCGTGGCACGGATACCGCTTGATTATGAGGTTCATTGGTGAGTCCCTTCGATCCGTTTTCGAGAGGCGCTGACTTAGAGGTCGAGAGGTCTGGCCTTGTCGGAGCTAAATTATTCGAATGGAAGGGAGGCTCTTTCTGCAGCCCTTTGATTCTCTCACCAGCAGAAACAAGCCTTCTTTTGGTCGTTCTCACCGAGGACGTGTCCGAGAGACCATCAGAAGTAACATGGCGAATAGTTGCCGGCGAATTGAAACCTCGACCCTCGTGGGCTCTAGAGCTACCTCTCGGAGGTATGGCATCTGTATTGATGAAATCATTAACGCTATTTTGTTCCTTCCCTTGGATCCCTCTTGAATGCTTATTGGTATCATTCAGTCTCTTCATGAGAGCAGAATAAATTCTTTGGCTGTCGATTGCTGCAGGTTGCGGCGGGGTGGATGGCGGTACAGAGCGAATACTGGCGGTCGAATTCGCGGTGTGAGAAGTAACACGAGGAAATCTAGCCGAAGATGAAGAGATATGCGTGCCGTTCTCCTTTATGACTGAAAGGCGCTGCCGTTCCCATTCCACTCTGTGGCTGTTCAAGGTATTAACTGTATTTGTGTCTGAGTTCGACCAGCTAGTTACTCTGGACCTCTCGTCCGAGGCTTTCCTTTCGCTTCTTAGGCTTTCAACACTACCTTTCCGTGAACGAAGTTGCTGGTTCGAAGGAACTGCGTGTAAAGATGGAACTCCAGAGGGAACACGAGACAGGGCGGCTTCATCGCTAGTAAGTCCGAACTGTATCTCGTCAAGCTTCATATAGTCTGGTTCATCGAGGTTTGTAACATGTGACCTTGAAGCCTGAATCTGCTGGGGAGGAAATGCATCGTCAGCGTCCCCCTTTACCAAACTAAATAAACCCTTTAACTTGTGTTTAAAGTTGTGCGACGCTTTCCGGGCACGGTTTCTCAAGCTGCCATCTTTAAGAAGTTTTCCATCCATGGAGAAACTGACATTACTGTCATCTCTCATAGTCTTCCTGAAAGTTTTATCGGCGTGACCGGTTTTCGAACGAAGGAAAGCCGAAGGGTGTGATCTCATGGGCCCCCTATTGTTCAAAGGGCCCATATCTCCATTATTGGACAATCCCATAGGGGCGCTACCACGACGCTTGGAAAATAGCATTGATTGGTCACGCCGACCTCTTAGAAATGACATTGATTTCGGTGCTTTGAGTCCCGCTGGAAGTATTCTCTCATGCACCTGCATGTTTGGAGAGTCTTCCTCCGACAAAGGGAATTGATTTATCGTCACTCGGGCTGGGGTTTGGACATAATTTCGAGAAGTCACGCTACTGCTCGCTTCCGAACAAGTGAACATTGACCTAGACTTTCGAATCTTCCGATACGATGAAGGAGCTGATGCGATGTAGTCTTCGTACCGCTCGCTTGTAAGAAGAGCATTGATATAGTCGCCCGCTGTGCCTTTCGCGGCAGAGACCATCCCTGCACCACAGGCATTGGCAATCGGTCGAGGCTCGGTACTATTGATAGGGATCTTGGACTTTGGAGTACTCATATTGGAATCTGGTACTGTGTTTTCGGAGATTGTATATTGTGGTAAGCTAGGTGGAACTCTCTCCCGCACAAAGCGAACGCTTTGCTGACGCCGTATGCTTGATTCATTGCTACGCCTCTCGAGAGTACCTTCGTACAGGCTGGTGCCGCTTGAATCGTTGCATCGCTGTGGCGGCCATAATGCTGTCTCCGTATCAGAGCGTTCCCTGGCCCTCGCGAATGCTTGGCTAGCCGCAGCCTGCGCATCGCGCTCGGCCGTCTCAGGGTGAATATACTCCAGATGGACACTTTTCGCTGAAGAGGTCGACTTGCGACGGTCGAGAACATGGGACTTTGTGCTATTTCGATGATACATAATAGCCTGGGCCTGTTAATATGTCTGAGTGCCGTGACAATATGTCAGATTCCAGCGAAAACCGATGGAGAAAAGCAAGGAACGAGGCGATATAATGCCCAAACGGACCACCCCGAAGGCTTGTGTCGAATACAAGCTAACCAAAAGCCACCGTTTTCGATGTGGAAGATCCTGGTTGGAGATGATAGAGTTGGATGTCGATGAATGTGAGTAAAAAGATGAAGTGTGTGAGGATGAAAGTCTGAACTAGGGAAGCAGTGAGAAGTTTCTTCTCATGCATACGTGAGATAACGAGGTACTTGCATTAGGAGTAGGTATGTAGGCAATAACTCCGAGTAGACTACGACTTCCCTACATACACCAAAGTTCCCCTGAAGAAGTCGCATGCACATGATAAGCTAGGTACCTACCTCATATATGCATATACGTCGTGCTTTCCACCGCTCAAGGCAATGTAGAGTGCCTAAGGTAGGTACCAAGTCTTAGTCTTCAACGTGCGACTGCTCATCACCCGGCCATATATCCTTGGGTACAGGGATAGCACCTCATTTGTACTTTGGGCACATTTGAGAGGTATTGAACTGACATGAACCCAGACGCAGCTACGGAATGTGAAACGCGAATAGCATGGACAGCATTGAGGGCGGCCGTGGTATATAGACGAGGAAGAAATGAGACTGCTTCTGGCGAGTCAGCGGAGTTTGGGCTACGATACGGACTGCGAAAGCTCATATCATATCACACGAATAGGAACACACTACGGTGGTGGCAATGAAAGAAATGCTATTCGGACCATGACCAGATAGGTCTAATGAAACGTTAACCATGCTACCGAAAGACATTCCTGCGTGTACAAGTATAAAGAGGCCGGTGGCCGAACGCCCAATAAACATCACTCTGTCCTAAGCTCCATGGCATTGAAAGCATGCCAGATGTCCAACATCCCAGCGTCTAGAATTCTGCTAGTAAGAGGACCTATGTTGCTACACCAATTTACATGCGGAGCTCGTCGAAGAACTCTTTAAGCTCCTCGTCAACGACCTCGTGAATCTTGTGGGAAAGCTGCTCGGCCTTTCCAGAGAGAGACGAGACACCCTTGACAACGGTGCCAGAAACCACGTTCAAGTCGTGCTCGATGGCCTTCTCAAGCTCCTCGATCGAGACAGAGCTCTCATCAGGGGACTCGATGATCTCGGTGTAGTTGGAGTAACCACCGCCGTTCCAGGCAAGTAGGTTGGGAGTACCGCTGGGGATGTCAGAAAGAGCATTCTTGGTGGCGATGCTGACAATGTTGGACTTCAACTGCTCCGGGGTGATCTGAGCAAGGCCGTACTCGGAATCCTTGGTAGGCTGCAGAGAGAGGAAGTAGGCGGTTAAGCCACAAATGTGGGGAGAAGCCATGGACGTGCCAGAGATGGTGTTGATAGCGGTCTTGCTGCCAATCCAGGTCGACTGGATGCTCAAGCCAGGGCCAAAGATGTCAACACACTTGCCCCAGTTGGAGAAGTACGCGCGGCTGTCATCAAGAGCGCTGGCGCCGACAGTGATGGCCTTCTCAGCAGCAGCAGGGGAGTACTTGCAGGCATCAGCGTTGTCGTTGCCGGCGGCCACGGCGAAGTGCAGGCCAGCGGAGACGGCAGCGTTCACGGCCTGATCCAAGGAAGGAGACTTGCCACCACCCAAAGACATGTTGGCGGTAGATCCCTTGAAGCCCTTGCGCGTGCCCTTCTTGGCCTTCGCGACGTTCTCCAGGTGCTGCTCAGCAGCCCACTCGACACCCTTCATGACATCGGACATCGAACCAGATCCATTAGATCGGAGGACCTTGACGGCATACACGTGGGCCTTCTTGGCTACACCATACTTCTTGCCAGCGATAGTGCCAGAGCAGTGGGTGCCGTGACCGTTGCCGTCGACGTCCTCGTCACCAGTAGGAATGGTCTTGCCCCAAGAAGCACGGCCCTCGAAGTCGACGTGCTCAATGTTGGTACCGGTGTCGATGACATAGACATCAACACCCTCACCACCATCAGCGGCATATAGATATTTGTTGTAAGTACCGAATGAGAGCTGTTTTCGGTGAGAGATTCGAGCCAATCCCCATGGGGCGTTCTTTTCGAGATCTGGGGTGTCCTCCTCAAGAGCATGAACAACGGAATCTTTCTCAATGAACTCGACCTGTAGCCAATAATGTTAGCCACGCATACTTGTAAAAGACACATACGATTCATCTCTGTGACGAGTAGACTGGGATAGGTGGAAATGCAGTAAGAGACAATAGCGTCCGACAAGATGTGATACTTACATCAGGATGTCTTCGGACTTCTTCGATAACAGAGTCATCGAAGTGACCGGAGTAACCAAGGAAGTCGCTGCCAATCTTCAAGGTGTGCTTTAGGCCCTTGAAGCTGTCAAGGACCTCGCCTATGAGCGGGATCTGACCTCGCTTTCGGAGTTCTAATCGCTCATCCTCGCGATCACTGTGGATCTTCTGGACCCACGAGTGGTGGTCGGCGGCCGAGGATTCGGTCACATGGCTCTTGAATTTGATGATGTATGAGTTGGGAACCTCCTCAGCATCAGCGGATGAGATGACGGGAGCGGCTCCATCGTGGATTGTCTCGTAGCTGAACGAGGGTGCTGCGACTGCGGCACACGCAAAAGAGAGAGCGAACAGGCCCCTCATATTGATGGATGGCGAGTGTTGATGGTACTCTGACCGATGACGAATACCAGGATTCAGGTTCGCACCAGGGAATGATAAGTCTACCTGCGACTCAAAGGGGAAAAGGGAAAGACACTAGAAGAAAGGGTTGAAAATGGAAAACCAAGCAGATGATGCCCCCGGAATGATTAGCCGCAGAGATGAGGCTGCTTTGTGGTTGACGATGGGGAGGTTGAGATGACCGGAGGATGGAGGAAGAAGAAGGGAAGAGGAAGCTCGTCGAGCGAAAGCGGGCGCAAGATAAAGGGTTGGCAGCCACAAGCCAATGCACCGAGCTCACAGTCTACAAAGGTACCAATGACTGTACACTATGGGGCCTACGGCTGCCTTCCCCAGCATGGAGCAGCGCAGGTGACGCACACAGCCGCTGGGCCAACCAGATAAGCACGGAAATGCTAGGTCGCACTGGGGCTAGCGTGACTGGCTGACCTTATACTCTAACCTTAATTAGGTTAGACTCGCTTTGTTGGTGGAAACCCCCGAGGCTTTGTGTACCTTGAAGGGCGGCAATCGTCAGCCATGCTTTATTGAGGGTTTACGGTTCACATGTTTTAAGTTGCTCTTATTTACTCTATTCGATGTGAGAAACCTATTCTGAAAGGATGAATTTTGAGGCAACATGCCTAGTGCCTCTTCGCCAGAAGATTGCCTTCACTAGTCGAATGGCAACAAGAACAGAAATGGCCGGAATCGGCTTACACTATGGCATAGGCAGGCATGGGACTCGTGGAGCGACGGCGACCATCCTAATCGGTTCCGGTTCACGCGGTTGCTGATGAGCACCCAAACAGGAATGGATCGCTCCAATCTGTTGAGTCCTCGAGCCAATTGGCCACCGATAAGGGATGCCGCTAGCCCTCCATATCTTATCGGCCTATCAACATAGCTACGTGTATGAGCTGCGTTATGCAGTCTGGACCCTGAAAATGCTAGGTTACGAGCTTGCTACCGGTGCGATGGAAGGCTTAGCTCTCCAGCAGCGAGAGTATAATACCGATGAAAATCATTCCGTGATCTTCCCGCAGGTCAATCCATTAACACGCAAGGCTGGTAATGAAGCTTCGAGGACTACGCCCTTGCGAGACGCGGTGCTTATTGCTCGCGAGTCTCGCCTCAGATAACGATGGTATGACACAATCGAGCTAGGGGGGTGATACGAACTTGATTGGTTTTGGGCCTAGCTCCAACCTCGGAGCTCCTGGCAGCCACTCGCCCGCTAGCCCTGCAGCTTCAATTCATGACCCTGGATCAGCTGCCGTCTGGTACAGTGCTTGACTCAAGATGGTCCTTGGCATAATGACACGTGCTCTCTTGCTCTACTCAACAAGTGTTCCCCCTTAAAACAACAACACATCATCTTAATACATTGTGAGCTCGATTCACGGAAGTGGATGCACCACAGTGTCAGAATAGGCTCGGGATTTCAGACATAAGCCGACATGATGCCATCTGGTTTCGCAGGTCTAGAGTGCATTGCATCTACCGCCTTTTGGAGATGATCCAAGATATTGGTATACTTGAATCATTATTGCCTCCCTTATCTATCGATGTTCACTTGACTCAAAATGAACCGGATTTTATCTCAACGCTCATTCTCGTAACACCATCCGAGCATCGCATCAGTGGTCAATGTCTAATTTGATCTGGAAGGGGCAGCGAGTCACGTGGCCCATATGACAAAGCGCAGTGAGTTGTGGATAGGTATTCTCCCTTCTCATCCTAGAGGTGGCAAGAAACCTCGCGCCACACCGCGACTACTCTAGACACGTTTTTCTTAATACCACAGGCGAGGAGCAATATCTCCGCGAATCATACAAGCCTATAGCTGAAAAGGGATAAAGAAACCTGAACATGCCCTTCGCTCCCCTTAGCTAAGACACTTACCTCGCAACTAATCACCATGCTTGGCATATTCTTCTTACCTACCTGTATGGTAAGACTCGAAAACTTCATCGCCTACACAGATGAATAAAGCATGGATCACGGGATGGATGATTTTCCCTTCTACGGGCATATGATGAAAGTTCCACTACGGATTATCGAGACACTAGAAGACATGGTCCAAGCACCGGCTACGACCGAGGACGATGTTCTGTACCGCCTGTAGCATATATCTTCTAACAATTTCCGCCTCCCTATCTTCCCATTCCGCGAATGTGTTTGTACGTGGGAAAGGCTCGTCAGGAAGCGGTTTGCCCAACAACGGTCACCATGCATCCTCGGGCGCCCACTCAAGCAGCCGTTCCCCGGGCACAAGCTCATGAATCGTGTTATTTTGTTCTAAAGTTCACTTATCAGCAAACATGCACTAGAGCACATCGACAATCAGCTCTCCCAGTATATAAGATGGAGCATGCTATTTGCTCACCTCAATTAACCAACTTCCCATTTCTTGCGACTTCAGTCTCAATGTTACCGTCCAAAGCTCGAAACAAGCCCGGCCACATGAAGCGCACGTGACACTGCCAGTACCAGAAGCAGTCCGAGCTGAGCCACGAGAGCGGCCACAGCACCCAGCGACTGTTGGCGCAACCAATTGTTTGCTTCACGCTTTGATGCTAAGCTTCAATTATTCTTGCGGTAGTTGAGGACGACTCTGGCTTCAGGATACGCGGCAATGAGGTCGGCCGCAAACACAGCTCCAACCCCGCCCGTTACGGTGACGGAGTGGCCACGTACGGCGTCAAATTCAGCTCGGGTAACAGTGCGTCCCACCCCACGCCGGCCGAACAGTCTGCAATCCTACGGTGTGAGCCTCCGGGAAGTCAATACGCCCATGGGAACTCGCTTCAGCAGGGCCCGATGGAGGTCTCTGATACGCAACGTGGAGACCCGACTTGCATAGGCTTAGTACGCTTCCTTGGCCGCGGTTCCGACCTGATGAAAATATAGTTCTCTTGGAAACGAGAGAACCAGCCACTCAAATGCATCATGACTGTCTCTGCTTAAACAGCTTGGTTTACGTCCTGGCACCTTTCGTCGATACTTAACCCGCTAAAGTCTGCTGCAAAACGTCAACCTAGAAGGACCTTAATAACCTCTTCTAGGTAGGTCAGGGAAGCACTGAACTTAGATTCCGTCCACGGTGAGAACAAAGAATCAGCCTCATCCGGAACTATTAGTGTTACTTTTCTATTCCTCGCCTAGAATATGACAGAGCGCATGTGGTAAAATAGGCGATTTTTGCTTACTTCCTGTCTCAAGATCCATTTTATCATATCTAGGAGGTAAAGACAGCCGCCCTATTGTCAGGGAGGTTATGAAGCAAGCCTATGTAGTCTCTCAAGTTTTAATAGAGAACTGATATGAAGTAAGCCTCTACTCTGAGCCTTTAGGTGATTATACGAAACCGGGCTCTTTGTACGTGTTAGTTACAGGCAGGTAGCTGTCAATCTAAGTACCTAATGTAAGGAGAACTGTTACAGGATTAATGAGGGGTACTTAGGCTCGGACATGGTCGCATTGTTAGTAGTACTTCCGTGATGGCCTAGCCAACCATGTGTTCAAGTTGGTATATCATTTTGTCTTTACGGTCTGCAAGGGATTATCCCCCTTAATTGGTAAGCTGCAAATGGAAACGCCCCACCAACGTATATGTTGCAAATGCTGTATGCTGGTCGTGTTCATTTGTATATCGGGTTTACCTGTAGGTAATTGCCTTTCTCAGGTATATGATTGACGCAGCAATAAGTTGTGTAGAGTCTTCACTAAAGCTCTCTGTCACTGAAAGTTTACTCTTGCCTCATCGATCGCTGGTGCAACTAACTTCCCTTTCTATAATGGAATAACCACCCCATAGGCGAAGGCTCCTGCCCTGCGTCCTCGATGAACTTGCCAGGACGAATCCTGGGAGGCTTTTTGCTGCTATTCCGGAACCGGCAGATATTTCTAAAGATTTCGCGATAGTACGGTGGCCAACATTGCGAGGTGTGTTGATTTCAAGGCCGCGTGGATTGAGGACCGACTTAGTCGAAGGGACAGCTTAGAGACCATCAGTTATATCGGAATCCCCAATCTTCGTGGAGTTGTGATATTCTATGCAGCGGTGAAGTGCGGCTATAAGGTAAAATATTTCGAGATATGGAGTCAAGTCAAGCCACATGCTACCACTTGGCAAGCCTGAAGATAGCAAGGGATGGCCCCCGCATTTCCATGAGAATATCTTGTGTGAACAGATGCTTAGTCTTTCGGCGTTGATGCTAGGAGATTCTTAGCTGGCTGAGATTGGCCCTTCACTATGTGATCAAGTTCTAGAGCCCATTAAATTCTTAGCTCCCAGCTCTCAACGGCTGGTGAAGACGTAGAGGAAGCTGCCGTGTTCTCGTCTGGCTTGTGTCTCAAAGGAAAGATAGTAAGCAATCGGGAAGTACCTATTGCTGCAGTTGTAGAGGAGGTAATGTCAAAATAACAATCAGTAAGGGAAGAAATTGGTGGACTCGGAAGTACCAAGAATACGAACCAGAGGGATGAATGTAAGGGACGCTTACGTAATTGAAGGTTATTACGACTAATCGCATGTAGCTATAGGTAGTTCGGTTAGATAAGTTATATTGACTAAGCCGAAGGTTAGTACTGCTTAACTTGATTAAGCTATCAATCAATATACTATCTCGGAAAGTAAAACATCTCAATAGATGAATAGAGATATCTAAACCCGAATACTACATAATCCAGGCACTCGGGCGGGCTTGAGGATTTTAGCGCTAGGAGGCCCTCTTCCAGCTAATGCACAAGCCACAGCGGACGCAGGTTAGCGCAGACCCTCCAAGGCTGACAACTTCCCAACTGACGTCGACTTGGTTGTAGAGCTTTTGGATCCGTAGAAACCCCAACTTTAACCCTCCTGCGCGGGTTTGTGGGCTTAATTATAGTGGCCTACAATTCTCCCCAGAGTCGGAAATTCGATTAGAGATCTGCCCCATAAACCTGAGCTAAACCAGTCACCGCGACGTGCTCAGTCCGCACCGAGTTCCCTCGCCGGAGCTGACACCTCCAAATCTTCGATGCTATCTAGTGTAAACGGTAGCCTAGAGCCCAACAGGGTGCTAGCAGGTCCAACTTGTATAACATGAAGGAAGCATGACTTTCTTGACCCGCGCAGCTTTTCTCCGTTATCACCGTCAGCATGTCTTTGAGGTCAGGTCGCTATCGCTCGTCCACA
Organism: Hypoxylon sp. FL0543; assembly: GCA_022578575.1. NCBI lineage: Eukaryota > Fungi > Ascomycota > Sordariomycetes > Xylariales > Hypoxylaceae > Hypoxylon > Hypoxylon sp. FL0543. The sequence goes on from MU393993.1 coordinate 1,881,374, forward strand.
TCCGCGTCGACACCACTAGCTACATCTAAAGCTACCGAAGTCCTCCAGTCCCTTCTCGATGCCATATCCTCCACTCTCTCGACCCCTCTAAACGACGGCTACCCAGAATTCGATCCATTGATAGGCCAGATACGGCAGATTCAGCAACATCTGTCCGCGACTGCGCCTCCAAGCTCTGTCCAAGATGATTTTAGACATCTTCGCGGCTTTCACCGGATGTTCGACGTGCTTCGGTCTTTCTCGGGCTTTTATAATCTTCAAAAGAGAGATGAGAGCGACAAGAAGAGCTTTTTCGACCTTCTTGATGCTGTGTTCAGCGTTCTAGCTGCGGCCTTCCGTGGCCATCCCGGTAACAGACGATATTTTCGCACGCGAGTCGAGGGCGGCGGATGGGAAGCCTTGGAACAAATTATAGCAAGTATTGGCCTCGGAGGAAGCGACTCAGACCTTTGGACAAGCTGTCACCTGTTTGGGAAACTGTTCGCCCTGGCGCTAAATGACGCTTCATTGGATCAGCTATGTTGCTCTGCCGTGCTCGAAGATACTACCCCCTGGGTTCTGGTAGCGCCCACTGAACCTGGGGTTGGTGAAGATGGAACAAGGAGCGAGGATCATGAGGTTGCACGCTTTGGCGTCCAGATGGCCTCGATTGAAGCTGCCATAAAGAAGACCGTCGGACCCAAGTCAGCTTTACAGAACGCCGAGGTCATTCGCACAATAGTGGACTTCTGGGAATCGCTTCCACGCGATAAGACCGCCCCAGAAAATACCGCATCGTTGCTTGTCCTTAAGGTCTTGTTGTCGGTCATAGGTGTCTCAAACGTCAACTTGTATTTGGTCCACGAAACGGGTGTTCTGTCTCGTTTCTTGAAATTCGCTTTCGACGAGACTTCCCCCCTCAACGATGCCGAGCGAGACACGGTGCTAACAATTTGTCGGTTTCTGATGCCTTTTGGCGTCAATCGGCTTGTTGATGCCCAAGAACTACTACTGAACCCCTCGTTGAGCTCGTCAGATTTCTGCTTGGAGGTAATGAATAAATACAGTGGCCCCCCATTCATACAATTCGATCTATCTCAATATGGCCACTCATCTATCGAGTTGCCAAGTCTAGGTCGTCCGTTTCCCCCTCAGTCATCTGCTGGATACACATTCGCCGCATGGGTACGAGTTGATCAATTTGACCCAAGGTCACATACCACGATATTCGGCGCCTTTGACTCTACCCAAACTTGTTTTGTCCTCGCATATCTCGAAAAAGATACCCAAAACTTCATATTACAGACTTCAGTTACATCACAACGACCAAGTGTCCGGTTTAGAACCTTCACATTCAAGGAGGGAGTATGGTATCACATTGCGGTGGTCCATCGACGACCCAAAACGATGACTCCCAGCAAAGCTTGCTTATATGTAAATGGTGAATTCGTTGAGCAAATACGGGCCTCATATCCGGCTTCTCCGCCGTTATCGAATGGTAGCACAGAAAGTTTTGCATCCTTCACCTCCTCAAGTCACAAGACTATGCCAGTGCAAGCTTTTATAGGGACTCCGCGAGAGCTTTCGTCTCATATAGGGGCTGGATTAATACACTCCAAATGGTCTCTTGGTACGGCCCATCTTTTTGATGACGTACTAAGTGATGACTTCCTTTCAGTGCCTAGCCGATTAGGAGCTCACTATCAGGGGAATTTCCAAGACTGTCTCGGCGGATTCCAGACCTATTCTGCGTCTGCAGCGTTGGGACTTCGTAACGACCTCGTTAGCACCGGAAAAGATGACTCTGATATCATGAAGGTCATTAGGGATAAAGCATACCTTGTGGTCCCAGAACAGAAGATTCTTCTTAGTGTGTTGCCATCTTCTATATTTCGGGAAAAGGAGCATTTCGGAGAGTCACAGCTATTTCGTGCTTTATCTCGTGGTCCCGCCCACACCCTTGTGCAGATGGTTCTTAAGAACGGCACGGGTATAGCTATTAATACGGCGCTACCCTCGATAAACGACGCCTTGGTCCGCTCAAATGGTGTGGCAGTACTAACTGGAAACCCGATTGTCGCGGTACCTCAGTTCCTCGACGATGCTCTTTGGCAACTGGCTGGTTTCACGCCGCTGGCCTTGAAGTTAATTGAACGAGCTTCCTCTGCCGAGACCCTAGTTCGTGCCGTTGAAATGGTATTCCTATGCATCAATTCAAGTTGGCGAAACAGCGAGGCTATGGAGAAAGACGGAGGATACGCAACTTTGGCAATTTTATTAAAGGCTAAGCTGGGTTTTGGCGGGCCTGGAAACGAGATATTAACTGAAAAGCTGACACTTCCCAACCCAGAAAAAGACAAGCTATGTCTTCAACTACTCAGCCTGGTGTTAGGTTTCGTCGGATATAAGCATCGAGATCCCCTCGATTCGGTCATCATCAACCCTCTAGCATACCGCATCCTCCTTGTTGATTTTGACGGCTGGAGGAAATGCGGGTCCCTCGTTCAAGAGCTCTATTATAAACAATTCGTGAGCTTCGCCGTAATGAGCAAGTATCATCAATATAATAACCGAAGGCTACATCGAATGCGTGAGTTCCTCGAAACTGGGTAAGTATTATCGATGCTAATGGTGTCCGACTCTAGGGATTGTGAAAAGGCTCCTTGATGCCGTAAAATCTGAGCCAGTTCCGGAGAACGTGCTTCCTTTTTTCATCAGCGCCGTTAGACACCTTGTCAAGTGTAATTACAACACAGAAGTACATCAGTCGCTCGCCTTATTTATCACCTATGCTTGTCATCCTACGTCGAGGTCCGTCCCACGTACTCCAAAGTCAACCAATCGTCGGGCCTCACACGACGTTCCATTGCGACCACTGGTCCACGTGAATGGAACTGACGGAAATGGAGTACGATCACTTACGAAGAAGGAGGTCGGTATACGCCTTCTGGATATGTATAGCCAACTGTTATGCGAAAAGGGAAACTTGGCAATCATTCGGAAGTTTGCTAAAACCGTGACAAATAAGGTACTTGATGCCTGGCCATCGCGAGAAAATTCCAAGCTGATGATGGCCCAGTGGCTTTTGTATCTCCTCACAGAAAACGACCCAGAAATTGTAGTGTACGGCTGCAAGGTACTCGCTAGACTCCTAGTCACGCATGGCACGGCCTATATCAACAAATTCTCGGGAAAGACTGGGGGCTTCTGTATTATGGCCCACCGTCTGAAGCGATGGTGGGATATACCGACCCTTTGGCCCATCTGCTTCAGCATTCTCTTCGGATACGACGTCGCAGAAATAGACTTCGAGAAGAATTTTGACTTCTTCAGTCTACTCGAAACGTTCGGGAAGTGTAAAATTGTCAATCCAGATGCCTTACCAATCATCACGGCCATGATTCAACATGCCCTGAAGGATATCCTTAAGGACCAAGAGGATCCAGCTTCACCTTCGGGCGATCTCAACCCACCAGTGGAACCAGCAGTAGCTACCCGCGAATCACCAAGAGCGAGGCCACGAGCGCGGTCAATGTCACTTCAGAAAGAGCTGGAATCTAGACGTAAGCCCTCTTCCATTTATAGTATAATAGATCTAACCACCGGTGAAGAAACGGCCCAACCCCGAGTTGAACGCAATGCTGGTAACGCTGCTGTGCTTCAGACAGTTATCCGGTTCATGGCAGATCTTCACGCTAGATCAGCTGATTTTCGAGATTTCGCGCTGTCTTCGGACTACGTAAGACTGCTTTTGACTGCCCTTTATCCCGCTATCGTCAGTTCAGACCCAGTCAATCCCGAGACAGAACTAAACTCCAGGGATTCGGTGCTCACGTTCGAGGGTGGTGATGTTATCATCCGCCCGGTTGGTGGGATGTCGGGCGCTGCTCCGGTAGTCAGAACTTCTGGCGCAACAGATATATCGATCCCAAAACGTGGATCTACGCACCGGGGGACTCAATTACGGAAGGCTTCCTCTTTCATACTCCTGACGTCCCAGAAATCCGCGCAGTCTAGCCCAAGTCGCCTCATTCACGTGCTTTCTCCGAAGAAAAAGGTTGCCGATCAGAACATTGGCCATGGTCTGATTGAAGGCATCTTGGAGCTCGTTATTAATGTCTTTATAGACCAGTTGTTAGTACGGAAAGAATTTCCCGGATTCGGATTATTCCTGAAAGTTCCCCCTGGATTCCAAGAGCACCAGGCGTACTTCGAGTCGTACGTGCTAAAGAGCACTATCGTCCACATATCTACCTCAATTAAACTCGACTGGAAGGTCCTGAACGAGCCAAAAGTGCTTACTAACATGGCCAGATTTAGTCTCCATATGGTTGAGGCTATATTCGAGGGATGGTTTATGAACGGAACAGAATCCATGTTAGATTTCGCGGGACTCTTACTGGAGTACCTTCAGAAGCCAGAAGTCGCGAGAATGAAAACAGTAAGGCTGTGTAGCCAAGCAGTATCGACTATTCGAGGCTGCTTTCTTAAACTAGTTCTTCTAAGGCTTTCGGAGATGGATGACCCACAGACCACTGAGTTAGAAGCGAATTTCTCAATGGAGAAAATACTATACTGGCAGATGGTTGTTTTGGAGTCCTTGTCGCCTGACGACGATTACATGAAGCTCTTCTGGTATCAGCTCTACACGAAACTAGCCGATCCAAGGCGGGCCGTACGACTTGCTGCTGTTAATATTTGGCGTATCATGCTCGTCCAGAAACCCGAAGAATGCTCATCATTATTTCGGTTATTTATGACTTCAGACCAGGCTCCTCTAGCAGCGGAATTCCAGAAGCTGACCGAACTCGACACAGACACGTTCATTGAATGGGTTGATGAACATCGTCCTTCACTAGATGCGTTATTTTACGGAGGAATTTCACGGACCTGGGAGGAATTCGTGAGCGCGGAAAACCAACGTACGTCGGAGACGGCTAAATCGCGATTGTCGAAGCGGAAAGAGACTCTGAAGCGATGGCACCAGGAAATGTTTGAACGTGACAATATCCTGTTGAGGCACGACATGGCTAATTCCGCCTGGATGAAGTCCATATATGCTTCTGAGCATTTCAAGCACCAGCGCCTCATGCAAGATCAACAGGACGACGTCACTTATTTTTCATCATCGTTTTCCAAGATGCAAAAAGACCTAGATCGACCAGGGGCCGTATTGTATGAGCCGAGGCCGATCAAGTGGAAACTTGATCGAACAGAAGGTCGCAACCGGATGCGTCTCCGCCTTCTACCAGACTTTTCTACCGAACATGACCAGTACCAACCGAAGCGGAGGACGGCGGATCAGCCACCACCTTCCACCGTCAAGGCGGATACAGTAGTTCCCCCTGTCACCGTCACTGCCTCAATTAAACCTACTCCGTCGTCTCTACCTCAGGAGCAGATAGGTAACGTTGATGATGGTCCTCAAGATGATTCCGAGGGATCTCCAGCTGCTGCGCGGACCGACGGTAAACCTGCGCAGTCAGTTGTGCCCGAGGATGACTTTGAGATGGTCGATGATCCAAATGACCCTGACGAAGCTGAGGATGGATTTGAAGATAAGAACCGAAGGGTGATGAGACGCCTACAGCAAGGCGACGCGGTGCAGCAAGTTTACAATGTCTCTCGCATCATTGGTCTCGAGGCGTTCGAGGGCATTCTTCTAATCGGAAAGAATGCTCTTTACATAATGGACAATTTCTTCCAGTGCGCGGATGGGGAGATAGTAAATGTCTGGGAAGCACCAACTGAGGAACGCGACCCCTTCTCCCAAATCGTCGCCGGAACGAAGGCTAGCGACAACCGTCAGACCACAAGCCGCAGCGCTCAAGATTCCCGCAGCTGGAAGTGGCAAGACGTCATAAGTATATCGAAACGTCGGTTCTTATTTCGAGACGTGGCGATCGAGATATTCTTCACCGATGGCCGTAGTTACCTTTTGACTGCTAGGAACCCGGCGATGAGGGACGAGGTCTTTGCGAGGCTCAGCAATAAAACTCCGCATACCGCGGGGGCTAACTCGCTACCAAATCCAGAAGATGCGTGGCGCTTGGAATCTCTCAAGGTGTTCGAGGAATCTCATCAAAGCTTCGGATCCAAGTTTGGCAGCATCTTCAACTCGTCACCTTGGAACCCTCTCATGCGCCGATGGCAACGAGGCGAGATTTCCAACTTCCACTACTTGATGCTTGTCAACACGATGGCGGGTCGGACATTCAATGACCTGACGCAATATCCTGTGTTCCCGTGGGTCCTAGCAGACTACACCAGCGACGAGTTGGATTTGAATGACCCAGCAACGTTCCGAGATCTATCGAAGCCAATGGGCGCGCAAACTGCACGGCGCCAATTTGATTATCAATCCCGGTACACGAGTTTGGCTGAGATCGGCGAGACGCCGTTCCATTATGGGACTCATTACTCGTCTGCTATGATTGTCGCGTCATACCTTATCCGATTGCCTCCCTTTGTGCAGTCCTTCATTCTCCTACAAGGCGGTTCTTTCGATCATGCTGACCGACTTTTCTTCTCGATCGAAGGGTCGTGGAAATCTGCCTCTCAAGATAACGGCTCAGATGTCCGAGAACTTATACCCGAGTTCTTCTACCTTCCAGACTTCTTGACGAATGTCAATGGATACAACTTCGGTGAGCGACAAGGCTCTGCGGGACGTGTGAACCACGTCGAGTTACCTCCCTGGGCGAAAGGTGACCCGAAGATATTTATTGCAAAACACCGAGAAGCCCTGGAGAGTCCCTATGTCAGCCAACACCTTCATCTGTGGATTGACTTGATATTCGGCCACAAGCAACGTGGCGAAGCGGCCGTAGAGAACTTGAATGTGTTCCACTACCTTTCGTATTATGGTGCTAAGGACCTCGACAACATTACGGACTCAAATGAACGACACGCTACCACGAGCATCATCCACAACTTCGGGCAAACTCCACATCAAGTCTTTACCAAACCCCATCCGCCTCGAGAGAACATATCGTACCCGGTAAAGAGACTGGATACGGCCAGTCATGCTCTTGCGAGGATACCGCATCCGCTTCTTGAAAGTCGTGAGCGGGTATCCTCGCTAGTCTATTCGCCGAGGCAAGATCGCATGCTATGCTCATCCCCGTTCCGTCTTAACCTCCCCCCTTTCTTCGACAAGTGCCTCGAGTGGGGTTATGCAGACAACAGTGTGCGCTTCTACCACACCGAGAACCGCAAAAGCGCGGGCGTTAGCGAAAACTTGCACATTGGCCAAATATCTTGCGTCGTCGTCGCAGACTCAAAGACGTTGATCACGGCTGGTGAAGACTGCGTCGTATCTGTGTTCACCATACAGACCGCGTCTGGCAAGCCTGTAGAACTACTGCATCGATCTTCACTGTTCGGGCACAAGACGCCAGTTACGACCATTGCCGTGTCCAAGGCTTTCAGTACGCTGGTTACAATATCCGGAGACGGACACGCGTTCCTCTGGGATCTGAACCGCCTCGAGTTCGTGCGAAAGCTACCGAGCACTCGGGCTGTCGAGTGCGCCCGCATCAACGACGTATCCGGGGAGATCATGCTGTGCTCGGGTCCCAACGTGGCGCTGTACACGATCAACGGCGACCTGATGCTGGACCAGAACGTGTGCTCCGAGCACGACGACTACGTCTATTCCTGTTCCTTCTACGAGGGATCTGGGAACGAGTGGCTGGAGAATTACCTCATCTTCACGGGGCACAGGAGGGGAAGGGTGAATATCTGGAAGCGCGCCGTCAAGGACGGCAAGTGGGTGCTGGAGCTGGTGCGACGATTGGATCATATTGACACGCGAAGCGAGACGGGCACGAATACGGAGGCTGCTATTACTTGCATCACCCCGATGCCGCAGCTGGTCTACACCGGAGATGATGATGGGCGGGTGGTAAGTTGAAAACCTCCCTCTCCACTAGCAATAATGATTAGACGGTCAAGACTAACATCACGCAGTATGAATGGAACTTGATCCAACGGGAGAGGTAGAGTCTATCCCACATACGGCGGCCATCTGCTTTATTCCCGAAGGGGCGATCGAGAAGTGTCTGCGCATAGACCGGCGTTTGCTTGCGATTCACGGGTTGTGTGGTCCTCTTTGAGGGGGAGTGGGATGGGCGGGGATTCCTGTCACTTGCGTAGTTTGGTTCTCAGGATAGACGGCCTACTTAGATTTCCTCTGGTGGCTAAAAGTTATGAAGCATGAGACGGTGTGGCGCTGGTCGTTCGAACAAGACAAAACAAGAGAAACGAATTGAATTGAATCGATTGACTGATACAATCCAATGCAATGGAGCTGAACTCCCTTACTGATGGCCGTGTTTGGTGGTATTCCACACTTGCTTCGGCCTTTGGTGATCTCCCTCGCTAGGTACTAGATAAGTCTTCTTTATTGACTGACTCGTAGTGCGGTGTGTTGCCCCTTCGTATGTACATTTATACGGTCTTGCTCCTTTCCGTCGTCGTGTTTATTCTTTATTCCGGCACTCGCCATCCACTTTAGTCGTCGTAGCCGATTAATGTCTTTCGCGGACCGGGAGGGACTGTAACAGGTGGTCAGCTGCTATGCCATGTATGTATCTCCCACAAAGCCTCGCTTTTCCCTTAAACTTCCACTTTCTCTCTCCCCCTTTCCCCTTTCCCCTTCCCCCTCTCTTTTTTGCTATTATACATTTACTCGAGTAAGAGAAAGTGACGGATGAGGAATGACGTACTAGGATATGTCATGGGGACGGGCTTCGCCCTCTCGTAGCCGAACATCTTCAGCGTGGGCGGGACGGTGACCAGCATGACGGGGCCGACGGCGGCGATGACGCAGGACCAGAAGAGGGCGGGCTTCTCGCGGGCGGCCCAGCGCCAGTACCGGAGGGGACCGGCCCAGAAGAGTGGTGTTGGGTTGGCCATGTCTCTCTGTTTCTCTGATCTGGATGGACGGTTAGTGGGATCTTTGGGGAGGGACTTGGTAGTGGTGGGGGTTTGTGTTGGCGTACTGGGTGTTCAATTGACCTTTGTTCTCGTATGACGAGCGGGATCTTGAATTTGGCCGCGATGAAGCTTCGAGTCGAAGTAATGAGCTCTGAAGTGATTGGACCTTGGCGGAGGACTTGTGTGGTCTGTGCGTGCTCAGATGCGAGAGATGTATCAAACCGTGGAATCGGATAATTGGATTGCTGCCTACCGCTTTAGCGCATCGACGGGCGACGCACCCATGTATTCACTTAACCACATGTGCAGCTAAAAGGCTTGGCAGGTACGGGCTACGTATGCCAGACCAAAAAGTTCCGGGGCGATTCGTAAGTTCGACAGCTGGTCCCGATTCGAACTCGAAACTCGACCTCGTGTACAATAATATTAGCTACTCCTAGCTACGAAAGAAAACCAGGCGTCGACCTGAACTTCACGACGGTCACAGGTCCCATGCGCGGCGACACTCTTGCTGTCGCAACCCCTTTCTTCTTCCCTTGATCTTCGTAAAACCAGTCGACCACTGAGACACCGCCGAGATGAAGTCGTTAATATCATTGTTCGTCCTGCTCTGGGCGGCCCTCGTCCATGCGATCAGCTCCAGCGGGGATCGCTTGCTGGTTGTTCTCGACGATGTCGCCGAGAAAGAGGGCTACTCTAAGTTTCTGGGTGACTTGGAGGGTGAGTAAAGCTTCTGTGAATCAGCATGTTGGCGAGAATATGACTGTGGGTGCTAATGCTATGTTGATAGGCCGCGGGTTCCAGGTCAACTACGAGACTCCCAAGAGCGAAGGTTTAAGCTTGTTCCACCTGGGCGAGAAGTCTTACGATCACGTTCTATTCCTCCCGACCAAAGCGAAAGGTGTGTTTTACAAGAGTAGTGTTGATCGCTTGACCATAGGCAGGAGACTAACGGCGCGAAAGGCCTCGGACCAAATCTAACACCCAAGATCCTCCTCGATTTCATCAATGCAGACGGCAACATCCTTCTCGCCCTCTCAGCTTCGCAACCCGCCCCGACATCCATTGTCTCCCTCTTACTCGAGCTGGACATCCACCTACCTCCCGACCGACAGGGCCTCGTAGTCGACCACTTCAACTACGACGTCTTGTCTGCGCCAGAGAAACACGATGTGCTGCTTCTGCCTCCCCCGGGACCCCTTCGACCAGACGTCAAGGACTTCTTCACCCCGCCTGCGGACGGCGGCGAGCTCATCGCATTCCCTAACGGAATGGGCCAGACCCTCGGCTCAGGCGCCCTCCTCACCCCGATCCTGCGCGCTCCCTCCACAGCTTACAGCTTCAATCCGAAGGAACAATCCGAAGTCATCGATGACCTCTTCGCAAGCGGCGCCCAGCTCTCCCTCGTGAGCACTATGCAGGCGCGCAACTCGGCACGTTTCACCGTCATCGGCTCTGCTGAGCTGCTGGGTGACAAGTGGTTCGACGCTAAGGTGAAGAAGGTTGGTGAGAAAAAGGAGGTCGGCACTCTCAATCGTGAGTTTGCCAAGCGCGTATCGGGCTGGACCTTCAAGGAGATTGGCGTTCTGAGGGTCAACTGGATCGAGCACCGCCTCAACGAGGTTGGTGTGGCCAATGTTACCAACCCCAAGATCTACCGTATCAAGAACGATGTCGTAAGTTCTACTCCTCTATTACGTATAGGTCTTATTAAACTAACAGAAATCAGACGTACTCTATCAACCTCTCCGAATACTCATGGGATAAATACATCCCCTTCACCGTCCCGGAGAACGATGACCTGCAGCTGGAATTCAGCATGCTATCGCCCTTCCACCGGCTCAAGCTACAACCCACCGTCTCCTCCGAGGACAGCACGACGTACTCGGTGTCCTTCAAGCTGCCGGACCAGCACGGCATCTTCAACTTCATGGTCAACTACAAGAGGCCCTTCTACACCAACGTCGAGGAGAAGAACACGGTCTCCGTGCGGCACTTCGCCCACGACGAGTGGCCTCGCAGCTACGCCATCTCCGGCGCTTGGCCCTGGATCGCGGGTATCGGGGCTACGGTGGTGGGCTGGCTCAGCTTCTGCGCGCTCTGGCTGTACAGCAAGCCGGTTAAGAGCGGCGAGAGCAAAAAGACGCAGTAAATGGTGAAAACTCGGTACACTGGAGGATAAAAGTCTTGTCTGGAGTCTGAAGATAAAACGGACATGGAAGGACAAGGCAGGACAGGGCAGGACATGACAAAACACGAGGCAGATACGAGTGAAATCAATGGATGTAATTACAGTCACGCTTGATATCCGCTCCTGCAAATGCTTGCGGAATGAGTGATGCAAGATATCGATATCCATTCCGTTTCAGGGTCCTTGAAGACCGACAAGGCTGCCGGAAGATACGGGTAGATACCCCCAGCTGGGGTGATAGGAATAGACCTCGTCTATCGACTCGCGTTTTTCTCAAGGCAAACGGCAGTTTTCGATGTCTTGCATGGACTGAACAGTAACGATAAAAGTAGAAAATTGAGCTTCGTTGAGCCTGAGAGAGTACGTGTAATCCCAACTATACCACGAGGCCACATACTTTTGCTTCGTAGGAGCGACCTTGAAAAATGGGTTGACTTTCTAGTTACCACGCTGCCATGGTGAATTGCGGATGGTCGTGGCGGGGTTAACTTGGGTAGATTGGACGTTTGATACTATTTTCACTCAGGTCGGGATGGTCCGCTGCCAACTTCATTATATTAGTTATTCCATAAGGTTTCTCTTGACCAATATGCAGAGTCTACCAAAGCACGGGAGGAAGTCCTTCACAGTTCGCCTCATAGATGTATGGTCAGACACGTCAATTCGTTACATCGTTCCATTTTTCCAACGATAGCTGTATTGTCTCCATCGAGATAGAAGCATAATCCACAACCTTGAAGCAGTGTGTTGACGATACACCGTCATTTACAACTGCAGGACCTACACAACCAAAGCCCATCCCGCAGCTAATCCTGCATACCCATCAGCCCGAGTAGTTGTCCAGGCTTTCACCTGGCCTTCTCAGACCCGAGAGTAGTCGATGCCAATGAAAACGATAGCGGCTCAATATATACACTAGTCATCCAAAGTACCGCTTCTAGATCTCTCTAGATCCGTCCTGACCACAGTCCCAAGTATCTTATCCTAGAACCCTCGTTTTTAAGCTACAGGCTTGCGTAAAGCATCGAGTGAGTCGAAGCCCGGAAGAGCGCCGCTGCTCGGGAGAAAGCAAGAGACAGAAGGAGGCATGTTGGGATGATGAGCTTGAAGGGGTGGCAGAAGGCTAAGCGGAATATCATGGAAGCAGGAGAAAGAGAGGATGGAATGTACATATAGGTATAGACATAATCACAGCCCCTACCACTTCTTATATATATTCGGGTGGGACGGCTCAGGACTACGAGCGTATCCTCTCGCATTAGAGCAGGAATCGACATGGAGATGTCTCGAGGCTCCCGGATGTCCTAGTGCCAACGTCATATGCCGCAGAGTATTAACTTATCTGCCAAAGCGGTGTCAAGGAAGTTACTTAGCCCTAGCGACTAGGGGAGAAGCAGAGGCAATGATACCTTAGGTATAGTATGATTTTCATACGTAGTAGGCTAAGAATATGTCCCGGTTTTTCGATTAGCATCCCTCTCAGCACGTTCTCCCTAATAGGTTCCTAGGACTTCCTAGGCTTATATGTATGTGCTTTCCGACAGCACGACGGTCTCTTAAGAAAGAGGGGTTTCGGGGGATTAACGCAAATAACTCATACACACGACGAATAAACCCTCAGATTAGCTCTCAGGTTCTCACTGACAACCATTCCCGCGCCCCCGTCTCACACGGTAGCAAGACGGAGCCCGTTCAGGCTGCCTGCAAATTTGGCTTTTTGGATACTTGGTCATCATAGGGCCTTCTTGGTGTGTACAAAGAAGAGATAAGAGGAGAACCTGCTAGCATCGGCAATCACAGATCACCCGAGATCGCCAAGCCACGCAGGTCCAAGGACATCCCACAGGCTCCGATTGAAAACTATAGACGGACTTCATCGAATGAATGCCATTCTCATCTGTGCTGGGTGTCGTCATTGCCTGCGCCGGGATGCCTGTGAAGCCTAGGTGGGCTTGGGGATGGGAAAGATTGCCGTGCTAGAGGTGTTGTTTCTCCTAGCTCAGATTTCTGTTCTTATATGTTGTCATGCGCCACGGACCGTAGATGAAATCCTCAGTCTTGTGGCTCAAACATTCTCTGTGAGAGGTTTCTCTTCACTGCTAGGATGGAGATAAAAACTTATGAATAGGAAAATCTCGCCATGTGTGGCTTCGGAATGGGGACTTTGGTCTCGTGATTTGGGGATGTAAGACTCGTAAAGGAGTCAACTTGCTCCTAGAGAGCGGGGCGTTAGGGACGCGACTGATGAGGCGATCTGAACAAGTTTGGCATGTGATGTGAGAAGTAGAGGGTGCAAGTTGCATTGATAATTTGTAGTCCTGTTGGTCGTGAAGGCTTTGCAGCCATGGTCCGTGGGCTCATGTTGTAAGATGCACTGATGTGAACCTGGCGGCCTGGATTGGGATATAGATGCTCCGCGTGCGGCTGTCACAGTTGATCAGGTAGAGAATTTGGTCTAGCTGATGAGCTAGACTTGTAAGAAGTTAGCCAAGAGGCTGTGGTATGAAGATGATGATACATAGTCATCGTCGAAGAAGAGAAAAGGTGGCAGGTGGAAGTTAAGAGCATTCACGGTGCTTGCGGAAGACGCGAGGTATGGTGAAGCTCAGGCCGCGTCTGAATCTGAGCACTTGCGATTGGCTGGTACTAGCCACTTAATATCCACTTTTAATGACGCCGCAATGGAAACGAGGCTGATAAACTTTATTTTCCTCATCAGTACCCAATACTTTAGGTACACAACGCATTTTGTACTGGGAATTATTACTTCTTTCCCGGTAATCACCACTTCTTCCTGAGTCGACACTTCAAGAAGCCGAAATCCAGAGAATAAGTTGTCAAAATGGTAAGAAGAAGCCTGCCATATCCATCCCCGATCTACAAGGAAACTGACCATTGATTGTCAAACAGGCGCGCAATTCAGAAAAGGCCCAATCGATGCTCTTTCGCTTCCGCGAGGCGCAAGCAGCAGATCTAGGTATCATCGATGCGGGACGTACACGACGACCGAAGATTATTACAGAAGTCGACTCGATCCCAGCGTGCGAGAAGTGGCGAGGACAAACGCTCAAGGAGATCAGTCGAAAAGTATCCCGTATTCAAGACCCAGCCCTCAGCGACTACCAGATCCGAGATCTCAATGACGAAATCAACAAGCTCATGCGCGAGAAGCACATGTGGGAGGTGCAAATACGGAATCTTGGAGGCCCCAATTACATGCGTGGAGGTGGGAAAATATACGACGAAACAGGCAGGGAGATACCAGGAGGTGGAAAGGGCTATAGGTATTTTGGGCGTGCAAAAGAACTGCCAGGAGTTAAGGAGCTATTTGAGGCGGCTGCACAGAAGAGGTTACAAGACTCCGAGAAACCGCTAGAGGCTCGCGACGATTTAAGGAAGGCGGTTGACGCCAAGTACTACGGATATGCGCCCGATGAGGAGGATGAAGCACTATTGCAGTACGAAGCCGAGAAGGAGCGCGAAGCCTTCGAGGCTTTATTGAACCAGGGGAAGGCAGAACCCCCTCCAGGATGGGAGCCCCTACCTGGTGACACAGGAGACGGCAAGGGTTGGGAGCTACCTACGCTCGAAGAGGTGCAGCAGGAGCTTATAGAGAGGAGAAGGCGCAAGCTGCTCGACCAGATCCAATGAGGCACTCTTTGTTCTCTGTGCTTCGGACCACTTCTCACTCTCATGACATATCCCGAGAAGCAGGAGTGTGGAAGAGAGCATCAACAGCCACATTTACTGGCATTCTTCTTGGGTCTCTCGTTACGATCCCCGGAATATCGTTCGTTAATATCTATTGTACCCTTCATATACCCCCGTCAATCAATACACCATGTCTCAATCGCCCCAAAGTATCCGCTCGCAGTCTCAAGGCCAAAGCGCACTCAATGAGACGGAACGGCAACCTGAGCGTGCTCCAACCCCTGCTTCACAGCAGGCCGGAAATCTGGCTCGGGTAGACTCCCAAACACGACGTTTTCGCGCTCTTCAGAATAAGCCTAACGTCGCTGAGAGCTCAACCGAAAGTTCAACAACTACCAGGCGGCGTTCCTAGGATTCTAACGCCTCCCAAGAGTTTTCAGTTGCTGGGAGCTCAACTGTGACCGAACAGCAGGCCCAGGCACCTGAAAACACGCAAGGTCAGCAGCCCACCGCTAGGCGGCATGCTTTCAGCTCGTCCTTCCTCCACCGGCACCGCCCGATCTCCAGCGACTACGCAACTGCAACAAGCACGCTGAGGACCATTCTGCGCGGCCCCAAACAAGATCAGCATGGCGCCCGTAACGATGCTTCCTCGGATGCAACTAGCGAGAATCAGCCTCTTCTATCGAGTAGCCCGGACAAAGGAAATGACCTCTCAGACGTTCCCGATTCACCCGTCTCTGCTACCGCAATACCAGAATTTTCCCATGAGCGCGCTGAGCGGTTAGTTCCGTTCCATACTGTCTTCATCGTTCCCCGTACTGATAGTAAATATAATTGCAGCGGTTTTGAACCAGGTTCTCCTGCGTCCGTAATCACGGTTATACGTGTTGGTTCTCCTGCTGAATCAAGTCCTCCCCATGCTGCGAACGAGTCCGACGATGTGAGCGACCCCGTTGCTTTTTCTGAGGATAGTCAGCAGCCTTCGGATCATCAAACCTCGAGCAATATCGATCTGGTGGACAATATCATTGATGATGTCGACGATGATGCCCACAGTATTGGGAACTCCACATTGGCGGAAGTCCTTGATCCTGTAAGTCGATTGCTTAGCAACAATAGAAACTCATCTGCTCTTGAGGCACTTGCTACAATCGCCGATACCTTTTTTATCTGTGCCCAGGATAACGGTAGCATAGATGGATCACAGTCTGCTTCAATTCCATCCTCAAAACTTCCCTGTTTTCCTTCTCCCCCCGAAGCCTTGGAACATTGTGTATCGGCGTTTAGTATAGTTGGCTCTCAATCATCGTCTTCGGAATAGTCTAGTTCTGGGACATCTTCTAATACTGATGAGCTGCAGGATCGCGTACCAGCTTTCGATCATGGTAGGACCCCTTACAATTCAATAGCCTCGTCCCGTTCTACGCGTCCCTCCGTTTCTACAACTAGCCAAGAAGCCGCCCCTCTCTCAGGGGAGGATTCCGCCGCTGGAAGTGCCATAGGTCCTAGCTCGGACGTCTACCCGCATGCCGGCACTTCTCTACCGATTGAGTCAAGGCCACCTGTCGACATAAGATCCCCTTCCAGTGTTACTTCTGGGGACGGTGTCAGCGAGGAAGATTCTGCTCCTCCTGCAGAAACAGGTAATTCTTCCCACTACACTTCTTTTTCTCTTTTCGACAGATATGAGAGCCAGCGTGCAAGTCCTCCGAGCCCTTCGTACGATGCAGACCGTTCCCCTCCCCAATATTCCGAATCTCACAGCCATCCTAACCGACCACCAAATCGAGGAGGCCCAGTTGTCGACCCCGCATTAGGTCGCCCAACTTTTGGCAGAACTAGGTTTAATCGGCGATCTCGGACCTCAGAGTTGACCCGGAGTCTTCAAAGACCCCGGTTGCGCCTAGGACGCAGAAATCCTGCTCCGTCTACCTTCAACAACTACGGTACGACACAACAACGCAGTCAGCAAGGAGAACAGGAGGATGCAGGCTTGAGCGAACAGGAGGATCCGGGCTTGAGCGAGCAGGAGGAGGCTCACGGGCAACAACAGGGACAGGAGGAAGACAGCGGAAGCGGGACCGTCATCGCCGACGTGGAGCAGCAGGCTTCCCGGTCCGCGAAGAAGCGGGCGTGCAAGTGCTCTCGCGGAACGTTCCGCTGCGTCTTGGGCGTCGTGTTGCTCCTCGTAGGCATTTTCGTCAGCGCTACTTCTCCCATCTGGTATCGTCACCCTCGCATACCTCACCCTCACCCTCACCCGCACGCATGATTCCGGCGGATACGACCCCGTGGTTTAGTCTAGTGTTACTTTACGGTCACTCCTAGCGATGTGACGCTTAGCGATATCTCTCTTTTCACGGCTTCATGGTTGTTTTACTATGGGGCTGTTGGCGTTATGGAGGAGTGGGTTTGTTTGAAAATAGCATCATGTCTTTAGCGATAGATGTTAGGTCGACTTGAAGTTCAAGGTCATGCTGTTAGTAGCAGGTTAGGCGAAGCACAACTACTAATAGTCAGACGGATAAATCGGCCTTATTGCGAAGTAATGAATATATCGATTCTCAAGTCTATTCATATTGTGATATTCCAACTGATTTCGTGTCTCTCGCACCCTATATTGCAGTTGATCCAAACCATAACCGAAACCCATATCAAACTCGAGATTCGAGACATGCCCTGTACAATGGCGATTCCTAAGTGCGCAATTTAAACCCCAAGTTATATCGACCCAGACAATCATATCGTGTCACATTCTTGTTTTCTCCCTCTTACCCATACTTTAGGTAACTTATCAGCAGTCGTTACTCCAGTTCTCCTGGACCCAACCCGCGATAAGATCGGTCAGGGTGCTGTTCGTGTACACCTTGATGTCATCGGTGCCGTAGTCACCTCCGCTGAACTGCAGCGCCGGGATGATCCACGGCTGCACGTAATCGACAAACACGAGGTCCACCTTCTCGGGGTCCTGCGTCTGGCCTCCGTCGCCGGGGGCGGGGAAGGAGATCTTGGTTTGGATGCAGTTCGGCACGGCGTAGAACTTGATGGGGGAGTGCACGGCGTCGTCGCCGTCGTCGCCGAGGTCGTCGCGGGTTGTGTAGCCGCCGATCAATTCGGGGTCGTCGGCGCCGTTAAGAGGCTTCTGAGCCGCCCCGTCGTTTGTAAACGTGGCGAAATCATCAACATCGTCTTCCGCGGCTTCGGCTAAAGCGTAGAACGGGCTCGGAGCCATCTGCTCCGGAATCGTCAAGTACTTTGCATTGAGGGCGCCCTCGAAGACGGGACCGCCCTTGTTGAGCAGCTGGAGGACCTTGCTGGCGACGGCGTAGGGGACGTCGGCGATGTAGTTAAATTTGCTAATGAAGGGCGAAATGAGGTATGTCGAGTCCTTGGTGAAGGCGCCCTTGAAGATGTCGAAGCGGATGGCGCCTGTGTTGACGATGGCTAGTGTGGGCACGTCCTTACGCTCCGGGTTGGAGATGGAGTTGGGGAGGACTTGTGTCTCGAGCCAGCTGAATATGCTCGAATTGCTCGGATACGGCGCTCGGCTCATCCAGAGGTCTTGTGGCGCGCAGCCGAAGGTGTCGTCGAGCTTGAGGGCCTTGCGGCCTTCGGCGATCAATGCGGTGACGTTGCGACCGTGTTCGGTGGGAAAGGTCGTTTCGTTGAGGCCAGTGTGGTAGTGCAAACCGTACAGGTTGTTGTCGATGTAGCGTCGCTTGAACGTTACGGTAGCCTCAGTCGAGGGGCCGTTTCCGGCCTTCTTCTTAATGCCGTCGATGGACATCCACCCGATCGTCTCGAAATACCGACCGCTGGCAAGGGCAAAGGCGTTATCATCGAACTTCCTCGCGTCACGGACGTGGGCGTGGCCGCCCAAGAATGCGATAGGAGTGTACCAGTTCCGGTCCCGAATCACCTTGAAGATCTGCTCGAACTCCTTCATGCGTAGACCGACATGGCCAACGACAAGAAAGAGATCGGGCTTTTCTTGAATGGCGGTCTGAAACCATTCCTGCTTCATTGCCTCTTCGACGGGTGTTACAACGCTATTATTTGCGTTGCGGTCGAAATCGAATAGGAATCCTAACGCCACGACATTGTAGCCGAGGTTCTTGGTTGTGAACTTGATGTAGCGCTGGGCCTGGGGTATCTGGTTGCCGGTCTCGGGCTCGATGTAGTCCAGGTTGGACGCGACGTAGGAGTGCTTGAACTTTGGGACGGTCGTGTTGTGCTCTCGATCGACCGAGTCTTCTTGGTAGAGCTCGTGGTTTCCGGTACAGACGACATCGAGAGACTGGTGGGCGAGGATGTCGTAGGTGTATTTGCCTTTCGGACTTGACGCGTCATACAGGCCGTTGCCTTCTATCCTGTCGCCAGTATCGATGACTAGTAGATCCACGCCCTTTTCGTCGGCTTTCTTTCGCATATGTTCTGTAAAGGAGATGTAGTCACCCCAGTCGGCCGAATATTGTGGTCTAGAAGAAAACAAGGTTAATAACAAACAAGGGCCATCGTTTCTATGATTATCTCACTCTTGTAGATGACCGCCGAACCAGCCATGTATATCTGTTGTATGGATGAAGTTAATCTGTCCCCATTCAAGCTCTCGCATCGGAGCAGCGACCGGCGCAGGAGCTCCAGGCTGTGATGCCCTGGCAACCGCGGCCAGGGAAGCAAGGAGGATGATTCTAGTGATCATTTTAGCTCATAGGATGCTGCTAGGGTCTCACAAGATAGTTGAGTTTCATTACCATAGCCTCAGGCGCGAAGGGACTCGGGCATATGTAAGGGGTAACTTTACGTAAACTATCTGAAGTATGAGTTGTGAGTTGTCTGCCTGTTGGAGCTTCCCCGGCCATTCGTCTGATAGGCCCTTTGGCCCTCCGGGTACCTGCCAAGCTTTGGGGATGCGTCACTGCCCGTGACAGCTGCATCCGATAAAGCTAAAACGGAGGTTAGTTCCGCTAATAATAGTGGGTCTCGTGCTTCAATCGTTATCGATAATAAATCTAAATGCATTTTGAGATGCGAGCGCCGGCTTCAAGAAGTAACAATTGCATACGCCAGACACCACCGGGACACATGTCTACATATGTCAGGCATTCCCATTTCAGAGCCACCCTCAGGGTGACCTCTAACCAATGGAGGGGCACATACTCGCAACGGCGCTCCCTCTACCAGACAGCCATACGGTCAAGTGCAGTGATTAGCAATGAGGTGCCCAATGAACATGACACCCATCCCATCAACCTAGCAGTCAAGGATAATATTGCTGCCAAGGGCTTCACCACAACATGTGCATCCAATATCCTCACGGGGAACAAGATCCCCTTCGACGCTACCATCGTGAGGCAATTAAGGGAGCTAAATGCGACTATCGTCGGAAAGAGTGGCATGGATGAATTCGGCATGGGCACTCACTCTACCACATCTGCGTTCGAGACCATACACAACGTATGCGGTTTAGAGAAATACTCGGCCGGAGGAAGCTCTGGCGGCAGTGCTGTCGCCGTGAAGAAAGGAGAAGCAGATTTAGCACTAGGAACCGACACGGGAGGATCCGTCCGCATGCCGGCTGCCTACACCGGTATTGTCGGATTTAAACCTTCATATGGGATGCTATCTCGCTGGGGCGTTGTTCCCTACGCGAATTCCCTGGATACAGTTGGGCTCTTAGCCAGGACCGTGGATCCGATAGGTAAGGCCATCATTGGAGATGGCTTGTACCGAGAACATGATCCAAATGACCCGACGTCTCTTCCCCTCCAGGTACGCGAGAGATGTACCAAGGAGCGAAGTGGCTATGAAGGCTGGGGCGCAATTCAAAATACCGCAATACAAGGGTTAACCTTCGGCATCCCTCTAGAATACAACATCGAGGAGCTTGACTCGCGCATACGCCAAGGATGGTTGACGGCTGCCCACAAGATAGAGGAGTTAGGAGGGCGCGTGGTCCCAGTATCGCTGCCCTTCACTAAGAACGCTCTCTCTGCATATTATGTGATAGCACCGGCCGAAGCAGCATCAAATCTTTCCAAATATGACGGTGTACGATATGGAAAGCGAGATGACGAGCACGGCAGCGATTCTTACGAAGGGATCTTATACGCCAAAACGAGAGAAACGGGCTTCGGAAGCGAAGTGAAGCGTCGCATCCTGCTAGGTTCCTATACCCTTAGTTCGGAAGCTATGGATAACTACTTCATACAAGCCCAAAAGGTCCGGCGACTAGTCAAGAGAGATTTCGATCGAGTCTTCAAGCTGTCAAACCCGCTCGAAGATCAGCTACCTTTCGATCTAAGTGACATGGAAGACACAGTGCAGCTAGAAAACAAACTCGGGCCCGCGCAGGTCGATTGTCTTCTGTCTCCTACCGCACCAACCACTCCGCCCTTGCTCGAGGACGTCATGAGACAAACGCCTCTAGATTCCTATATGAATGATGTCTTTACCGTCCCGGCCAGTCTCGCAGGGCTCCCCGCAATTAGTATCCCCATGGATATTCCAGTTGATACCGCCAAAGAGGAGGAGAAGCTATTAAGCTTTGGAGGCCTGCAGCTCATCGGGCAGTATTGGGATGATGCGCGGCTGCTTTCGGTAGCTAGCATATTGTCGCGCCATGTCTACCCTAGGATATCTCCGTAGTAGAGGATGAACGAGGTGACTCAGTCGCTTCGCAGATATAATCTAACACGTGTCAGATATAAAATATACGATAGTATACCCGATAGACAATGGAAAAGAATATCACTTAGCTCTTACCATATGTACTTGTCCCAAGCTACCAGCTGCACGCGTGTTCTTTTTTCGTCCTACGATCCCACAGCACAGATGGATCTGCAAAATCCCATGAGATCGAACTTTCACCTATCATCTTCGCTTGATCTGTCGCTTCGATCCATATCCGTATCACCTCGCGAACGGCTTCGATCTCTTGAGCGGGAACCGCCTCTCCCACTCGATCCGGACGTAGATGCCCTGCGGCCCCTATCCGACCGCTCCTCCATCAATCCCTCGTCATCACTATCTTCTCTCGCGTCTCCATTGGCACCGCCACCCATGTCCACATCATCGTCCTCGAGCAGATCCTCGATATCGCCAAGCGGGCTGGTCCTCGGTTCCAATAGCTCCAGGTCCTCCAGGATCTCGCGTTTCGGCATCTGCCACAGGCTCGTAGCGCAGACGCGGTCCTTCGTAAGCAGGTCGTCCACGAACTGGTCGACGAACGTCAAGCTCGTGCCGGCGCGCCCCTTCCGCCGCAGCTTGCGCCGGTCCTCCAGGAACGGCTCGAGGGTCTTGTACACGTTCTCGGCGCGGCGCGTCAGGCGCACGTAGAAGCAGGCCAGCGCGCGCAGGTACTTGAACTTGTCGCCGCCGAAGCGCAGGTACTCGTCGAGGACGGCGTCGTCGGGCGCGAGCTGCAGCAGCTTGAAGGCGAGGCAGAGGAAGGGGGTGGGCTTCTGGGTGACGCCGTAGGTGCCGCCGACGAAGGAGACGTGGTCCACTACGCGGTCGACGACGTCGGCCTCGTTGACGCCGAAGCACTGCTCCTTCCAGAAGTACGACTCCACGATGCGCTCCCGCACCGCCTTCTCCATGATCGTCGCCGGGTTCAGCCCGTTCGGCGCCAGGGCCGCGGACGAGCCGCGCTCGTCTAGGAAGCGCCGCTCGTCGGCGCGGTGGGTGTCGGAGGGCATCTTGAGGTTTTTTCGGGCGGTTTGGACGCGTGAGGCGCGAGGGGGTGAGCGGCGGGAGTTTGGCGACGGTAGGCGTGGAAGTTCGGCGTTGGAATTAGCGGATGGAAATAGAGCTTAAACTTTAAGTGGGTATTTCTTATCGATAACGGAAGTGAGTGAACTCAAAAGCTGCGGGTTCTGTCAGAGAATAAATTGATTATTGCATAAACTTAGGTAACTCTGATCTGTCCAAGAAGAAGGAACATCTCTCTCTGTTTGCAGAGAGAATTTTTCCATGTAAACACTCCTACCCGGGTAACCACGTGACTGTACTTGGGTACATTGTACATCCTAATCTCTTATCTCCTATCTTATCTGACAGGTTCCGCTATCCAGCCCTACCTACCTGTCTACTTCGACTATCGAACGGCAAACTCACTAAAGAACGGCGCGCGACGCGACCTCAGTGTGTATCCCGCCGAAGTGTGATAGACGGATACTCAGGAGGCAATCTGCAGCAGGATTACCTGTCTTAGCCTAAGCTTCATGCATCGGCATTCGAATTAGCAACTTAAGACGTATGAGGTAGTTTATACCATGCAGTATCTCATTCTACAGGTACATATGCCGCATCTACAAGCTATACAAAAGTCAACTCAACAGTCCGCACGCACGTACTTCGACCCATCAGTAGTATACTTGGCTTCCTGAAGTTGGACTAGCTGTTTCCAAACAGATTGATGAAAGCATTCGGTCCTCCATTGCAGGCCATTTAGTTAGCCAGCTTACTTTGGCAGGTAATGCACTGTAACGCACTGTAATTACAGCACCTTATAGCACTGATGATTAGTTCCAGGAAATAGAGACCAATATTCATCGAGTGGAACTCTGATACCAAGCAACACCTACGAGTTGAACAGCCGACTATGAGATTAAAGAGCATGATTACCTCACATTGCCTGACAGTCCAGTTGCCAATTTAGTTGCGGCATACGGGTCAGTCGGCTGTGGACTCGGCGGGATCTGCCGGCAATAGGTAACTACCTAGGGACCTGTTCTAGCGGCTAGTAGCGGGTGTGTAAACCCCAGATACAGCTTGTGAGACCTGAATGAGATATGAACGTACACAACTATTTTGTATTCGTAACTGTTGGCTTTCTGGGGTGAATCTAAGGGGCTTAAATGGGATATTGCGAATGACGTACATAGATCTCCCATTTCGTTTCACTTTAAACTCTCGATCATAGAATTTTCAGCATGTTACTTGAGAGATTCCTGTCGAGATCCGCTCGGTGTTGAAGATCCTCTACCCTCCCACCATCTCCACCATGGTCACACAGCACATGTATGAATCCCTTTCAAACTTCTGTAGCCCTATGATATCACCAAGATCCTGTATATTCGGCTGCTGATCCTATTTCTCGGTTGCTACAGGTATATGAAGGTTCTATTAACAACACTTAACGAGAATCCACAGTAGAAAAGTCTTCAACCAGTGCAGTGACTTTATACTGAAGATCTTGGAATAATAAATGGCCCTACTGCATAGAGTAACATGTTACTGTAAGTGTATCTACGTCAATATAGAGTACTCTTATGTTGGCTTCTCAGGTGCACATAAAATCACCATATATAGCCCCTATTCGCTGAACACACTCTAGGGGAAACAAGGATGGGTTCAAATATTTCAGCCTCTAATATCATCCTCTAATATCATCCTCACTCGCTATATGCAAATCATACACCAAGCTACTGCAAGCCCCTACATAGTCATAATTCATTAGAATCTAGGGAAGAGCCTACCAATGTTTATGTCCCCATCCCATGAGTATTAACCGGTATCGAGCTCGTTACGTCTACTAATTAGAATAGGACTCATAATACCCGCCTCCCTTCCTTTTTAACGTAGGATGTTCAATAACGTCGTTAGTATTGCTAGAGCTCAACGATTGTATTAAAATCTGCGGAAGTCCTATACAGGCCAGGTCGTACCTAGTCGGACTCAATCGATTCTCACCTCACCAGCGACAAAGCTTAGAGGTGTGTAATGGACGCCCCTTAAGTTGATTAGACCTACGAGATGGTATCCGCGAAGTAGTTACCACTATGGAGGATATAAATTGGTTACTAACGGGATATATTTCCGTCTCGGCCGCTACAGTAATACCACTGCTTGGAGTGTGACTTGGGATACTTGTAAGCTAATTGATTCCCTCGCCTTACGGACGATAGATGCGTCTTCACGTGCTTTTGTGGTTAAGGCATAAATGTTACCAGCAGATTATTCTCTATATTAGCGCTTAGCATCTCATTCTGCACGACCTCCGTGGATAGATGTGGGACAGTATTGAAAGTAGTTGGGAGGCAGCGGACCACCGGGTTGCCTCCGCGCTGTGTTGGGTGACAATACTTACCAGCATAGTCCTTGTTGGGCTCTCTGCCTTATGGTCAAGTCCATAACGGGATTCGCCAGTCTCATAAACAAACAAGAAACAAAACCACGGCTATGGAACTTCGATTAGGCAGTCAAATCCCCGAATCTAGCGAATTCTCATCTATCTTAACGGCTGTCTGCAGAATCTTGCATAGACAGGGCTAGGGGAACGAGTTCCGCTTCCTTCCGTGTGTCACACTGGAGAGTTTGCATGCGGCTCTTGAATCGAACATTGCCCCTTAGGCCCATAAGCACTTTTACCGGCAGCCATAGCGAATGCGCAACTTAACGTTTCCCATACATTTGGATTCTGTCTCTTTTTTCTCGTTTAGGATGCACCGGGAAGACTGTCCGGATATGATAGCATGATTGGCGACAAAATGAAGCCCAGGATAGGAGGGCTATTATGTATATTTGTGGCTTCATCGCTTCCAAGGGATGGTCATCTCGAATCAAACGAGCACAACCGGATATACATGCTGGGAACTCGATCGATATTGCCTAGCGAGCACAGCCGATCTATATAGAGCGCATTGATCTCCCCCTCAAGGTCAGAAGGTCACGTCACCTCCAACCTCTTTGACTTGAATCTTCGGAGGGATCCAGACAAGGCAGCTAATAACGTTATGGCTGAATTACCAACTTCTCTTGGGGCCACAACATCGGCCATTGCTTTGGTGTTATGCGTCATTGCTGCAATTACCGTATTCCTGCGAACTTGGGTTAGAATCGGCAATGGAGCTATCGGCGTCGACGATTATCTAATGGTGATAGCGCTCGTAAGTCTTTAACTAGTCCTCATTACATTGAGAGACCCTGGCCACGTTTTAGCAATAATGGCCATTAACTCAGCTGCTTCACTATAGATATTCTTCATCCCCTGTTGCGTCATTACTCCCATTGGGTGCCTCTCAGGCATTGGTGCGAAGGACGCCCTCATTAAGGCATCAGATCCCTCAGGAGAGCTCAACAAGCATGCATTAAAATGTACGTTACAGCTGTTGGTCATGCTGCAAATGTGACACGGCGTGATGGCTAGTACTTATATACGCATCCCTTCGCTCTAGGGTTCTTCGTCCTCCGTTTGATCTACTTCTGGTGTCTTCCGTTTGTCAAATCCAGCATTTGCGTCGCCCTCCTCCGGATTACCAGCGCGAAACGCTTCGTCGTCCCCGTATGGATCGCCATGGGCCTCAGTATTTTTGGGTCCGTCGTGGGGTTTTCGGCCATGATGGATCAGTGCAAACCTATCGCTACCAATTGGGACATGTCTCTCGGCCAATGCAAGGGAACTGTTTATGTCGATACATTCAACATAATTGTGTCGGCAATATCGATCTTGACGGACTGGTTGTGTGCCATATTGCCGGCAATTCTCATATGGAATCTGAATATGAAGCCGAAGGTGAAAGCGTTGCTGTCTTTCGTCCTCGCCCTAGGCGTTCTGTAAGCTGACCCCTCCTAAGCAACATCCTTTACTCTTCAAGTGCGAAGAGATTGCTGAACTGTATTTGATTATACAGGGCGAGCGTTTCGACTTGCGTCCGGTTACGTTACATGCATATCTACAAAGAGATCAAGGTTCAACCGAAAGACGTCCTTGGTCCGTGACAGCTTATCAAACTACCTCCGTACTACACTCACCGACTAACACAGCTATAGAAAATGCAGCCAACCTCGTCATCTGGTCCGTTCTCGAGTGTGGCATCGGAATCATTGCTGGTTCTCTCCCGCCCCTCCAGCCGCTATTTAGAAGATACGGCTTCGGGGTCGGCTCATCGAGAATGAAGCTTACCAACGAGCCTCATCCGGCAGACGCTCCCAGCCGTAGCTACTATCGCCATAGGGCCACATCCCCTGCCGTCCCTCCTTCCGCCGCCGTCCGACCCGTTCGACTTGGGAGCATGAAGGGAGCAAAGCGGGGCCATTCACTAGTTACGACTTGTCGAGCCGAAGCCAGCCCGTACCAGCAGCGGTGGGATGGCAACAGTTATTTCGACGATGAGTCGAGCCAGAAACTTGTTATTGTGAAGAATACGCGAATAGACATCGAATACGATGTGGAGCGTCCGGCTACTGGACCGCATAGATGAGTTATCAATTTCCTAATTGACTTCTGGAATCAGGCACACTATATACGAAATGAGGTTGGGCGTCCTAGTTAGTATCGAGTGGAACTCCTAAAATGGCCCCTTAATCTATTCCACATCGGGGGGCGCGCAGAAGTATCAATCTATTTGGTTACAATTTACTTTAATCTCTCCGGCATTGACTTAAGGCAGTTAGTTACGAGTTCGCCTGAGGTATAGATATGAGTGTCAACGCGTAATATAGTAGTACAGTATCATTTCACCGCATTCTGTTGAGGTCGAATACTACAACCCGCGGCCTCGCTCTCTCGGTACCCGAACCTGCCAGAGTCAGAGTCCAGCTGCAAGTCCTCAGCTCAGCCAATCGGAGCACACCACCCTCCTCAATTGGGAAGTCCTTGGCTTGCCACTTAACGATGGAGCCGGTGCGATTTACGTAGGTGGGAAGTCATAGTCTAATACGAATACGAGGGGCTTTCGTTACATCATACCCGGTCGCCTATAAGTTTCTATTGCATCTCAGACAATTATTCAGCATCTCCGCAGGGCGTGAAGATTGACATGGCAGTTGAACGCTTTACTGCCACTCTGGAGGCGCTAGACTCAGCTTACATATCCATATCTGTCACTCCGCAATAGCTCAAGCGGAGAAGAAATTGCTTAACGCCTTCGGCGTTAAACATCATTGTCATGATTAACTCTCCAGACTGAGATGTTCGCTTTATATAACTCCTCTCTTGTCTTGATTTTTTCTTGCGCCGTTGTAGCTACTGTCTCCAAAGCAAGTATTTCTCATAGGGCACGGCTTCAGCACGGGAAAATCATGAAAGCTCTCATACTTCGCCCCAAGGACCGGTCCGTCACAGTCGAGGAGGTCGATCCGCCTACCCCGAGCCCGACGGAGCTGCTCATCCGCGTGGGCGCCGTGGCGCTTAACCCCGTCGATTGGCAGTACGTTGCGCACCCTATCGCGACACAGAAGCAGCGTGTCATAGGCACTGACTTTGCGGGAACTGTGGTCGGGAAGGGCGATGAGGTCAAGGATGAGCAAGTCAAGATCGGGACTCGAGTGGCGGGTTTCTTGCAGGGAGGTAAGTGAAAAGCGGACCTTTTAAGAACTGAACAGTCTACGTTCCTCAGTGGTAATCGGAGAACTAATGTGGGTTCTTGGAGGCACATAGCTTGTTCCAAGAATGACCGTCCCGGCGCCTTTGCCGAGTACGTCACTATCGATCACGACCTCGTCTGGAACGTACCGGACCAGCTGAGTCTAGAACAAGCTTCCTCAATCAGTATGTGCGGGTTGACTGCCGCCCAGGCGGTTTGGGGTCGCCTGGGAATGCCATGTCCTTTCGGGACAGGGACATATGGGCCGGGCGACGCTTTCCAAGATCGCACACCCGCGGACGGTCCCGTGAACTTCCTTGTTTACGGATCCAGCACGTCGCTAGGCCTATACGTGGCGCAGCTGGTAAAGCTGGTCGAGCGGACGTCTGGGCAGCGTATTCGCCTCATCGGCGCTGCCAGCTCCTCGAAGCATGAGATACTGAGGCAGAAGCCGTATCGCTACGACTTTCTAGTCGATTATCGGGACGAGGATTGGCCAGAGAAGGTGCGCGCTGCGACAGACGGTAAAGGTGTGGATTTTGCTGTGGACTGCATCTCAGAGGGGGCTACTGTCGGAAAAGTAGAGAGTACCTTTGGGCCGAATGGCGGAAGATTCGCTGTGATTCGTGCACCTTGGGGCGGGAAGTACGATCCCAGCAAGATGCGCGTCAAACCGGAGTATTATGCTGTTTGGGAAGGCCTTGGTGTTGAGATTGGATACAATGGTAAGATGTCATTCCGACCTTAGTTGAAGTGCTTGACTAAAATTGCGCCTACTCAGGTTTGACTATCCCGGCAAACCCACGAGCACGGAATTTCACGGTTGAGTTCTATCGGTTCTTGGAATCAGGATATGCCCGTGGTGAAACTATACTCGAGCCGAATCCCATACGAATAATGCCGGGTGGTCTCGATAGAATAGTACCTGATGGGTTCACACTGCTTGGCTCTCTGTATGGGAGCGAGCGAGGGGCAAGCGGCAGGATGGAGGACTACATGCGACCAATAAGCATGGAGAAACTGGTGTACTCTCTTGGTTAATGGCGCAGACATGGAACTTGGACCGCGATACGAATGTGATGGGTCTACATGGGCTATGTGGCCGAGCGTCATTCCCGAAAGTCGAGATGTTTTTCTCGATTCTATTAGGTACCTATTGTCACGGGGCCGACCATGAGAGATGGGAGAAGCAACGTTGTTCCGCAAGGAACTATGAACCTATCTAGGGAGGACTCTCGCGTACATATGGTACTGAGCTCTTTGTCCTACTGTCTCATATCCCGTAGGGATAACTCCTGACACCTAAGTCTACTTCGACTCCTTAGCACTGCTGACAATGTTGATACTTCCGCTCTCTGTTCTTTCGAGGGCCACGAGGACATCATTTCCTTCCTTCTTCAAGTCCTTCCTTATGCTATCGTCATCCAGGTCGTTACCTTTCTCAAGAATCGTTTCCAGCTCTGGCCCCATGAGCTGAGAGACCGCATGCCAAGTGTTCCCCTGCCGCGAATAGTGTGTAAGTCTGACATATGCGTACATCGTCAAGGCGACACATAGCAGATGAATGGCAACCATACTGATCACAGCCGCCAAGCCCTTGCACCCGCTGTCTTGACATGCTGCTGCAATTTGGACTGTCTGGGTAAAGGTGATCTGAACCTCTTCCGCCCCAGTGAAGGCTTTAAGAAACTCATTATAAAACGTGTTTGCAAGGGCGGTGGTATAGGCTTGCAGGCCGTCCGCGGCTCGCCCAGTGTCATGTATTGTATCTTCGATGAGTGCCGCTAGTTCGGGATTTCTTGAAGTCCCGTCATAGTCGCAGACCGTACAGGCTTGGAAGGTCGTCACACCTTCAAGCCCGGTGTATGTGAGAATCCTAGCAAGCCCGTCTTCGACATCGCTAGCTGCCCATTCCGCTAGCGTACGATTGGGCAAGTCGGTAACTCCATCTTCGACGGGCGCTATGGGAGATATTCTCTCTGCTTCTTTGATATCCACGATAGTGAGAATCCCTCGATCAGCAAGAGTGCTGTTCTTCTCACTAACCCCAAGATATTTTCGAACCTTAGATGAGTCGCTGACGCCTGTCGCAGACCAATTTCCAAGGGGCTCCACTAAGTCGCCCGTAGCGACCATGTCGACGGACACTAATTTGGCCTGGAATGCCGAGAAGCAGAGCGTTACATTGACGAACCGGTCATGCTGAATCTCATAGCTGTTCCATTCTCCCACAGGTGTCGTGGGAGCCTTCTCCAACGACTGAGGGGTACGTGAGCTGTTCCAATCAGAGGTATACATATTTGTATAGAATATGAGATTAACCATAGAATGATTAGACCAAGGTTTACCGACAGAGTCCCAGCCCGTGGCAATGCTATCCGGCCGAAAGCTACCCCCTACTGCGTCAACGACGCAGAGTGAGGTTCGCCAGCCAGGAAGGAAGTCGTATCCTCCAGGGATGCTGCAATTGAACTCTGCGATTGCACACCCCTCCGAGTCACATAAATCTGTCGCGGAACTGGCTTCGCGAAGGCTGGCCCCGTAGTGAAGAGTCCCATTGATCAAGCCATAGTACGATGGGTCAGCAGGAAGATTGGTTACCGTGTCTACACCGTGATAAGTGGACTGCATGATCGGTCGCATACAAGCAATGTTGGAGGATAAAGCGACGGCGTTTCCCTTGTAGGAATGTATTGCTGTCCTATTATCGGGTTCTCTCATCGGTATGAATGCTCTCTTCTTGGTTCCAGTGACACTGAGGCCTTTGGAATCTGGGTCAGAGCTAGTGTTGGACGGGAGCTCTCCAAAGACGGCATTCGTTGGCGGCTGGCTGCCAACATTTGTACCGTATAACATGTTCACCTCTCCGGCAATGTAATCATTCACCGGAAAGGGTGCCATGTCGGCTGCTATTTGAGATTCGCGCAGATCAGAGAAAAGGATGGTCGATGAAAACTGGAGGGCTAATGTGCCAGCTGACAGAAGAAAGACAAGGGCTGTCTCTATGCAAAACGCGCGGCGGAAAGGCCTCGATCTTAAAACGAGCCAAACCAACTTGAGTGGGCCGTCGTTAACAGCCCGGAGAACTGAGAACTGAGCGGCATCGGACTTGGAAACATGATGCCTTTCCAGGAACAGTGCAGCTAGCATGGCAGTGCATACCGTCGCCTGAGTTGCTGCTGCTGTACGGATGAGTAGGGTTGCAAGTGTTGTAGCTTGCGCAACCCAACCATGAAGAACGATGGAACGCCATGCGGAAGGCGCGTCAATTGCCCCTGGAGAGGAGCCGCGCCCAGTCCACAAGAAGATGAGGAAGGCTAAACTGCCAATACATGCCAGAGTGCCCCCAATAATGACGAGCAATCCTAGAGTGCCGATAGACTCTCTCATTGTCAGCCTTCTGTTGGGATTTGGGGTCGTACAGCTCTCTAGGGGCTGTAGACTTGGGGTGTCGTCCGCTGGTTGCTCGTCAGACTCAGGCCCGGTAGCTTCGTAGGGGGCTTCTGATACAGCAGCAGCCTGATTTGGGGTTCCAACATCTTGGACTGAAGAGTCCCGCGACGTGGTACTTGATTGCTCGTTAGGAGGCTCTTGAATGTCTGGTTGATCCGGAGGTTGATCCGAGTCGTGATTAGTGAGAGGAGAAATGTGAGAATTGGCTTGAGCCGTATCGTCGGTGCCTTGTTCCGACATAGCTGATATATGAGAGATGTTCAATCAACTAGTAACATGCAACTACAGCTAGGCCTTTCTTGCGAATCTTTCAGGCAACTGTTTGGGGCAAGAGTTATTTGAAGCGACCGTGATGTGGTTGGAATCTATGGCCTTAGGTGAAAGCGGTAGACAGGAGGCTGTCAGAAGTCGTAAATAGGAAGATATCTTCAACAACAATTTGGTACAACTGTGATGAAAAGAGTAAGGGTTTTAAATCCTAGCAGCAGCCCAAGAGGCAACTATATAGGTACCTGCATACCACGGTAGATAGGTAGGTATTAACTTTGAATAAATGGCGATTGACGAGAACATTGGAGCGATATAATGAAGACCCCAAGTTGTATATCAGAGGATGTGAGCGGATCCATCAGACAGTCCCTGAGATGATACCCTGAAGCTAAGCGTTGCATTACCTCTTAGCCCCCATTCGCGATTTGATGTCTGCCTCGCCATTCTGCTGGCCCTCGAGTGATAGTACTGAGCTTCTAAGCAGTAGAGACGAACGTGGGAATTGAGGCGTGGCTGGGATCCTTCGAGAAAATAGGGTCTGCCCTACCACTGGGCTCTGAGCTGCGTTTGAATAATCGTATCGCTGAGACTCTTGGGATTTTTTTTAAATTGCTGCGAAATTGCTGACCTGCAATGCTACGACATAAAGAACCTCCAAAACTAGGTAAGCTTAGGTACCAGAGGCAGGTAGCTTTCTGCGCTGCAGGAGACCGCCTCAGAATAGGGGTTCACCGTTTAAAAATAGTATAGGTAGGTAATCGGGCTGTTGGTAGGCCCTTGCAGAAATCATAAAACATGTACAGCAAAGGAAACTTTATGAACGTGGAATGTCTTGCATCGCTGATTATAGTAAGGTAACAATGGTGGTATAAGATTGAGCAAATATGCTTCAAATATCTTAGCTGATGTCACCCAAATTGAGATGCCTTGCCATACGCCTTACGAGGTAGGCATAATATCTGGTAATCTTTCTGCGCACTCACATCCCATTCCGTGAATGACGAATGATTCTATCTAGAAAAGCAGTCAGACCATGATGCCCAATTAAGCAAGAGTTAATATGGTAGTCAAACGGTATAAGGGTCTTGCAGGACACGAAGATGCTGACTACTTGTTTATGATCATTGCTCTATCGCCCAATATACGCATGCTGGCGTATACAGGCTAGATCGCTATGTATTGTCACCGAGAATACCTACCTTTCCGTAGGGCATATTAGCATCCTATTAGAATAGTCGTGAAATGCCGCAAGGGCCTTGATTGCCTAAGGTCCTAGTATTATCCTTAGTGATGTATGATGGACGAGATTCCATTCTAAAACCATTACCAACCAGTCTCAACGGAGCTCGTTAGCATTCAACTAGTATGTCGTCCTTAGACGCCTTATATGGAGCCGCTGCCACCTTCAATAACGGAACTCGTACTTGTACCTAATTGATCTCGATGGGGGTGAGGTACCCTTTCCTCGAGTATCCATCAACTGCTAATAAGCTAACTCCCGTATCAAGGCTCCAGTCAGAATGGTGCCAGAGCAATAGGTTCATTTTTCATACCGGAGACAAACCAGAAATAGAAATTTCCCAAGGTTGGTACTAGTGATATTTGGCCTACTTGGGTGATTTGAAATGTTCAGTCTGGAAGCGAGTCAAAGCGTCCGCTTTAATGTTGGTTAGAAATTCAGACTTATTTGATGATAGCCAATATGGACCTTGCGAGCGGCTCCAACGGAGGTCTGGATCCGGGCAAGTCTAGTCCCACGACAGTCAATGCCAATCGAAGCCAGCTTTGGCGTCTCGTTACTGCTGATAACGACGGGTAAGTACTGAATTGACTGTAATAGTACTGCTATCACTGGCTGGGAGCGAGCACTGAGGCCGTATGTCAACGACCGCGGGCTTTGGCGCATCCTGCGCTACTGATTCGCATGTCTTAGCCATCACTCGGGGTTCTGGATGCTACTATTATTACAATGACAACAAATAAGAAGCATCTTCCATCAGATTTTAGAGAGGGCCACCTCTCTGTCGTAGTTGAGATTTGACAGGAGCTTAGCGCGTTGTTACTCTTTCGATGTACGAATGTCTGGGCAGTTCAGAGGTTACGTAGCACTTAGCTTCTTAGGAAGTAAAGAATATAGCTGACATAAAGCATAAGGAGTCTAGGGGAGTAGTGAAAGACGGATTGACTACCTCTAGGTGAATAGGTACACGCAGTTACGGGCCGTAAAAAAAGCCAAAAATGGGCAAAACGTACAACACCGGGGATTCGCTGGTCGTCACCGACCCAACTACTAATCTGGCGGTATCTGGCTTATCTATGGGAGAGCGGACGGGATCCCGAGTTTTCCAGATCCTATGGTCGTACGTGGAAGGATAATGTGTTGTTAGACAATATGTAGCTACCTGACCTAATGGTTGTGGAAACACGGCGGGACTTCAGGCTATATTTTCGTCCGTCATACTGCCACTTGCGAATGCTATCTTTTAGTTTCCGCTATTTGACGTATCTTATTGTCTGAAACTAAACGTAATAT
The DNA here is from genome assembly GCA_022578575.1 of Hypoxylon sp. FL0543. NCBI lineage: Eukaryota > Fungi > Ascomycota > Sordariomycetes > Xylariales > Hypoxylaceae > Hypoxylon > Hypoxylon sp. FL0543. Next base: position 1,915,704 of record MU393993.1, read on the forward strand.
ACGCAACGATGCCGGATAACCGGCACCTGAATGGTGCTGTGTGATGTCGTGCCTGGTGGTAGAATTTTGAGCATGGTTGACTTGTTGTTCAACATAATACGAAAACACGGAACCGCAACAGATCGAAAGAGCTTCTGTAGCCGGGCCAAATACGAGTACTAAGTTCCCTCAGTTCATCGTGTGAATTCGTGTGACCACCCAAATAAAGATGTCTTTCAGCTGGCGCATAAAATCGTTTATTTACTATACAAGCATAATGAAGAAAGGGTATGGAGGACAGTGTCTGAGTCGAATCGAACAATATTTGCTTAGAACCGGGAATAAGAGACTTCGAATCCTTCTCGACGTAAATAGCTTTGATTATCAATTTCAGGGGCGTTTCGTAAATGCTGGCGCAAAGGTTACACATTGAGATCGAGGATCGGATCGGATCGGATCGCCAAGCCGGGAAGCGGCCGACTGGGGGGTCTAGCGTTGCCGGGGAGACGCGATGTTGGCGACAAAACAGGAAAATCGATCTTTGCAGCTACCTAAACGACAGCACCATTCAATGTATCTTAACTACCTAGGCGATTAATTACCACGTTCCAAAAGCTATTGTTTCAACTGACCAGCAATTCTCACAATCTCTTCAAATCCGTCTATATATATTGAAATCTTACTGCTTAATAGGAGTATGCTATTGACATCGTCGCAAGTCTCAGTTTTGCTCTCGTCGGGGATTGGTACGGGCGATCCCCCTCCAAAAAATACGACAATGAAACTAACAAATATTTACATTCTTTAGTTGTCCTATGTACAGCGGCATTATTCCTCAGCGGCTATGTGATTCAACAGCGAACACTCCGTGACCTGCGATCGGCCATAAAAACGAACCGAGAGCCTCGGCCGAGTCCCAAAATCTATTTACCGGATCGCTTCAAGAAGTCGACTACCGAGCTCGAAGATGGAACGGTGGTGGACGTAGACGACCCGCGATTGGGGCGTCGTCGTAGGAACCAGGATGCCCAGGACGACGATATCGTCATCGTCCGACCCACGCTGCCAGGGGAGAAGACAGAGCAACAAAAGTTACAAAAGTTGAAAAGGATGCAAAATTTAGCAGCGCCGGAAAGCCCCGACGACGCCGGGATTCGTGTGGGAACGCAGAATGGTGTAGAAGAGGTCGCGAGCAACGAGAAACCGATTAGCAGGGCCGAGAGAAGGCGACAGATCAAAGAAGAAATCCGACGCTTGTCGGAAGCTAAGGACCCGGTTTATTACCAGCGACGATTATGGTAATTAAGCTGACCTAGCTTTTTCTACTCTTATAAAAGGATCTGATGCTGTCTACTTGGTATATACGGAGTGGTCGGCATGCATATTGAACAAGGGTCATTTCGTAACTCTGAAGGCTGGCTTTTAGATGCGTTTCTCCTGCGGATTTGGGTATGACGTTTAATGAGAACGGTTGGGAACTTGGGCTTTGTATGATTACTTAACGGGATAACGGCTATGGTTGCTCGGCTAGAATGCAAGATGGATCTTTCTCGGCTTGGAGGCGACGACACGTCTAGAATTTTGACTCAACTAGGGAAGTTCCACAAGATACACCGTTGTGGATTTGTCTTGCCTGAATCGTCCAGTCTGCAGACGTTGCATCAACGCACTGTCATCTGAACCCCATTAAGCATTTACAGTCTTTTGAAGATTGCCAGTCAAGTTCCACATGATGGTAGCAGCTGACGTACGTCTTGATAAGGGTTGTATATGCGGAGAAGAGATGTAGAAGAGTCCGGGAAAGTTGGCAACTGTTCATAAATATGGATGCACATGTAAATCGCCCTTAGGTTACCGCCGAGCCTGGAGCCTGCGGCTTTCCGTCTATTCAGGAACGAAGTCGGCTTCCACCAATCCTAGTGTACACTAGGGGTATGATGCATAGTCCGTTCGGTTCGTCTTAGGTCTTAGTATAAACCCGCCAATCTATGTACTATGTATGAGTAGAAGTGGGGAGGGTTTGCGACGCTGTGCAATGTATTTGAGATCGGCTGGATTACCGGCTTACGGGAAAGGCGAACGAGTTTCGGCCGGGACACGTGGAAACTTCATTGCGGTCCGTTTTACGTACTAACTCCCCCTTTCTACTATAAGGTTTGAAAAGGGTTGGATATTAAGTGATATGATGGAAGAGTAGCGGTGATAATTCAGGTGCAAATGATGTAGTGAATATAAGATGCGGTATAAGATTCACATCTTATATACCTACGTACCTAGACCAGGGTGACCAAGGAAATATGACCTACATTGCCTCGTACCGACCCTCTCGTACAGGATCATAGTCACGAGTCTTGATGAAAGACGGCGCAGTTGTCTGTCTTATCTGAGCGGGTTTCTAGGCGGGCCGCTAGAGACATGCCGAGGAATATTTAGCCAGGAACGTCAGAGCCGCCAGTGATCAATGATCTTGGGCAGTAGACAGTATGGGTTATACACGGGTCAGACGACATTGCTTAACATTCAAGTAATCTCTTGAAACAGTCAAGAAGATCGTTACTTGTAGAAACCGCTTTGCAGCTGTCGATGTCGTCATCTTCAACATTTCATAGACATGCGGTAATATTGTTCCTTCATCCCACTTACTTACAGATGTCTTATGGTATAATGGATATCCCTGTTAGTGGAACCTAGCTAGGTAAATACCCCGCCGCATCGCGGTAATCTATGCCCGATAAATCCCCGCAGCAGGTACGAAAACGGAGCTCTGAAGCTCCAGTCCCACACAACCACATTTGCTGTATTGGAACTTCTTCGTTGTAGTTAACTGTTGCCCTAATATGTACATACCGTACCTACCTATCAATGGACAATAAGACAGTTCAACTAGATCCCTGTAAGTTTCAGTCACGATGGCCCTCACCCAATCGCTACTCGTGACTTGGTTTATATGGGGCTGATAAGATAAACTGCAACCAGTGATACGGTCTATACTCCACCTAAATAGGTAATAGCGGGGCTGCTGAACTGTCGTAATTGTCCTCGTACTGTACCTAGTCGTACCTGCAAATGGACCTGGGGGTGTCAGTAATATCGGGCCCAGACTCGTCATACCTGTATTCTCTCCTCTTTGTGTCCAACCATCCTATTCCCCCGCTTTACAAGTTGTGTTCGGGTATCGGCCAACTAAATGCCCCCAGACTCTAGAGCATAGGAATGCATTTCTTCTACAGACTATTGTAGGTACCATGAAGAATTTAGGCTGTCCAGGAGAGACAGTCGGGGCTCACGGGGCCCACAGGTCGAATCCTGGACAGAAGGTAGCACGACAGCAAGACCGATGAGACAGACCAGTGAGGCCGAGCCGGACCAGTGATATCGTGCATATGTAAACCCCAGCCGCCGTGGTGGGTGGTAGGTGGCTGTCTCCCTCTTCTTTTGTCCCGTTCTTGTACTTCCATACCTTCCCTATCCTAGCAGTCCTCTCTGCAACCATCACGTGTGCATACACCTCATCCATACACCTCAACTACCTCTTCAAGGTTCATCTGGCCTGAACTTTGAAGCCTACCTCTGCATACTTGGAGGGTGTTGACTGGTGGTGCGCTCACCTTCATCGTGACTAGTGTCCGCCGTTGTGAACCCTACCTACATCGGCCGTTTTGGAGTCCAGATTCAGTAGCATTCCAGATACACATAGCCCCCTTGGAGAAAGCTTGTCTGACCCCGATCCTGTTATCGCGGCCTCTTGACTCCATGATTACGATTTTCTGATTCACCTTTCTTGACGCACCTTACCTAGGCTCTCTCCCTTTGCGTGACGGGCCTTGATGATAAGGGAGCTGTTCGACCAGATGCGCCAAGTGCTTTCACCAAACCTTCCTCCCTAACATTCACTACCTCACCTACTTCGTTTGCGAGATATACTATACCGGTAAACAAGATGGCTACCGAAACAGCTATCCAGAACGGGCCCTCCCGTTTTGAACGTCTGAGTGCCGAGGACTTTGAGACGGCCTCTATTCGATCCGCCGCCCCGTCTTACAGTGAGACACGTTTTCCACCAGCTCTGGAGGTACGGTAAGAAGTGCTAACAAAGAGACTCCAGTCTCCGAAGCGCCGTCGTACCACTCAACGCTACCGACGAACGAAAGCGTTCCCGAGTACACTCCTCGGGAGTCGCAAGCCTCGTCAACGTCTTCACCGCCCCGTTATACACCATCTTCATCAATGCTCAACTTATCCTCAACACCAACCCCCATGAGGTCGACGTTCGCTCCGGGTGCAGGCCTCCCTCGGATCCCTTCGCCGCGCCGCCGCAACGACGTGCCGCAGCTGAACCACTTCCAGATCCCGAGCTGGTCCTCCATGAACAGCAACCCGACGGCACGCCACTACCAACGAGTGGCTCAACGCCGTGTCTCTGCGGCTAACGGCGGGCGACAAGGCTGGGGTGGCGTGGAGAGCGCCTTGCGCTCGGCGGTCGAACGCATGAATGCTGCGGCCGCGGCTGAGGATGCCGATCAGGATAGGATACGACCCCTCGAGGACCCGTACCTGGTCGGCGAGGAGGCCGCTGCGAAGGCAAGACGTGAGAGGCTCGCCAGACAAAACGGAGACGATATTTTGTATCGCGAAGAGAGGCGCTGGGATTGGTTCTTGGGTGGGTGCCCCGTTTTATATATGAATCAGTGACGTTTCGCTCCTGGTTCACAAATGGCTTGCCTGAGCTCAATGCCCATTAGACTTTGGTAATGTGTTGAGGCTGAGTTGCTGACAATCAAAACGTACAGGCCAGACGAGGGACTGGGACAGCCGCGACCGAAGCTGGAATGCCTTTCGCAGTAACATAGAGAGCGGCGGAAGGCTTGCTCGTCGTTTCGCCCGGTAAATTGAGCTACTGAGCCTAGTACACGTGGAAAACAGGTAGTCCACCACGGCGGTGTCCAATTTAGCAGCTCCGTCCGGTGAGAAGACTCAACCACGAGGATTGGCCATTGCATTGTGGTTTATTTCTTTCGCTCCCTTGGGTACTCTTTTGCGGATTTTCCTTCTCGCACGCATTGGGCGGTGCTACCATTTGGCGTCATTCTGGCAAGATAGATCGGTTCAGGCGACATGTTTTCTTGGTCGGGATTTTCAACACGCGGGATATTCATGTATATGAATGCATGAGGTCATGAGATATGTCGCGCGTAGGAAATCATCCATTTCTTCTCACGTTCCTTTAGGCTCGGCGATAGCCAGTCGGGGTTTATTTGGCATTAATTCAACACAAATTTGACAAGCCCGCTTATAGTGCAGGTGTGATGATAACGACTTCATGTTTTGATATCTCAAGCATATCAGGCTCACTAATGGAGACCCTGACCAATTATCTGACCAAACAGTGAACTGCCAACCGTCAACGGTTCTAATGGTTACCTTTAGTTCTACATATCCGTAAAACGCCATCAGCCATGCAGTTAATGATTACACTTTGCCATTACAGGCAGGATTTGTTGATGCTCCTATATGAACATTTGTAGCTATTGTGAGGATGATTTAGACCTGAATGACTTATCCCCTGCTCTTCGTGTTCAGGATAAGTGCAACAATGAGACTGTACAAGGTTAGTAATGGATCAATACCGTATAGGGTCCAAACTTACCCATAGAGACCGAGGACTTCTCCGAAAATGAGGATCAGAACCATGCCGACAAATATTCTCGACTGCTCCATGTACGCGCGGACACCTTTGTCACCAACAATACCGATGCAGTATCCAGCAGCAAGACCTGTCATTCCGACCGCGATTCCACATCCTAAATGCATGAAACCACTGTTACAAGCATTAGCTTCCACGCCGACCGTCTCGTATGTTTCGAGGTGGGATCGCAACATACCTGAATAAGCTGTAGCTCTGTCGTGACGGTGGGTTCATGTCTCCGGCGATTAGAACGGCGATGACGAGCGAGTAGACGGCGATAATTCCGGACATGACGACTGGAATCAAGCACTATACAATTCGCGACGCGTCAGAATACCGGACAACTAAGCGAGAGAAGTAGCTGAAGAATCGCTAGATTCGTGCTACCACTGACCTTCATGATCAGGTCTGGCCTGAAAGTGCCCACGCCTGCGATACCGATTCCCGACTTCGCCGTTCCGTATGCTGCCCCGATGCCTAGTATTCCACCATCTTAGCATACAGCAATTGATCAAGTCTATGAATGAGGTTCAGGGTTCGTACATCCGAAGATCATGGCGGCGGCAATACCGGCCTATAGTATCAAAGATGCTGTCAGCGCGACGTTTCTAAGAGCTTCAAGATCTACGGAGTTGAAAGAACCCGCCAGCTCAAGCTTACCATGCCAATGAAAGGAGCAAACTTTGGCGCAATCTCCGAGTCCATGATGGAGATGTTTCCTCTACTGAGTTGGTTGGATGGAGGGAAATGAAGCGGGCTCGTCGATTCCAGCTGTTCGTCGTTGTCGAACCTGTTCGAGAGCCTCCACAAAGATGGATGAAGCTATGTATGTACTGTAGCTAGCTAGCTGCCTTGGGGTCAAGGCTCACGAATACCTAAGCTGAGAAGACAAGCGGCACGTGACGTCTTGATTACATAACAGCCCCTAAACCAATGAATGCCCACTCTTAAATCTATACCCCACAAAAGGTGCATTACGGCGTATCAGGCTGCATGGCCAGTAATTGTGCATGAGATGAGCTACATGTACGTATGGATAAGCAGAAATGGTGTCCAACCTTCAAATGTGAAGAATGCTTTTAAATCTGCCCAAAGAGTCTAAAGTAAGGGAGTTCGAGATACGAGATCAGAGTGAGATTTGTCCACACGAAGTTATCGTATCCGTCCGAATGATAGGGGAAGCATGACCAATACATATCTCCGTTGCAGCGAAATATCAGAGTCGTCATCATCCGAGCGCAGGTTCGATACCGCTAGCGCCGGAACAGCTTTTTATCGTCAGTTGATTTTTCCCTGTTGAAGGTCGACGTTAGCACCTAGGTATCTCAAATACAATCGCGACTTCTACAACGCAAGTATTCTATGTAGATATTGCTACAGCGAAATTTGGATGCTGCTGGAAAGTACCGTCTTAACTTGACCCCACCTGACTTCTGCTATTGACGAGGTAAAAGTGTACCTATTTTTGCCGAACTACGCGTAGCTCCCTGTGTACCCTCCATCAAAATCATGGCCTTAACAATTCCAAGCCGATGATAACCCGGCCGCTAGTACTAGTCTCCAGCGTGCACCGGGTCCAATCCAAAGGCAGTTTGCAGCAGACGCCAATGTCCAAATCTCCAGGGCTTGCACTTCTGATCCTTGATCATATCAATCACTGTACAGATTACCGTACAGCACCCATTCAAATCCTTACGTACCCGACCTCTCCCTTCCTATCCTAAAACCCACCACAGTCGAATCGATGCCGACGTTGTGCACCTTGCCCTCGTCCAACTCACTTCCTATCCCGCACCACTAGCGATTTGCATCCAATTATCGAGTCCGCGGGAGTCTGGACATTTTGGGCCAAGGGAAAATTCTGGGGGGTCGAAGTTAAGAAGTCGGAGGGAGCAGGCTATCGCTCTAGCATCTCGGCCGTCCACCACGGCGGTGAATCCGTCGCCAGTGTCGGCAATCACCCCTTTATCTTCCTCTGCGGACTATCTCGGTCTCTGTCTAGGCTTCCGGCCGCCTAGGCTTCTTGCAAGAGTAAGTGCCGCCACCCCCTGGATCACTGGACTATTCATACGAACTGCATCTGCATGGGCGAGCGTGGTGTTCGTGCAACATTGTTCGGCACCGTCATGTAACTTGTCGTTTTTTTAATCGCTTATAAAACTCTAGCGACCTATTTGATGCTGACCGCGTAATCTCCCCCTTAGGACCTCGAGAATGGCTGATTACCAGTATGACCAACGGCGATACGGCCCATCGTCCAACAATCAGCGAGATGCCGCATTCTCCAACATTTTCGGTGCTGCCCCCCCTCCGGGTCGAACTGGCACTATGACTTCGTCGTCGCCAGCCGGTTTTTCGCAACATAATCAACCGCAAGAGGGAAGGACCCAAACTATGTCATCCATCTCGAGTCTACCACCTGACATGCAGCGCCGACCCCCTCCGCGGCCTCAGCGGCAAGGAGGCTACGAAGAAGCGATAGCACCCCGAACCAGAACAATGGACACAAGCATGGCCAATGGATACTACCAGAGTCAGCGGAACCCATCTGGAGGCTACCCGCCTCAGGGACAAGGCCAGTACGGGAGGCCACCAATGCCTCCTGCACCAAATCAACGTCCTTATCCTGGACCACCACCACAAGGTCCTCCTCGATTCGATTCAAGAGGAGCGCCTCCGCCAGGCTATCCTCCACGAAATCCGGCTCCTAGATATTATCAAGGCGGCCCCGGCCCTGCCCCTGCCATGCGCGATGACCCTTATCGCTCTCAATCACTTGCTAGCATACCACGACAACCGATGTATCAACCGCCGCCCGGCTCGTATCAATCTCCCCACAACCAATTTAGACAAGCTCCGAATGTACCCATGTCGTCCCGAACGACGGCACAAGGTCGAATAGTCCCCGATCGTCACGACGACCGCTCGATGTCTATGACTGGGTACCCTCCAGAACGCGATGCTCACCAAATGATGAGTGGTCGTATAATCCCCAATCGTACGAGAGCCCCTTCGAATGAGCCGCCTATGATGAACGGATATCCTGGGCATAATGGATATGGTCCGGCGCCGGGCACCGCAACGAGGACGATGAGTATGGCATCATCGACCGTTGCTGGTGATCACAGCCGCACCATGTCAATGGCTAGCACCATTGTCCCCGAGACTTCCGAGCAGGCCCGGCAGCAGCTTTCGCAAACACAGCAGCTTGTGCACCGACCTTCTATATCTTCGAGATCGATTGAGGGCGAACGACCCCCTACTGCCAAGATTAGGCCGCCTCTAGTTTACCCTGCTCTTCTCTCCAAAGTTGCCGAATGTTTCCGGCAGAAGATCATCACAGGTGACCGCACGAAGAACGAGCTAACATACAAGAATGCCTTCAGTGGTTCTGAGGCCGTTGATGTTCTATCGTACATCATCAGAACCACGGATAGAAATCTAGCTTTGCTCCTGGGTCGAGCCCTCGACGCACAGAAATTCTTCCACGATGTCACCTACGAGCACCGATTACGAGACTCGACGGCTGAGATGTATCAGTTTAGGGAGACGCTAATGGACGAGCCGGACGACAAGCCTCCGGTCAATGGTGTATTCGTCTTGCTTTCTGAGTGCTACTCGCCGACCTGTACGAGAGATCAACTCTGCTATTCTATTGCATGTCCCCGAAGGTTGGAACAAGTGTCTCGGCTGAACCTCAAGCCACAGGTTGGATTGAAGAAGGATCAAGACGCTACTATCAACGACGATGCGGACCAGACAGATGAGCAGAAGCTTTGGATCAATACTGTTCCCAAGGAGATCGCCGAGAGCGTTGGTGACAGGGAGAAGAAGAGGCAGGAAGTCATATCCGAGATTTGTTATACCGAAAGGGACTTCGTCAAAGATCTCGAGTATCTCAGGGATTTCTGGATATTACCGCTGCGATCGAAAGGTTCACCAATTCCTGCTGCAAGGAGGGAACGAGTTGTCCAGAATATTTTCAGCAATATTATCGACCATCCCAGCATTCACTCTGTCAGCTCTAGATTCGCCAAGGCTCTGACAGAGAGGCAACAGAAGAACCCCGTGGTCAAGAATCTAGGTGATATCTTTCTGGAGATTGTTCCCCAGTTTGAACCATTCATCTTGTACGGTTCCAAGCAGCTTGAGGCGAAGTTTGAATTTGAGAACGAGCGGTCGAGCAACCCCTATTTCGCCAAATTCGTCGAGGAGATTGAAAGGAGAAAAGAGTCGAGAAAGTTAGAGCTGAACGGTTATTTGACTAAGCCCACGACGAGATTGGCGCGCTACCCGCTGCTCTTAGAGAACGTCTTGAAGTACACGGAAGATGGCAACCCCGATAAGGAGGATATCCCGAAAGTTCTTGTCATGATTCGTGACTTGCTAAGCAGAGTCAACGCCGAATCTGGCAAAGCTGAGAACCGTTTCAACCTACGCCGCTTACACGAGCAACTCAAATTCCGCCCTGCCGACCGCGTTGATCTCAAACTGACGGAAGAGGGTCGCGAGTTGGTCTTCAAGACACAATTCAAAAAGTCGCCTACAGATCCTACGGACATCACCGCTTTCCTATTTGACCATGCTGTTCTCTTAGTAAGGATAAAACAAGTCGGCAAAGGAGAAGAAGTCAAAGCCTACAGGAGGGTAAGTCAGGGGATAATATTGATACGCTTAGGCTTGGTAACTAACTCTTATCCTTAGCCGATTCCCTTAGAGCTTCTATCTATCAAAGAGATGGACGAAGTCATCCCTCAAGCAGGCGTGAAGCGAGCATCTTCGAATTTACCTTTCCGTGGCAAAGACTCTGAGAAGAAGGGGGCGGAAGGCTGGCCCATTACGTTTCGACATCTGGGCAAGAATTACTACGAGCAAGTATTGTACGCATCGAATCAGACAGCCAGGAAAAAGTGGCTCGAGTTCATCGATGCGGCCCAGCAACGCCTTCGAGCCCGGGCTGATTTCTTCAACGTCAACACACTCTCTTCTGGTTTCTTCCAGGCTGGCAACCTGGTTAATGCTGTGACACCCTATGGTAAGCAATGTATGCCACTCTGTGTATTCAACATGTGCTGACTTGAATATAGATGGCGGTCGTAAACTAATTATTGGTACTGATCATGGCATCTACGTCGCGGACCGGAAGGCTAAAGACCAGGCCCCGAAACGTGTCATTGAAGCGCAGCATGTCACTCAGGTCGACGTGTTGGAAGAATACGGCCTCTTACTCGTGTTGTCTAACAAGACACTTTCCTCTTACTCACTTGCAGCATTAGATCCAAATGAGCCGGCACTCGCAAAGAGGCCGAAGAAGATCCAAAGCAACTGTAACTTCTTCAAGACAGGTATCTGCCTAGGCCGACATCTAGTCTGCTGTGTCAAGTCTAGCGCGCTTTCGACCACTATTAAGGTGTACGAGCCCAACGACTCGATGAGCAAGGGCAAGAAGCAGAAAGGTTTTGGCAAGATGTTCAACGCTGGCCAGGATGAGCTTAAAGCGTTCAAGGAGTTCTACATCCCAACCGAATCTTCGTCTGTTCACTTCCTTAAGAGCAAGCTCTGCGTGGCATGTGCCAGGGGCTTCGAAGTTGTCTCGCTTGAGACGCTCGAAACCCAGTCGTTACTGGACCAGGCTGATACCTCTCTTGATTTTGTCGCGAGAAAGGAAGGCGTCAAGCCAATCCATATTGAACGCCTTAACGGGGAGTTCCTTCTGAACTACTCAGAATTCTCGTTCTTCGTCAATAGGAACGGCTGGAGGGCGAGACCAGAATGGCGCATTGACTGGGAAGGAACTCCGCAAGCCTTCGCCCTCTCGTACCCATGGATCCTAGCATTCGAGCCGAACTTCATTGAACTGAGGAACATTGATAGCGGTGCAGTGCACATCGTCCCGCACAAGAATATCCGGATGCTACATAGTAGTACTCATGAGGTGAGTTAGACCTAAAGATTACGTAAAAGGAGCCCATTTGCTAATTCTCTCCAAGATATTGTTTGCGTATGAAGACGAGGCTGGCGGCGATGTGATCGCTGCACTCGACTTCTGGAAGAACAATCGCAAGTCGGAGCTACTCGCACAATGATGTTCCATTACGCGTTAGTTCTATCGAGACCTACCTACATTGACCCTTTTTCTTCCTAAGTCGTGGCCAGCTCTTATTTAGCATCTGGGGTTAGCGGAGCCCCCACCCTGCAAGACCAGGAAATACCGGATAAGCATGCGAATCCACATGCGGCGAGGAGGGCGTATCCCGTATTATTGTTCCACTCTCTGGCCAGCATTATTTCTTTTTTCCTTTCTGCCCTCATTTTTGAGAATGTCTTCAGTAGCGAGGAAATCATATTTTAATTGCTCTTTGGCTTTCCCGGATTACAGGTCGGATACGGGCTTTGGATTTGTGCTGTAGCCAACCTTAGCAACTACCTACTCTCTGACTGTTTTTGCAGCTTCGAGGGGGGAGCATCATGAGAGCCACTAGGGCCACAATCTGGCGGGCGAAGTTGAGAAGAGAACAGTTACGATGAGCGATAGCAAGCGGCTTATTGTACGTAAGCATGAGTAAGGCGAGAAAGATGAGGAGAGAAGTGAGTGAGGAGGCGATTCGGGAACGTCGCATATAACCGAGGAAGCTGGAGAGAAGAGGGAGGACGTGTGTAAGCACCTAGTAGGAAACCCCTACCGTAATCATAAGAGAGAACCGAAGACTATGAAACCCTAGTTGAGGATTGAGGAAATGCTTTTTCGCTGTACGATTGGTTTGTGTTCTGTTCCTGCGTGAGTCAGTGATAAGTTAGTGCCTTATTACTTACATTACTATACCTATCGACTACATACTGAGAATATTCCATGACCAATTGCGACTTTCAACCTACAATAGGGGTTAGCGTTATCTATATATGCCTACACTTAGGATTCGACATTCTCGCTCTGTTCCAATCATTCGGTACTCTGATAACAATCTCATTCCTCTCTTAGCTAGCTGTCTTACAATACGATGACCTACATTTCAGCTCTTTCTAGGGCTTAGCAGCAGGTTAAGTTTCGCAGAATGCCGCCTTCAAGATTGACACGAGCCCTTCGAGGATGGTGTAATTTAGCTTCACATGCTTACCAGGTACGTATGTACAACGTCTCATAGGTTAATAATCTCAAGTGCTTGAAGTTGCCATCATACGACAAGACGCAACGTTTGCGGCTCCAATGGTCCAGACTTACAATGGCCTAGCCATTAATGATCGAGCAGCTAAGCAACTATTGATCTTTATGCCGTCGGTTCCGACAGTTCTGCTGTTGCCCCTTGATTCCGCAGCGGGATGTAGCTTAGGCTCTAGTCAGCCTTTGAGTTAGAGTTTGCTGGGGAACGGCATACGCGGCATGACTAGGGCCGTCGAAGCTTATTTACCTCAACCACCGCGCCGGGTCTACTTATCTGAGTTTTTTTCCTGCTGCGCCTAGGCCCCCATGCAAGGAGCTAAATACGGCGACATAATCTTTTACAAGCTTGACATCACGATCAGGCGTGTTGGGGATGCTACGCTGGTGGGCTAAGCGGGTTCGGAGCTTTCGGTTCCACGACAGGGGAATACTCCGAGAGCTCGCTCGCGTGGTGAAACCCTCGAAACGCGACGAGGGCCCGCACATCACGCCTCACTATTGGGTGAGCTTGTTTTGAACTTTGTTGGGCCATGCTGGAAGTTCCTGCTATTGCGTCTGCGGCGAAAATAATGAGACTGGCTGGACTTGATCACGCCATAAGGTAACAGGAGCTCCAGAAGCGGTATTCCGACTTAGGCGTGGAGATCTAGATTCGAAATGCCTATCTATCTGCGCCGTCCTCTACATCGCACATTGCCGGCGCGGCCCTTGCGTATCTAGTGAAGAATTTGTATGGCAGTAACGAATAGAGGAACTCGCGCTTAGCAAATGGAGCTGCGTATGTCGTCGAGTGCCGAGAAATCGGCCTCACACCCCCTGCGTAGTTCGGAGCTTGGAGCTTGGAGCTTGGAGTTCGCATCTTGCTGCGCTATTATGTAGCGGTAACAATGGAAGATACCCTATAGGCAGCTAGCTAAGCTCGAGTAACAAACATTTGCGCCAGTCCAGAAAACCGGGAACGGCGGGCTGGTGGAGCAGTGGAGCCGCAGGCACACCACCCCCCAGGTTTTAACTTTGGACGGGGCAGGGTTCCGTTTGGATCGGGTGCTGGTCCTTGCTGCTGCTGTGGAACGGCTTCTTCGCTTCGAAGGAGGGAGCTGAGCAAGCAATTACTATTACGCTACGATCGGGGAACGCCATTTGGATCTTGGCTAGGAGGCATCCTTGGGAGATATGTACATTGTTCTGGATGCGGCTTCCCGGTTCCATATTATATCATGGTTTGGTTTGCGGCTTATAAGAGGGAGCTCGTCCCTCACTTCTCAAGGTTGGTGTCTGGGGAACCCCATACTCGTTGTGTTCTAGTTTTATGCTGAGATCTTGAATCATCAATTGCAATCGTCCTTGGAATAGACCCTTATAAATCGTGCCGTATACTAGCTCATCGTATTGAGCTCCCGTACTATTCCTATCAGCACATCTGGTATCATTTGTTGAATATATAAAACGCGATAAAAGCAAACCAAGATGCATTGCTACTGCGCCAACTATTATGTGAGTTCTTCCTAAAATTCTGGCCTTGCCGGAGAGAACACTGACATGGGAGACAGGGAGCTGTCAACTGCAAGAACAAGGTCTCACAGTTCGGACAGCGGTGTAAACTGTGCACGGTACGTCATCATAACCTCGACCGCTGCAGCCACCGGTCCATCCGGAAATAGCGCTGACAATGAGAGATAGGTCCTGAACGAGGGCACGTCGGCGAAGGGCGACATCTTCAAGATAAATTCCAACGACTACGCGTACGATAGCGAAGGCATGGAAGACGATGACGACTCGAGCCGGGAGGGCGAGAACAGCCATGGACGCACTAGGGATCGCAGCAAGAGTTCTTCGAAGTGAGCCTGACCGAGCTGGATGGTATCGGTGTGTGTTCCGATAAAAGGTGTTGGGCCGTGACTTGGCTCAGTGCGGACTTGTGTAAAATGAACGAGAAGAGGGATCGTGACTATCCTGTAAATGGGATAGGCAGGGCGTAAGAGTAGCTCTCAGATTCACATGTGATGAACGGAACAGCGCGATCTGGATACGATGAGAAGGTTCAGCCAAGGGGATACTAAGATCGTATCAATTTGAGAGGGCAGGAGTTCCGGAGTGTCTTGAATCCTACTGAAAATTACATATACTAGGCGTTGGTAACGGGATATGGATTGGGTAGGGAACCGGATACGGATCGGAATGGACGGGATGGGGAACCTAGGCGGATCTCAAAAGGAAGGAGTCGGCGAAATTGTTCAATAATTTTCTCATCTACCTTATAGGCGCCTTAAAATGAAGTTTATGTCGGATTTTGGACATTCACATGCGCTGTGCGATGCGAACTGCATCGGGGAAGCGAGGATTGCAGAGGCTGTATGACAGAGGTGTGTAGCACAGTTGATTCGGTAGGAACTATAGTAAGCGCTGTGAGCACTACGCTGCTTGTCTTAGCTTATAGAAATGAGGTTCGGGTGGTTTACGAGTTGTGAAACGGATTAAATCTGAGATTAGGTCGTAAGGTGATGAAGAAGGGCTATGTACCGGTGATATGCGCGGGCTAAAACCATACATGTGAACGCAATCTCCGCTGGCAACAAGTTTTTACTGGTATCATCTCCAATATACTGCTCGACAAGGCACCCCACCATCATACTCCTCCTATACGCCGAACACCTTGCATGATAAACTCAGTGATTCTTTGAGTCGATGTACAGTTTCCATATACCAGGCACATGAAACGAATCCTGACCTACTTATGGCCCTTAAGATGCCACTCAAACACCTTCCTAAAGAACTCCTTGCCATTTCCAACGATCGTCTCGCCGTGACACGGGATGATGGTCTCGAAATCCCAAGAGTCAATCCTCTTGATACTCTCGTTGAAGCCCGCACGGTCTCCGTTCGCATTGCTAATGGCATACCACAGGAACCTCTTCAGCCCCTTCGCCTCGCCGCTCGTGCTGTTAACAGACTCGAATACTCTGTTTAATAATCTATGCGAGTTCTTCTCGGATTCGGGGACTTTCGAGTACTGCTCAACAGCCGGCAGGTTGAACAGCAAGTCCGCCTGGATCAGCACCTTGTCCGGCTTGTAGAACAGCACGACCTCCTTGTTGGGGTGCGCATCCACGAGCTCGACCTCGAAATCCGCCGCAAACTCGTCGCTTACCGCGTTAGAGTGCTTGTTCGAAGCGTCCCAGACGAAGGCAAACGGCTCGTGCCCGATCTTCTCGTCGTTGTGCACTTTGGCGCGTTTTTCCTGCAGGCCTTTGGGGCCGAGGATTTTTGCGCTGGGGTAGGCGCGGGCCCATTCCGATAGGAAGATGTGGTGCTCGAGGTCCCCCGCGACCAGGTAGCCCACGTTGCCGCCTAGCTCGGCCACCTTGGCTTGTGTTTCGGGGGTTAGAGCTACGGGGGAGAATACCGCTAGTGTCCCCGATGTAAGCCGTACTAGGTAGAGTTAGCGGCCGCAGAAATGACGCTGAATATCTAGATAGGGAGGATATGTTTATGCGATTTGCTTACTTATGGTACCGCGGCCGCCAACTCGGATGATGCCGAAGCGCGCGAATGGCACAGAGACAGTCACGACGTTGGGCGTGATGTTCCGGATGACGGCTACATCGGCCGGCTTAGACGGGATGAGCTTAGAGGACATGGCGAGATGGCGGTTTTGTTGCTTGTTTACTGATGACAATATCGCTCGAGTAGGACGTAAAGTATTACGAGTCTTCGGGTGGACGATATTATTATATTCGAGATCTGCTGACGTCAAAAGACCACTGGATGATGCCTTGCAGTGAACTGTGTGGTAACGCGAAGTTTGTGAAACAAAGACAGCGTATCTTGGAGGTCTGCTGATGATAAGGGAATCCAGAGCGGCTTCAAATGTTTTCGATGGACGCCGGTATATATTCATCCTTGAGACGTTTCGTATTATGTATCGTGTATCCTCATTCGGCCGTCGGGTCTTTTATGCACTACCTACATGTAATACTATGCTGACCGATGCCGAACCTAGGTATCCTGAACATTTGGAATAATTATTTGAGATGGATTTTGACATTAGGTTTCGCTAAAGCCCCTTGTGAAGCATAAGTCTTCGCGGGTATGACCATCTTCTGAAAGCATCCATGGATGCTACTTTGTCAACATATAAATGACATCACGGAATCGGGTCCGTTCCACCATGTAGCAAACCCACAGCACTATAGTACCTATCTGTGCCCCCTGAATGAAGAAAATTTAGTGGTAGTGGGGCGCAGCTCGGCGTCTGCGAACCGCGGTAAAGCAGGAACGGTGCAACCTGACATTAGGTAATGCAAGGAACCCCCCGTTTATCACTGACAAATACATCCTCGCTGCCTTGTACAAATCCTGACCTTCGCCGCGTTCCAACAGAAACATGGACCAAAGGCACGGGGCATCTCACAACGGTAATGATAGGCCTTGACAATAGAGATCAAATCAAATTAATTTCTTACAAATAAAACACACGCAAAACGCCGTGACCGTCTTCCTAGCGCTACGAATGGAGATGTCCTCAAGAAAACAGGCCCAGCCTTTACTCGTGGCTGAGCCAACAAATCAATTTGAAGTCCACCACAACAACATATCAATAAGTCAGCTACGCTTTCCACCTCCAAGCGCCTACTCCGACGAAGACGAGGAACTCCCACAGGAACTCCCAAGTTGGCAGCTTGAGGCAAAGCGAGCCCCTGTCCAAGGAATTCATGTAGATGGCACGCTTCGCCGGTTGGTTGGCGGCTCTAATCGCACCGTATTCGCGACCGTGGGCAATGAAGACTCCGAATAAGACAGCAAACGTGATCAAGTTTAAGTAGAGGAATCTCTCTCCAAAGATCCGATCCCGCAAGCTGGAAGGGGTCGCAGCTGCAGGAGGAACAGCCGCGTTCCGGGCGGCCTCGGCCCTTTCTCTTGCTGTTGCCGCTTCTGCTGCCGCTTCTTCCGCCGCTTGCAAGACCTTCTGCTGCCCTTCGTCAAACCGTCGGATCACGTCCTGGAACCACTCATTTTCTGAACCCAAGGCGCCGATGATACCGTTCATCCTCTCCACTTCCCTCTCCACACCCTGCACTCTTCTCTTCGCCAAGCCCGACTCGGCGCTGTCCGGGTCGTTCTTGATATTGTCGTTCATCCGGCCGATTCGCTTGAGGTATTCGTCTCTTGTCGCTTGGCTGAGCTTGACATGAGCCTCGAGATCGGCTTGAACCTCTCGAGAATGCTCCGTCAAATTTCCGAATAACTCTCTGAAGTATTCGGCAAGCTCGTCACGGGATGAGTTGGCCTTGGCTAATTGCTCCTCGAAATTCACCCTCAACCCTTTGTATTCTTCGTCCATGGTTATCTTTTTCTGCTCCAGTTCCGCCTCGAGATCCTTGATCGTTTCCTCAAGTCGGACTCTTGCGGCTCGCTCCTCTCTCAGGTCGTCTTCTGCTTGTCTAAGTCGCCTCCTCAATTCCTTAAGCTCATCGTCCGACGGACTTCTTCCAAGGGCCTCATCGTGCTCTTTCCGCTCGCGTTCGAGCTGCCGTGTGGCTTCTTCTATCTTCTTTTCCAGCTCGGTTCTCTCATTTTCGCACTTTGTAACCTTGGCGTTAATCTCGTCCGTCCGGGCCTTGATCTCGATTTTGGCATCTTCCTCGACTCGTTTGACCTTATCCTCAGCCCTCTTAATCTCCTGAGCCCGGACCTTCAACTGAGACTGGAGTTCCCTTTCGCGCTTTTCAAGGGCGTCGACTCTTCCTTCGTAAGGTCTGAGGCGGCGGATTTCCTTGGCGTTCTCGTCGTTCTTGGCGCTCACCTTCTTGAGCTGTGCCTGCAGTTCGTCTCGTTCCTTATTCGACTTGGCGGCTCTGCTGGCCTCTTTCTCTAGGGTCTTGACGCGCTCCTCCGCCTTGTTCTTCGCTTGCTCCGCATCCTTCTGTTTCTTCTCTAATACCTTGACTTCGTTCTGCGACTTGGCTAGGTCTTGCTTAAGCTTTCCGGCTTGCTTTTTCAGATCAGCAATCTCGCCCTGTAGCTCATTGATACGCTCATCCTTCTCAGCGGCTTCCATCTCGCCTTCCAATCCACTCAATATCCCAGGAGTGTTCGAACCTGACTTGTCGCTCCTTGAACTTCCGGCCCTCTGCTTCCTCAGACTGCCCACCTCTTCTTCGAGGTCTTCAATCGCTTTTTCTTTGTCCTCTACGGATCTCCGAAGGTCTCGTGCTGCCTGGTCCGCGGCAGCTTTCTGTTCCTGGAGATTCTGGATGCGCTGATTCAGTTCCTTATGTGATCTGCGGACGTCGTCCAATTCTTTTTTACGGGCCTCAAGCTGGTTTAAGAAGTTGTTCGTATCCGACCTCTCTTGTCTCAATTCCTGACTCTGTTCGTTGATTGTTGCTTCTGCTTCCACCAACTTCGCATGGAGTTCTTTGTTTTCTTTCTCTGTTTTGTTGTAGTTATCCTCCAAGTTTTGGATGTAAGCCTCTTTGTCTTCATCGGCAATTTTCTTAGACAGATCGCGGCGGAGGGCCGAGACCTGCTTTTTCAGTGCAGTGATTTCGTTGATTTTAGCAGCGATATCTTCATCGACCTTGGTCAGGCTCGCTTGATGATCATCTCCCATTTTCCTTATCTGTCTATTATAACTCTCCTCGGCGTTTTCAAGCTCTTTCCTCAGATTCTCGACCTCGCTGTCAACTGCTTCCTTGCTACTTATCAATGACTGAAGTTGATCCTGAGTGGCCTCCAGTTGTTTCTTGAGCTCTTCTTCCCGGAGATCAGCGAAAGGGACCACGACTTTCTCCAGCGCGGCGCGTGCAATTTTGAGGACTTCATCTTTATCGAAGTTTGGATTATATGTTACAGCCTTCGTCTCGCCGACTAGCTGATCGACGAGATAATCTGTTATATATTCGAGACCCGCGGCCCATGATCTTTCATCGTCCTTTGGCGTGACCTCTGCCATGTTGATGTCGCAATGTGACCGTAAGGGTTAGGATGGGTGTCTGCCGATGCATTAGTCGGAGGTAGAGAACTCGTCTGAGCCTAGCGGTACTTTTGTTCGCATTATAACACAAAGAAGTAGGTATTGCGAACTCTGCGTCCGGTGATGCTGGATCCCCCCTTTGTCTACCAATACCACTCGGGGCGCGGACCAAATAGCTAGGAGTTCCCTAGGCTAACACTACAGTACATAAACGAGAGCGCCGGTCTCTTTCAACGACCCCGTGATCCCCTCTCGAATCCGGCCCTTTCCTTTAGGAGAGTTTATAGGTTGCCGAAAGCGGACGGACATAGTTTTCAGCCTGTTGAGGGGATGCGTAGGAGCACCATGGCTGGTTGTCCATTGGGAACCGTGGATCTCAACTAAGAGTATGACGAGGTGTCGTTAACAATACATCATTTGGCCCAAGGCCCCTACACCCTCGAAACTGGGTGGTATAGTAGGTATCTATGCAGGTATGCATGTCAATTGTGAGTGCGACATCTTCTGAATACCCGCACTCTTTCCCTTCTTTGTCACCTACCGCGTCAATATCTAGTTGGAAATGAGATAACACTATTAACAACCTTCGTTATACTAGGTCTCGGTGTCAATATTGAGTCTTTCGGCCTAGTGCACCTGTGGTACGTATGAGCACTTCTATCCGCTAATCGTATTCAAAAATTAGGTACCTAATGTCTCTTATACGACTATAATGATTCTTAACATAGACACGTGGATGAGTGTCCTCCCAATTGGTATAACAAGCTAGGTGGGTCCCATCGGAGTCCAACCTACCAACTTGAAGTCATCAACACCTGCACATGGCTGAGTTAAACGGTCCCCAATTCGCAGGAAAATATTACGTGTTCATACTTGTTTTTGGCAGTTTCGGGTTCCTGCGTTGGTAGTGTGCCCCCTGACTGGATAACCTGTTTGCTCTGTGAACAAGTAGTTACGTCATCGCCGTCATAGGTAGCCAACCCTCCAACCAAATCAAACCAAATCAAACCGAATCAAACTAATCAGGTCCAAGTCCTGGTTAGCAGTACCTAATAGAGTCATTCCGATGGGTAGGTACGTCTGGTGTAAATCTCAACTGCCCTTTGGGACAGCTTTATAAGGTTCAAAAAGGCCAAGACTTAACCTAGACGTCTTGGCTTCCTACCCCTTCAGATTACATACCTACCCCTAACAACTATCAACGTTCCAAACAGTACACTACCTTAGGTACCTACCAAGAAACCGAAAGCCAAACTAACCTACCTAGGTACATAGTTACTATGTCGTTGGCTCGTCACGTTAGTAGACATGATCTCTTGCATGGGCGTGAATTATTCAACTGATGACCTTCCATTTAGATCAACCCAGAGGAGCTCGTCGAGCGCCTCCACGATGCTCACCTCACCGAAAATGGCTTGCAACTGCGGCAGAAGATGACCACTTCTCATCTCACACCGTATAGTACCAAGTACGCAAGCGAGACAGAGGTGTACAAGTATCAGCTCCCGAAAGAGGGCGCGCCGGCAGACACTGTGTACCAGCTTATCCGCGATGAGCTGGACCTCGATGGCAAGCCAAATCTGAACCTCGCCAGGTAAGATAAGACCTTGCTCCATGATACCTGGGTCTCAGGCGCTTAACCAATTTTCAGCTTTGTGGGAACGTACATGGAGTCGAACGCCACTCAACTGATGGTTGAGAACTTGTCTAAGAACCTGGCTGATAACGACGAGTACCCGGCCATGATGACTCTGCACGAGCGCTGCGTCAGCATCCTCGCGCACCTCTGGGGAGCTAAGAAGACCGAGCACGCCGTCGGCTCAGCCACCACTGGCTCCTCTGAGGCTATCCACCTAGGTGGGTTGGCGATGAAGCGTCGCTGGCAGGAAGCCCGCAAAGCCAAGGGTCTGGATACGTCCAAGCCCAACATCATCATGGGCGCCAACGCACAAGTCGCGCTCGAGAAGTTTGCGCGCTACTTCGACGTCGAAGCGCGCATCCTGCCCGTCTCCAAGGAGAGCAACTACCGTCTTGACCCCGACCTGGTGCGGAAGAACGTTGACGAGAATACCATTGGCGTTTTCGTCATCATGGGAAGCACTTATACGGGCCATTATGAGCCCGTGGAGGAGATTTCCAAGATCTTGGATGAGTACCAAGAGAAGACGGGGATCGACATCCCTATTCACGTCGATGCAGCCTCGGGAGGTTTCGTGGCACCGTTCACGCATGCGCAGGCCGGTGGGCCGAAGTGGTAAGTCGTAGCATGATGAGAAGACCCCAAAATTTGAAGAGAAAGAAGAAAAAATACTTTTTTAATGCTTACTTACCCTTCAAAGGAACTTCGAGCTCGACCGCGTTAAGTCCATCAACACATCTGGCCACAAGTACGGACTGGTCTACGCGGGCGTAGGCTGGATCATCTGGCGGGACGAGTCATACCTGCCGCAGCACCTTGTCTTCGAGCTGCATTACCTAGGTGGCACCGAGAAGTCCTTCACGCTTAACTTCTCGCGGCCCGGAGCCCAGATCATCGTCCAGTACTACAACCTTATCCACCTGGGCTTCGACGGATACCGCGAGATCATGGAGAACTGTTTGCGCAACGCACGCCTGCTGTCCAACAGCCTCGAGGCCACCGGCTGGTACACGTGCGTGTCGGACATCCACCGCCGAGCCAATGCCGCCTCGGGCGTTCTCTCTGGCGCCAAGCAGGCGGTCCTGGGCGAGGAGGGCGAAACCTCGGCGAACTATGTGGCGGGACTGCCAGTAGTGTCGTTCCGGCTGACGGACGAGTTCCGCAAGAAGTTCCCGCACATCAAGCAGGAGAGCGTGTCGCTACTGATGCGCGCGCGCCAGTGGATAATACCCAACTACGCGCTGCCGCCTCACGAGGACAAGATCGAGATCCTGAGAGTGGTCATCAGAGAATCCATGAGTTTAGACCTTCTAGACCGCCTCATCTCGGACCTAGTGAACGTCACGGAGACCCTGATCGATGAGGACCAAGTCGATCTGTCGATCCTCCAGAAGCAGAAGCCAGCGGGGGATAGCCGCCCGAGAAAACATGCGAAGAAGGCTGGGTTCTCGCAGGAGAGTACGCAGGTACTGGAAGGAAAGGCGGCGAGATTGGCAGATGGGATTCATAGAAGTGTGTGCTAAAGCCCGCATTGAGGGGGATAAATTTTAGGCGTCGAAGATCGATGGCGATGACGGCTATGTCGGTAGCCCCGATCAATTGATTGGAACTTCTGTACCCTGATTTTCAATCAATCGGTCTGGCAGCTAGACAAGTAAGACTTTCGGGGATATAAAGAGACATTGTAACCAGATGTTGCAATTCACCGGGTCGATTAGGCAATACTATACGATGTCAATTGCCAAGCTCAAGATCAACGTGGTATTTTACAGAAATAAATATGTGCACAGTCTGTACGCCGACAAAGTTTATCGCAAATTGCCTAAAGCGAGCGAATGACGATCATCCAGCGTCAGAATGACTTCCTTCCGCAACATGTCGACCGGAAGGGTATCCATTAGTGATTTCCCCGTCGAAGGATTCCTTTCCATGTTACTAGGTAAATGTGAAGTTTGGTAGCTCGTTGATGTCGCACATTATCGCTTCGTCCTCGAGATCTGCGCTTGAGTCTCAGTTTGCGGTTTATCAACTACATCGTCCATTGTAGTTGGGCGTTTGCAGTAGCTGCGAGGGATGGGTAAGTGAATGTCATACAGTTCCGATTAGTAGGGAATATAGCAAACTGTATACTGATAATGTAGGTAGCCCGAAAGAATGCATTCAGCAAACGGGTTCGCAAATTACCTAATATATGAGCGACGGCGTCACGTCTGTGAACCCAAGCCACCCCAGACCTCGCGTCATTGCAACCTCGCGTCCATCCTCCCGGTTAAAGTGAAATATGTATATCCCAGGCAACCAGGGTCTTCGACTAATATACGTCCGTAGAGTAGATATGCGCGCAGTGCTGCGCAGGTCATACGTGTAGGACGCTGTGGGATGATGGGCTTGTTTGTCGTTGCCCCTTTGGGGTATTTCCCGGCGGCTTTCGATTGTTGGACAGGGCGGTTAGGGAGGACGAGGGATGATGGGACGATGGGGTGATGTCGGGTAGGCTTTACGTGTGGGATTTTCTATTTAAATGTTGATTTCAGCTACGAGTATGTCCTCCGTGTAAGTGCCATCGAACCTATATATCCATCGGCCTTGGTTGTCAAGTCTGACATCCTAACAATCGCCTTCACCACTATATTAGGTAGAAATCAGCTCCCACCCATCCAACCTCACCTATATAACTGCTGCTTCCAAGATGAAGGTAACCCTCCCCTCCCCCTTTTCCCTCTATCCAAACAGAACACACAACGACTAACTCAAACCAAGTACACCCTAACCGCCAAGCTCCTCCCCCTCCTCCTAGCAGCCGCGTCCTCCGTCTCCGTCTCCGCGGCCGCGGTGCCCACGCCAAGCCCCGCGCCCGGCAGCACGCAGCTGAGCTGCGGCGGCGGCCTCGACTCTCCCTGCCAGGGCCTGTGCTTCTGCTCCGGCGACTCCGTTAGCTGCCACGCGGACCCGACGAGCCGCTGCGTGCAGATGTGTCGTTGCTAGGTTACTGTCACTAGAGGTTAGGTGGCAGGGTGTGGTTCTGTGGGGTGTGTCTGTTGGTTGACGGGGGCATGGATGGCTTCGCTTTACGCCAAGCCGTGGTGTGGTGTGGGCCTCGTAAGATACGCGAAGCTTTTGAGTGCGTAAGGTATGAAGGGGTGGCTGGGAATGAATTGCTCTGCCTTAAGAAGATAGCTGCTTTGAAAAGAGGTACGAAACCGGGCCCGGGAAGAAAGAAAAGGATGGATCGCCCTGGTTTGAATTATCCTAGCTTTAGGTAGCTAAAATGAATACAGAACGATATGAATCGGAATGATCGAATAATTGACTTAGCAGTCACGATATGGAAAGTTTCAGGTTCCTTCAACAGGAGCTTGTTTCCTTCTCGCAAAGAGAACCCGCAACTCGGAGGTGGTAGGGTAGGCTTATGCATGAAAGCCAGCAAGCGGCAGCGACCTGGATTCCCTGTCTTGACTCAACCTCTCGCGGTCACCCTCATTATGCGTCGCAAGTTGTATTGTATACCTACTACATTATAGAAGATATATCGAACCCCAGACTCCCGCTCATCAGCAAAGTGGACAATACCTCCATCCTTATAATCTTAATCATACACATATAAGTACCCAAGAGCTAACCATACAAGTTCACTCACCCACCCACCGCCTACTACTCAGCCCCGAGAGCCCAGAACCACCACCGCCGGATTTCTTTCTCAACGACGTGGTACTGCCCCAATTTCCCGCTGATTTCCTAAGCTTATTCCCGAGGCTGATCCTCGCCGCCGACATCGAGTTCTGCGACAGCAGAGACTCCTTCTGATCCAACGGCTTTCCCTGTCCGTCCGCGAGCGGGATATGAGCACCGCTAGCGACATTTTCCCAGTCATGCTTGTCGATGGAGCCTCGCTTGCCAGCCCCTAGATATTTGTACTCTACGTCTCCATCTGACGGCTTGCGGATTTTCCCCTGCCTCAGAGCGCCCATCATGGCGGCCCAGGTCTCAACTTGTCCGCTGCTCGCTTCATCGACGCAGTTGCATTCGTCGCCGGCGGGACACTCGGTTTCACCCGCGGCATGCCATTCCGCTACGCATGCGTCGTGGCTAGCGCAACCGCATGAGAGGCAAGGGGGATATAACGCATCGATCGGCTC
Organism: Hypoxylon sp. FL0543; assembly: GCA_022578575.1. Classification (NCBI taxonomy): domain Eukaryota; kingdom Fungi; phylum Ascomycota; class Sordariomycetes; order Xylariales; family Hypoxylaceae; genus Hypoxylon; species Hypoxylon sp. FL0543. Next base: position 1,941,279 of record MU393993.1, read on the forward strand.
ATTACAAATTACGCAAAATAGCTGCATCTGCGTGCGCTTGCAGCGATCGCAAGTCCCTACTGCGCCCCCGAATGTTGCGCTCGCATATGTCTGCCTCACGGGATCCAGATGAATCTCATGCACGCGACAAATTCCGGTTACGTCGATGCCGCGGTCAGACGTGATCAGCGACTGTAACAGTTCTTTCTTGCCCAATACAATAGGGGATGTAGCTCCATGGTGTGAACCCGAGTTGTGGCTTATATTCTCTGTGCTGTGATACGAATCATGGAAGCTAGTAGCTCCGGAACTCGCGAAACTGAGAGGTTGAGGAGTAGACGGATCTTCCTTGAGCACATTGAATTTCAACACCTCCAGACGAGCCAAAGGCTGGTTCCACATTTGTAGCATTTCCGCATACGCATGACGGTAACTTGCATATACAGCGTAGCGGGAAGGCTCAAGGAACGGGACGCCAAGCCAGCCATCATCGTCGAATATGGATTGATCCTCCATTTCTGCTGATATACCATAGCATATGAGCGGTAGATTATCGTCATTTCGCATCTCATCGTCGGAGTACGAGTTACGTGCGGTGCCCGACGGCTCAGATGTCGGACCAAGAATAGTCGAGCCGCCCCAGGTGATATTAGTAGGAGCGAGATTGGAGAGGAATGTCTCTCCAGGACTGGGCCGTTTGCGGCCAGGAGGAGATGTTGATGCGACACTCGCAAAAGCCCTCGGGAAGCTAGCTAGGCTCGCGGTTAAAGCGGTGTTAGCACGACTCAATAGCCTGTTGTCAGGCGACGTGGCCAAACTCTGAGTCGGATCGCCATCGGGCTCTCGTGGCGTTGTCGTCGGCGGCGTCTCCCCGCAGGAGTAAGAGTTGGATTTTGGATCACCGCCCCACGATACTTCCTCAGACCCGTAGGAGCCGACAAGATTAACAGGAGTGTGCAATGTCTTTGGGGTAGAAATGGCCGAGTTGGCTTGGCTTTTGTGATTGTGATAATTAGCATGCCAAAGCGACGCATCTGTAGGGAAATAATCTAATGAAAATGATGGTGCTTTCATAGGTAGGGGTGTTTCTGGCTGTGTGAGGTGCGATTCCGCATAAGCAACGCTATCCTCAGCAGAGGACTCACTGAATATGCATGAAAGCATAGCCAGCATTTGTACATCGGCCATTTTCTCGAAATAGCAGAAAAGATCGTCAATCAGATCTTTCGCGAGTGGATGATATCCCCACTTGACTCGACCAGTGAGCGCTGCATTGTTGTCCGAACCTTTGGAGGATGGCCTGCTATCGCCGAAGCGGTCAACGGCATCTCTGGCGATGACGAGTATTGACTCTTTACTGTGACCATCGCCCAAGAGCTCCAGAGGGATATCCTTCCGAAGCAATAACGCCGCGTAGTTCCACACGTCAACTAGATCCGGTCGATCATATTTCTTTGCTACTGCCGCATTATGCTCACAAACGTCTGGGCCGTCCCCGAAGATGCAATATTCCTGAGCAAACTCCTGCTTGGAGGGTAACTCGTTGGCAATATTATGAATGGAAATAATGTTCTTGGGCTTGCCTGGGCGACGCCTGCTAGTGCCAGTACCAGTACCTGTGCCAATGCCGGTTCCTCCACCACTTGAGTGCATCGAATAACTGCCGCTGAGCGTCTTCCTGAAGCGACGCCCTGGCAGATACCACATGTTTATTTTGTGCATATAGGTGGTTTCCGAATCACTCGAACTAGATGAGTCTTCTCCCTCCTCAGAATCCGATTGGTCATCTGTCCCGGAAACATCGTCGTTCCCGTACCTATTTCTTGGAGCTGACGACTCTTGTTGAAGTCTGCCAAAGCCTGCAAAGCTAGGTTCGCCCTTGGGGCGCTCCCTGTAGGAGTCGGTACCAGAGAAGAAAGAGAGCTTAGCCTTTTCTTCCTTAGTAGGGAAGAAACAGACTAGTCGTCCATCATTCGAAAAACGGCCACCACACAAGCGCGGCATGGGTAGTAATATCTGCCGATTTATCGGTGCAAGAGTAGCATCTAGCTCGGTGCTGGCACTTAGCTCTTGGGACATGGTCGCAGAGCCGCCAGCGGGTATGTCGTTTTCTTCGTCTTCGCTTGAGCTCTCGTCGGCGAGTCCGCCCAGGTCATCGTCAAGGTCCTTAACATTTTTGAAGAGCGAATCACTACTAGAAAGATCGACCTCTCCGAGAAGGTAGCTAAACGCCACTTCGAGACAATTCTGTCGCTTTTTGGAGAACTGACTTATTAGTTGATGGATCTCGCGGTCGAGTTTCCTATGCGTTTGATCCGACATCAAGGCCGTCTTTTCGATTATGAATTTCGGGCTTCTTGATTTTGGGTAGTTTCTGGGAATGTCCACCTTAACCTTAATGAAGATGGTATCACCGTCTGCACCCCAGGGACCTTTGAGGGAGGCTCTGAGAGTCAGAGAATCCATATCCACGCTATCGAATTTGACATTGGGCATTTGTTGGCTGACACGGATGATCTCTTCTTGTAGGGTTTCCGGCTCTCCCCAATGTTCGTCATGAAAGTTATGTCCAAACATGATAGAGTCTCTCGAATCCTTTCTCGGAGGGGTTCCGGCCATCCCAGACTTCTTGCTCATTGTAACACCTTTCATCCAGCCAAGCTGGTCCAGGTTTCGACTAGCTACCCTGCCCGCGGCAGACTTTGCTTTCATAGACGGGCCTTTCCAGCTTGGAACTCCTCCGGAGCGAGGATAATTTGACGACATCGCCTGCATTCCCATTGTGAGAGCACTTCGACGAAACTGGCTTCCTCCACTGCCAGGGCGCGGGTCGCTCATCGTGGCTGATCTTTTGTGGCTTTTTGCATGGTCATCAACGCCTCGGTAAGTCTTATAAGCAGCGCCTTTTCTGGTGATGTTGATATTCTGGGCTGGGCCACCCTTTAGATGGCCAACAACTTCTAGGATTGACTGGTCAATCCTATGGAGACGCAGTTCATTGTCTTCGCCCCAGGATACAAGCTGAAACTCCCGATTGTCTATCCCTTCATCGGAGATTAACCCACGGCTCCTCCATAAGAACTCCTTTGCCTTATGGCTCCCGTGGCCGGGGAAAATTTTACGTGGATTAATGGCATCGTCCCAGGCTTCCCCTTCTGCACGGCGAGTATCATACAAGTAGAGATTCCCAGGATCATTTTGGGGCATAGCTAGTAGACCCCGGCCGAAAGGAGTATGACGTGCGCGCCAAACTGGAAACTCTGTCCGAATGATTCTTTGTGGCCTTTCAGGCTCGTTATAGTCCCAAAATTTGATACTCTTGTCCAAGGAGCATGTAACAATACTAGTTGACTCAGTTCGATTCCAATCAAGACCATAGATCTTAGACGTATGCGCGCTGATAGACTTGAGAGGCGCCGATGGCTTCCTATCATCCCAGATATGTAGCCATCTGTCATGAGACGAAGCCAGCACGTTGGGGTCCTGACGATTGTATTTGACCTGAGTGGCCCCAGCAAACCAGTCACTGAAAGTCAAGACAGGCTGCTTGGGCCTCCGTAAATCCCAGCAATGGACGAAACCATCGACGGCACAAGTGGCGAGAATGTCAGGGTGGTGGGCTGAGAAGTTGACATCCGTAATCGCCCTGCTATGACCCTGCAGGGAGTGCTCAATGGCCCCCGTCGCAGAATCTTCTCTCAGGTTCAAATTCCAAACTAGGCAGCGATGATTCGCTGTTGAAGCCACCCAATAGTCTCGGGCAGCGAAAGGTGACCACTGCACATCAACCACCAACCATGGGAGTCCATGGCTACTTAACCGGCGAGGAGGACTATAGGGGGAATCAAGGTCGATAATGGCTAGACCTTCAGGGCTATTGAGGCCGTGAGTAAATATTATAAGATGAATATGGGGCTGTCAACTTACGACGCAAGGGCGACGTCGCGACCAGAGGGCGATATGGTGGCTGATCCAACAAGTCCATCAACATGGATAGTTACGTCGGCATCGAACGTCTCACTGTCGTAGGCAGACGTGATAGGCTTCCCCTTCTTGGACGGGTCTAGGTGATCAAAATTCGAAGGCATGACTGCTCAGATTGCGAGAACATGCCAGCTCCCTAGAACACCGGGTTCGGCAGACTTCGCATGACGCCACGGCTCATCCTCCGCTCATCTCACTCATCCGCACGTCCTCTCAACTAGTTTCGTTCGCTTTGACCCGCCTTACCGGCTTCAATTGATGGATATTAGCTGTATTTCTGGGAGACGATTAGAATTAGATTACTGAATACATAAAGGAGAACGATTCGTGGAAGCTCATGAAAGAGCTCAAAACATCAAGGTTACAAGAATTTTATGCAAGAAGACATTGTACGTAACGTCGTCCTATTAGAAGATGATCCTGCTGAGTTCCAGCGCGCTGAACGTCGCGATTCGCTATCGATAGACTAGGTACCTAGCCTCATTTCATTGGATTACATAAGGTAGAGTGCCAGGAACTGCTAAGCATGAGGTCATGGGGGAAGAATAAGCGGCCGCACAGTCGTGGAATACTTGCCCCGCATCCGTCTCTAAGTCACAGCCCATGTTACGTGGATGTAAAAGTACACCAAATACCTACGTATATTCAAAGGGCCTAGGTACCTATGTAGTTGAAGAGAATCTACATCCTGACAACTCTGCATCTAGGCGAATAAAGGGCAATACTTGCTAGATATCCTCATGCGTATGAAATAATAGGCTCTACTGAAAAATAATTTAGACTAACATGTAACGTCTTAAAGTCATTGGACATAATCGAAGGTTACACGCTAACATCTCACATAGGTATGGAAATGTTTCTCGGTGAGGAAATACCTGCCACCGCCGAATGAGGGGCAGGACTGCGGGCTGGAAACCCGTGCCGTTGCATCTTGCGTTACAAAGTTACAAGCCAGGTGCAGGTGCAGGTGCCCATCGTCCTTATCGCAAACACATCCCACCTGGTTTCTGATTGCTAGTCACCAAAGGCGCAACAACTCAGTCGCGGACACTAAATTTCGCTACCTACTTTCTTCGTCGTAATCGGGTCTTGAAGTATTCCCCTACCTTGAAATCGCTGTCCATCGCTTCGCCAACTTTCAGTGTTTCCCCTAGCGACGACACACATCATTAAGTTACTCCCCCGCCATCGCGACAACGCAGACGAAGCAACCCAAACCTTCGCTTCATCCCCGCTAGCTGGTACCGTGAGACCCCGGCGCCTTGGAGCTTCCGAGCTCGTCGCACCTTCAAACCTTTCAGCCTTGTCGGGAATAGACCGGAGTTGTCCTCCCTATCCTCTCGCCAAGTTTTCTTAGCTAGCGTCTGCGGTGTCGAATAGAGCTCGTAATTCATTTTTTCCCCTCTCTGCAACTCCTAGAAACCGAGATGGCGTTGCCGAAGCGTATCGTAAAGGAGACGGAGCGTCTGATGACCGAACCGTGAGACCTCGGAATCCCGTTCTGCCGGACCTTATAGAAACCTGACTAAGTCTTTCCCAGAGTCCCGGGTATCAGCGCCGTCCCTCACGAAGATAACCTCCGATATTTCGACGTTGAGATCCACGGCCCCTCGGGATCGCCGTATGAGGGTGTGTAGCCGCCTTATCTGACCCTAGTATCATTATGGTACCTCGCTGCTCACTCTCTCCTGCTCTAGGTGGTGTATTCAAGCTCGAGCTGTTCTTAACAGACGACTACCCCATGGTCCCTCCCAAGATCCGCTTCCTGACCAAGATCTACCACCCCAACGTAGACAAGCTAGGCCGGATCTGCTTGGACGTGCTGAAGAGTAGGGTCATCCATGCTTTCCCCACGATCATTACATCTGTTAACACTCTTTCACCCAGACAACTGGTCCCCGGCCCTCCAGATCCGGACGATCCTCCTGTCCATCCAAGCGCTCCTCGGCGCCCCCAACCCGGACGACCCCCTAGCCGCAGACGTCGCCAAGAGCTGGAAGGAGGACGAGAACAAGGCCATCGCGACAGCCAAGGAGTGGACCAAAACGTACGCCACACCTCAGCCGAAATAGAAGATTTGGTTGAAGAAGAGGCTCCGCGCCACCTGCTTGCTTGAGAACGAGGGCAAGCAGAGAAAGTCAATCCGAAAGAAATTACGACTGGGTTGCTCCCGGATCCTCAAGCCGTGCAACCCGATCAACAACCCGAAAAAATACGTAGAGCACGAATGGAAGTGATATCTTCCTATCAACCGGGCTCACCCCTTTCCTAGAGATAAAGGATTTTGCTCGTTGGGGTTTTTTATTTGGCATGGGACTGCACTGGCGTTATTCGCGTTGACTGAGACCGACGAGGAGGACAGACGGACGGTGGAGGATGTGAACATGCATTTAGCAACAGCGAAATAGAGACGAAATTCCAGCCCTTTGAATTTATGTAAATGACTTGATTGTGATAGACTTCTTACACAATTAGTTCGCTACAGGCCTCCTACGTAGGTATTTCCGCTAGGTATCTTAGCCTGTTCAAGGTGAACCTCGTCAGCCGCTACAAGCATAACAAATGCTCAGCGCTACATCTACAACGTAGTGTGATACCACGGCCTCCTCCTCGCCGTCAGGTACAAGCCGGGCATCCCAGACATCGAGTCCACGATCTCGCGCAGCCTCATGAATTCGTCGTCGCCGTCACGCCTTCCCCCAGTCGGAGTGTTCACACCCTACGTATCCTTGAACACGAAGACGCCCTTCCCGGACCTGAACCCCTGCAGCGTGCCCTGGACGGCCTCCTTCAGCGTGTCCAGCTCCGTGTCCCAGGTCCACGGGACCTCCGCGACGGGCACGTCCCGGAACTTGCCCTGGCGCACCAGGTCCAGGATCTCGGCCACCGTCTGCTCCTTGCTGCGCGGGTCGCGGTCCGCCCACCGGCTCAGCCAGAACCCGACGAACCGGATGTCCTTGAAGATGAGCAGCCCCGTCGGCAGCGAGACGGGCTGCCGTGCCATGCCGCCGTACGTCACCATCGTGCCGCCGGCGCCGAGGCTCTTGGCGATGGCCTGCGCGCTCTTGCCGCCCACGCAGTTGAGGCCCAGGCGCACGCCCTCGCGGCTCCCGCGCGTCCACTCCGCGAGCTGGTCCTTGAACTCGCGCGCCAGGAACTCGTCCTCCGTGACGACGTGCGTGGCGCCCAGGGCCGCGAGCTCGTCCTTGAGCTTCTGCGTCGCCTCGGGCGAGTCCCGCGCGCGCACCACGTTGATGCTGCGGTACCCCCACAGCTTGCCGAGCTGGATGGCGGCGCGGCCGACGCCGCTGTTGGCGCCGTTCTGCAGGAACCAGTCGCCCTCGCGCAGGGGCGGGTCCGTCACGTAGTCCCGCAGCATGCGGTACGCCGAGCACGGGTTGACGGACACGGTGCCGGCCTGCAGGGGGTTGAGCCCGTCTTTCTCGACTCTGATGACGGTGTCCGCGGGGGTGAGGGCGTGCGTGCGCCAGGTGCCGAATTGCGTCTTCTTGGGTATGACCCAGTCCCCTTTGCCGATGGTGGGGGAGGACGAGGAGATGACCTCGAAGACGCCCTCGTTGCCGGGGATGACGGAGGGCTCAGCAGTGCCGAGGAGGCTGCTGAAGGAGGGTTTGGCGCCGTAGGTGCCCTGGATGGTGTTTACGTCGGCGGGGTTGATGGGGGCTGCGAGGGTGCGCAGGAGCACGGATGAGGAGGGGAGGGTTGGGGAGATGGAGTGGGTGTGCAATCTATAAGCAAAAAATTCGAGGTTAGCTTCATTTTGAAGGGAAAGAAAAGCAATTACAATTGAAATCTCATAGAGAAGACTCACTTTAGGACATCTTTGGGCTCGCCATATTCGCTGAAGACCAGGGACTTTGCCTGGGTGTAGCCGTACGGTCCCGACTTGTAGCGAGCTTGTATTTGGGACGCGGGGGATAACTTCGAGAAGGCCGTACACGGAGATGGTCGAATTGAGTTTCTAGCGAGCGTATTGACAATACCTTGCGCTCTCAGAGATCGGAGGCTAGCCATATTGCCGCATAGATATGTATGTGAAGTTAAATTGTGCATGTAGTTGCATGATGATGCTATTGCGGATTAAGATACAAGATCCGATAACAAAAAGTTCGGAGCTCTGGAAGCTTCAATTCGGCAATGACGTTATCGCCTTGTCAAAGTATTGCCGAAGCACGCTATGATTGGCGGAAGCTACAGCTATAGGCTTATCTAATAATCCTCCCCCTTTTCCCCAAACTTCTTGATTTTAGCCTGTCATGCAGCTGATAAAAGGGGGAGCTATATCTGTAACATTCATGCGAGTTTCCTTGGAAAAGGTTGTTGGTATAATGGCTATTAGCAATGCACCAACTAGCTCGAAGTCAAGGCGGCATGGATTTGAATTCCCCGATCACGCCCCCTTTCTTCAAATTTGGGCGGCAGGAAGCATTAAGGAAGTGCCTGAGAATAGGAAGAAACTTGATGATGCCCTTCGCGCCAGAGATGCAATATTTCACAGCAAAAGTAATGATGATAATCCTCTCCAACCGGAAGGCAGGTATGAATTTCTCCCGCTATCGTGACCCATGAGCACATAGCCGTAAATGTTGACCGTTATTGAATAAATCCCCCCAATCGCTTCTTTTGCCTCGCGTTCTTCTGCCAACTCTCTGCAAACTTTTTGGCCCTTCGCCATTTCCCCCAATGCAGATCGCTGTGTGAGTCGAGTGAAGTTCGAATTTATGGGACTGCACCCATTTCCTCCAGTTGGAAATGACAGGGCGGAAATGTACACCGGAAGAAATAAGTGGAGGGTAGGAGGGGCTTACACAAGAGGACATACATAAACCCTTTTCCAGACAACCGCTGTAACGCACATATAGACGTGCGCAAGAGGATTCAAGAAATGGGAGAAACAATATTGAATGAGATAAAGAAAAACGAAGAGAATTGACAAGTATGTCGTTGAATGAGCTCTCGCAGGAGCTGGGTATCTAAGATTCCACCCCCAAAAAGCTTCTCTTGAAAGCAACGCCTCCTCCTCGTCTTGAATAATCGTCGTATCGATGGTGAAATATTACTATGCCGTATGATGATTATGACAACTTGGGTTTAAAACTTAATGTCCAAGGCCTATGAAAATGCCGGAGGCAGGCAACCAAAAGAAAGGCCGTAGATGTTGGTTTTCTCCGTTTGTGAATGGGTTGGCCTTGTTATTTGATCTCCTTGAATAGATCATCGCCTAGATGGGTATCGACTTTGGTCTGAAGAGCACTCAGCTCCGGAATCATCGGCGGCGGCGGGCCACGAGGTGTCTTTGGTTCCTCAAAGATTTGGCTGGCCCTCTTATTGGAGGTATCGTGGGTCCGTAACCGTTTGAACCAGCCGCTGGAGCGCTTTGACTTTTTCTCATCCGTGATTGTGCTCGTTGACCGACTCGGAGGTCTAGATGTAACTTGACTAATAATCGATCCTTGTTCATCGTAAGCGTTGTTCAGTAATGTTCTGCTAAGCAACCGTCTAAGGCTCCCGCGGCTTGACGGTGTAGGCGATGCGGGACCATCTTCTAATGGGCGCTTGATGCCCACATTGGCTGAGACGGCGGGAACGCTGGGTTTGTTAGGGGATGTACCATGACCGTTGGCGGTGCCATTTGTCTCCTCTTTCTTCTCGACCTTGTCCGGGATCGGGGTCTTCGGCGGTGGCGGGACTTCTTCCTTGGGGGACGGCGGAGGCGGTGGGATGTCGGTTCCGTCAGTTAAAGACCCGAATTTGAATTCTAGGGCCGGAAGCTCGAATCGCTTGGAGGTAGATGATGCCGGTGCAACGGCACCATTACTTGGTGCCTGAGCGGGCATGACTAGAGTTGGACGTATGCGCCGACGAAACCAGATCAGGGATGAAAATCGGACACGATTCGTGACCGACCGCGAGCAGACTGGACTATACGAGTCAGGCAAAGACGGATGAGGAGACGAAACAGTCAAGAAAAGACCTAGCGCAAGAATTGGTGAGAAAGTCAATAGTACGAACCGTGGACGCTCGGAGCTCAAGGCTGAAAGTGGTCCCTATACTCCCGTTCGGCTCGGAGTCGGTCGCGTATTTCAATGGGTAAAGAGGCACAAGTTTATTTGTGTAGGATACGTTCTGAACGAGGGGACATTCGAAGCATCCCGGCGCAGCGTGATTGAGAAGACCAGAGAACTATGTACCACGGAGGCCTAGAGCGATTGGACAAGACCGAAAGGCTCAAAAGCAAGGAGAAACAGAGTCAGTGGCGCGGTGGGCTTCTGTTTTCCGAGTGGAGAGTAGGGGAGAAGAGGCTAGTCCAGGCCCAAGAGTGCTGGGATCAAGGGTGCCACGAACGGGCGTGGTGGCTGGGATAGCACTCTGTAAAATGAAATGATGTGCTTCTCTAAGTGGCCGTGCACAAGAGAACCTAGGAATCGGGTTATTCAAGATGGGAATGTGACTTTACGGCGATCAGAAAGTCTAAGTCGACTTGATCGCGAACACGGGTTTCGAGATGAGATGCAACTTGAAACGTGAGGACTCAGGGGGACGAATATTCGTACCCGCAATGGATGATCAGTAACGGGATGGGATGTAGGGGTCCCTGGGTTTTTGGTGTACATTAGGTAGGTACATAGGTAGATTCGAATGGGGGATTTTAGACCGAGAGTCTAGGTACATACATCCATTAAGCAACGCTCAGGTGAGAGAAGTCTCCAGAGCTGGGATACTAACCCAACTGAACAGGTGGGGATATCCCGATGAGGCATAGCTGGGTAGGCTCGATTAGGAAACTTATACGACTTAGTCTGTTTTGGGACGAGCAGCTGCAGTATTCTGGAGGCTTGCACACACGTTTGAGGGAAAACATCAGACCATTAATGAGTCTTCATGAAGAGGACAATTCGTTTATTGGTGACTAGTATTGTTGTCTCTAAATAAAAGATGCAGCTTTTACGTGAAAGACCATAATACGAGTTATCTTGATGTATGAATACCCAAATGCCATAACCATTACCGCCTTACACTACGACTAAGCATGCCTATTGCTCCGAGTTAAACGAACGCGGTACCCCGTAACTGCCCGTATCAATATATGTATGTACGAGAAGTATATATTGATATTTCTACTCCTATTTCTCCGAGAATAATGTGGTACTCCAATATGGTACTAATTACATTGTGCCCGTCTTCGACGCTTATCACCGTTTACCGCGAGATTTAATAGTGTAGTGAGATTGAGGAAGCTCCCATATTCTCAGATAGTTAGATAGGGGTTGGGGAGTTAAAAAGATAAAAAGGGAGCGTCACCGCAGTTTAAGTCATATGGAGAAGAACACCAAAGTTCCATAAGGATAGCAAAGGATCTTTAATAAGTACAACAGCGACAGAAGCAACGACGGCTTCTAGAAGCAACAACTGATAAGCGGCACAATCTTGCTTAGTTCCGCACGACGCCCGATCTCCGATGCAGCAGTTCATGTCGGCTGTCATTCCTGATATCCACCTTGCAGCAGCTCTACCACTAGCTCCAGACCTAGGGAGCTGAATAGCTGCAGCCAAGATAGGTATAGAATGAGCACGATATCTCTCTAATGCGACATGCCTGCGACAAACGGGGATTTTACGGCTGTGGCTGCAGTATCCCGCGTATCTGTTTCACTTACGAGGGCTCACATCTGCAGCTGTTTGCAATTCTGTTCGCACAGGGTATCTTGTAATACATACGGAAGCTAGCAATATCTTCGAAGCCAAGGCTAGTAGCCGCTTCATAAAAGTCCAATATTTATCTGTATCAGTCCAGAAATCTTCAACTACATTGTACATACATACACATGACTCGTTCAGCCGCTCTAGGGCCTAAATGCCTGGACCCAATCATGTAGTCGATCAATAACGACAGGCATGATACCGTTAAGACTGTCCTCCATGATCCCGTCTAAGTGTCTGATCGCGTCCTCTTCGTTCAACTCCAAATGGAAACGTTCCTTCACCTTGAAAACCGCCTTGTCCGGCTCAATCTTAATGTCCGGAATATTGGCATGTACCATGAGGCTGAACAGATTCAGAATTAGATTCGACGACTTTCGTAACGCCGCGAATGCCAGGAAACAGTATTGTTTGAACTGTAGATAATGTTCGCTGGGCGGATTCGAACCGCCCATTGCATCGGCCATTTCCTTGCTAAGCTTCACCGCTGGCGCAAAGGGTTTGGGGTCGCGACCAAGGATGAACCCAAAATCAGCATGGAAGAAGTGGCCGTCCGGTGTTAGAAGAAGGTTGTCGAGATGTCGATCGCCAACGCCCAGAATATAGGTAATTACGCAGTACCCAGCGCACGACTTGACAAACGTATCAAGCGTCTCTTTTCGAACTCCTAAATAAGCTCGCTCATCTGGATTATGCTGCCTAAGGTAAGCGAGAGCAGGGTTGTTACGGTACTTGTAAGATATCGCTGCGAAGGTCTGGGATGGGATAAACTGAGAAGCACCCGCGGTTGTGCTAGTCGCAAGGATTTTGTATGGTGTCAGCTTGAGGTCTAGGTTCTCCTTCTGGAGGAGTTGGTCCATGAGCGTGATGATCTGGATGACTAGCTGGTCCTGACGTAGATCATCGCCAGTCTTGAAAAGAATGGGGTACTTGCTTCCCGATATTGTCTTGAACGTTACCATGATCGGTGATAATGACGACTTGAAGACTCGTGTTTCTTCCGGAATAACGCCAACAACCATGATCGATGGGTCCAGTGGCATAGGTATGGGCGGGTCGAGGGATAAGACCTCATTTTTGGGATCTGCTAAGAAAGTTTTGACTTTCTCAGCCTTGCGAGCCACTGACTCGTTTGAAGCTTGTATTTCAGCTGAAATCTTCGACAAAACTGTGACGAGTTCAGCTTGCCTTCGGATCGTAGCTCTCGTTTCACGACCGCCCGGGCGACCTTCCAACTCCTTCATGAAATCATATTGAACCTTAGCGTACATGGTGCGGACCTCTTCGCCTTGGTCGTTACTCTTGTCGTCATATTCAACGCCGACGTACCAGTAGAAGTAGTTGCCAAGAGTGAAATTTTGAACAGCCCGCGATATGAGGAAGTTAGCCAGCGAAGATGCTCGCACGGTGGCTTGATTGGAGTCTGCTGATATATGTTCGAACTTCAGGGCTTGGACTAGCTGTAATAAGTAAAGGAGTAACTCGTGGTCGTCTGCTTTCCTCAGCCGATCCACGGCATATGCTCTCACAGTCCGGTTATCAAACGTAGGACCGAGCAGCTCGAGAGCATCGTCCACATCAATATCAGTCCATTTACCAAGGACCTGGATAGCCTGCTTAGATTCGCTCTGGTCCTGCCAATTGACGGACTTGACAAACTTGGTGAGAGCCCTTTTGTCCTTGGTCAGGTGGTAGCGGAATTTCCAGACGAGATCCTTCTCTTCAGGGGATAAGACGTGGGTCGGAGAATAAGACATAATCATGTTCAGTTCATCGCGAACCTTGGCGTTGGGCCGCAAATCTTTATCCAGTATCCCGTGGCGATGCTGACTTCTGACTAAGCGTCTATGCTTGCTTTCCGCGGGATTGTCTCTAGCACCGACCTCGGGGTCGTATATCGTGACTAACCGACCACCCATACCGCTTCGGGGGTTATCCGGACCATTGATACCGGGACCATACGATACCTCAGGAGGAGGCTTGAGAATAATGTTTGACTGGGATGCTGAAAGGTGCTGGAATGATGAAACGGGTGGTGCTGGGTACTCGTGGTCTGCAAACACTACGGGGAAGTCAAAACGAGGTAGTTCAATATTCAACATGAACTTCGACGGCCCAGGCGTCGGCGGGCTTTCGGTGCCTGAACTATCTGTCTTGTTGTGCTGACCATCATTCTCAGTGTCGGCTTTCAGCATTGCCTGACGCTGAAGCGATTTGACCGAGTTCCTCGCTGCCGTGAAGCCGCGTTTCTCTATTCCACGGTAGACGAGCTGATCAAGCCATTCTACTCTAGGGATCTCGTTCATCTCATGCTTCTTGAACAATTTTTCTAGGCGTTCGAGTTCTTCAGCTTCCTTGTCGACAAGAATATCATCATCTTTCTTAGAGACGCCTCTTCTCTTTGCGATACTTGAGGGGGTGGTTGTATTATCATTGCCGTCTGCTTGTTTGTGCCGATGGACTAAGCATTTCTGCCTACCCTTCTGGAGCTGATTGTCTCGGTCGAAAAGGGGAAGGGTTGTCCCACCAAAGGGAATCGCATGACCTTGTGCCTGCTTTCCACCTGTGGGGGACAGATCCCATATTGTTATTGCGAGGTATGAGTCGAGCGGAAGAGACTTGTACGGTATCGGCAAGGTAAGCCATTCGTTCCATCTAAGATGTGTCAGCTACCCGACGAGTCTCTTCGATTAGCCAGTGCCTGAGCATACCTCCTCTCGTTCCGAAACGCCTTATACGACGTCTGGACGGGGACCGTTAAGGGTTTACAGCCGGCCCAGACTTGGACGGTAACATAGAGATCGGAATGCGGACTAGATACACTCAGGTTAGCATGACAGACGCCGGGCTGGGGCCGTCTAGGCACACGCACCTCGAGTTCGAGCCAATATGCCTAAGTTCGGGTCTTCGTAACAGCGTCGAGTATAGATGGGGTGTTTCGTCGCCCTCTAAGTTAATTCTACATACATATCAGTTAGCCATCGACAGTTGATGATGACTAGGTATAAAATGATGTATTATCTTACATGCGGACGCTGACTGGATAATCTAGCGACTCGGAGGTGCCAAAGGAAAAGGGCTCCATCGTGAGATATCTTTTCCATTATAGCTCCAAGGATAATATGTACGGGGTGTTCTTCTAATGTCGAGACTGGGCGACGAGTAGATGCATTTGTCGGAAGGCGCATATGCAGTTGTGAGGGAAGGAAAGGAAAGGCACAGCGCCCGCCGCATGTGCTCGTATCATCCGTCATCAAGCTAAGCTCGCCGCCTATCTTATCGCGTTAGTGTCCCACTTAGTGTACTTTAGGTACCTAAGTGTCTTTGGTTTCCCCATATCCGAATCTCTCCGTCCGTCCCACAACATCTCCAGACCCTTGGGGATACATACATTCATTTTCAATCAATCGCCGGTATCAAACGGCAAACAATATCGAACAGCAGTTGCGATTATTCCTAGCCGTACTAAAAAGTGGCATAGGTCGCTAGTGGTAAGATCGTATGCCACTCGTCCTGTCGTACAGCCTGACATCAAGAACGCCGTGCCTGGCGAACCCACTTGCAGAGTACTATGTACTTACGTACTCGCAATTAGCCACAGCAACAAGCCACACACATGGTGCAAACGGCGTTAACAAATCAATTAATGAGCAATCGCGTTGAGGCTTGAGAGTGACGCGACCGACGCGTCTCAACAGCAGGAACTGCATGAGAACGATCGAGGTCATGACTTATGCCAAAATACACCCTCTTTGACATATTTCGGCATTAGACAAGGAAGACACTTACCCCGTCACTCCATTGTCCTTCATTGTCTAGAAGATAGCCATCCTCAAGCATCTTAGCAGCCATGTCGCAAGACTCCTCTCAGCCAGATTCCCCTGGCACCTTGCCAGATGATGATAGTCGTCACAATTTATTAGTCATCAGAGACAGAGGCGGCGCTTCTGAGAGCGCATCAAAGAGGAAACGAACCTTGACCAACGGCACAGAACATGCCAGTTCTCGGCGCCGCACACGGGAGCCCGAGGCCGAACCTGGCATCGAGGAAGAGGATTTCGATCCTGACCAGTCTATGGAGGAGAGGCGCAACCTGCAGCGAGGCTATCGAGGTCTCCTACGAGGTCTTGTTGAGAACAACGACGAATACTTGCAACCTGATTCAACTGGTTTACTTGACACCTTACAAGCGGCCAACGAGAATTTCTCTGGTGTGAAGCAACCTACGGAAGCTGTGATAGATTCAAAGGTTTTGGTCAGCACAGCCGACGCATCATACCGAAAGACCGTCCGCCTCACCTCAGGCAACATCGCCCAAGGTATTGATGTTGACGAGTTTGTCTCAAAATGCATTACCTACATGAGACTAGGATCTGGCATTGCAGAAGATGACGCGCCAGAACTTACAGCTACGCAACAACACAGAAGAAGGCCTGGACGAGGAGCTCTAGGTGGTGGTGCTGATGATGGAGATGACGATGATGAAATTGGCGACGAGGGTGATATGTTCAACTGGGAACATCTCGGCCAATTTGCTTGCCTTCCGAACATTCGACGTCCTGCTACCCCTGGGTTCCTCCTTGGTCCTCTCTCTGCCCAAGTGAAAAAACGGAAAATTGTGAAGCGAAGTGCGCCGTTCAGGCCAGACAATCTACGTGAAACGAGACCTGAAGTTCTAGACGCCGAAGCAGTGCAAAGAACAGAAAAAAACGACCTCACTACTATCTGCTCTAAGATCCTGCAAAGATTAATCCAGGTACAAGAGGAAGCCCAAGAGATTGTGGAGAGCGCTTGCAATCGTGGAGCAAGCGACGAGGAGGCACAGAAATTAATGGACCGCCACGGCCTTAGAGATACGGGTGGCATTGATCTCCTGAAGTTCATCGTGAATCCACATTCTTTCGGGCAGACGGTGGAGAACATGTTTTACGTCAGTTTTCTGATCCGAGACGGCCGTATCAAGATCGACTTTGATGACAATGGACTACCAGCGTTACGTAAGTTAAACTTGCCTACAGATTCTCGGACTATATACTAACTGGGCTCCAGATCCTGTCAATCGTGAGGAAGAAACAGGTCCCTCCAAACATCGTGCCCAGAAGCAGCAAGCGGTATTCCCTATCGACATGAAGTTATGGCGAGAGATCATCGACGCGTTTAACATCACGGAGCCCATCATAGAGCACCGCGAGGAAGAAACTCATCAAGGACCTGGATCTCGGGGCTGGTATAATTAGTATTGGCGCCGCTTTCACTTTCTGCGATGAACAGGTATTCAGGTCTCTGCCTATATACCTAGGCCCCCTAAATATGGTCTATGGATTCTGATTCTTACATTCGAGGGAATCCAATGCACAGACATACCTCAGTTACACCAACATCCAGTCGCTCGTCAAATACACCCATACCCCTGAAACAGGAAAGTTGCAACTCTATTATTGACAAGCTTGTACAATAAATCACCCAAGGTAGCTACAAATAGTACCCTATAGCACACCTTGATTGCCTATTGCTGTAAATAGCAGCCAATTACCAGCACAGGTACTTAGGCAGTTAATAACATGAAGTTCACGATACATTCATAGCATCTTGGTGACATAGTCCATATCATCAGTACATGCGGCGAGTGCAATACTTTGACAGCGCACATATGTTGATGAATACGTAGAGCAATAAGTACATTAGGTACCCTATTGATTAACACACATCCATAGATACTGACAAGTTCCTCAATAGGGGACGAGTGTACACACAGAATACTGTAAGGGGTACCTGAAGTACGCTGAGCACTTTAGTGAGTGGTTACCTAGGCACCCGGCGATCAATAAAAGCAATAGTGCTTCGCGTCCCACTGAGTGAGGCTATTATTCGACTTTGTTCTTCGCTCAACTTAGGGTTTCCACGCACATATTAACTGCCAGGCGGTGGAAGCGTTTCGACCTTCCCTCCACTATTTCTGCCCTGATCTGAATTTCCTCCCACAACGGATTTCCTAACATCAACATTCAACCACAACCTGGAACTCTTAACAGACGTCTTCCACCATCCGTCCTCCACTTCCAAATTCCTTTCCCCTTCTTCAACTGTCTGCCCTACATTCTCCCTCCCAAATTCTTCAGTCCTCCAGACGTAAACAAATTCATCGTCGTCCTCAATTCTTCCTCTCTTTCCACATCCTCCCTCTTCCCTCTTCATGTTTTCCTCCCTTCTTCAGCTTCTTCATCTTTTCCACTTCTTCTCGATATTCAGCTTTTTCATCCATCCCCTACTTCTAGATTTTTGGTTTCTCCTTCAGCTGCCTTGCCCTTCATCCACCTTTTCCAAATTCTTTCCTTCACCTCCTTCCACCTTCTCCCACTTCTACATCTTCCTTGGACTTCTTCATCTGCCCTCTGCTTCTATAACCTACTTTCCCTATCTTGCCCCTTCTCTCTTTCTCAGCTTCTTCACCGATCGTCCACTTCCACAAAGGTAAGCCTCTCTCTGTCTCATCATTTACTTCCTTCCTTGCACCCCTTTCCTTCCCCTTTGCCCTTCGCCATTCCTCTTCATTCATCGTCGTCATCACGTATCACTGTGGTCTGTCATTACGATACTACTGCTACCACCATTTACACCGTCGCAACAATCACCACCAAACCGCCCGCCTTTATCATTGTTGTGTTCATCATTTCTCGTTGTTCTGTTCACCAAGACTTGCCTTCTCTTCTTCATCGCGTCCTACTAATCTTTCTCCTTTGTAGGACAGTTGGCGATGATGTATTCCCAGAATATCGGTCGTCGCCGCCGCTTCATCCAACGCGTAAGTTCTCAGCCCTTGTTTACCTTAACAACATCGTCTCCCACCCTAGTCAACACTGTCTCCTTGCTACTTTGTTTTATCCTGTTTACCCACGCGTCGCCGTCACCATAGTAACATAGAGCAGGTCTAGGACCAGCAATACTGGTTACGTCGCCGATTAACGTTGCCGCTGCGCACATAAAGCCTACAACAACATTGCCGCCCGATGAGCAACTGCCCTACACAAGTTCAGTTCCTCCAAGAACCACAACACATTGAGACTGTCCAGGACGCGTCGCATCTGGGACAGTGAAGCTCGATGATTCCAAACCCTCGGCAAAGAGCTGAGCTCCTCCGAAGGGAAACACATTCTTCTCCATCAAATCGCAACATCTCATCCCCTAAACCCTCAACGCCGCTTCTGCCACCAGGTGAGTCCCTTTTTCTGTTTCCTCCTCTTCCCACTTTCGCCAACTCCTTCAATTCATCACGCGTCCTTGTACTGCTCTTCTCCCTTTACCTTCACTGTCCTGTTCCTGTTCCGTTATATTTCTCTACGCGTCGCAGACATTACCTTCATTATCACTGAAGTTGTCTTCATCGGCAATCCCCCTCCATTTCCATTACCACACAACTTCCCTGCTTTACCAACAACTTCCTTCTTAACTCATTGCATCGCCGACTCTGTCATGTTTCTCCAGTGGCTTCATCTTCTCTCATCATCGCCGATGTTGGTTTCTGTATTGGTGAGTTCCTCTAACACTGTTGCATTGTTTGCCTGCTCTTTTTTCTCCTCCTCCTGCTCTCCCTCATCCCCCTTTGCTTTCACTCATTCTATGACACCCCTTCCCAATCCCCTCTAGCACATGGTACCCAATGTCTTCCCTCACAGCGACGTGACTGTCCTCGACATTGTTGTTGCCATCATCGTCTTTATTGTCATCAGTCATTTCTGTCATGTCATTCAGTTATCATCAACAAGTTCGCTGACCATTAAATGGTCGAACCATGATAACCAAAGGACATAACAGAAATGGTGAGCTACGAAAAGGCTAGTCGGCGATGATGAGTTCGATGATTGTCTTGTTGCTCCTTTTCATGACGGTTGTTTCATTTGTGTGAACAGTCCTACTGGTTGTCACATTCGAGACATCATTGTCGCATCGGAGACTCATACTAACAGCCGGTTTCTTCTTAGGTGTCAAATCATTTTGTGGCTTTTTAAAACTACCTACCTAGGCAAGGCCTCGTAGAAAGATTTGAAGGAGCATTACGTGGCTAAAGACGAAGCCACTCGAGATTATTGTCCTCGCGATTATTCTCCTCGCAGAGGACGAAGAGAAGCAGAGACGCAAAGAGAGATTCCAAGCCATGCTCTCTTAAGGGTCGCGGTTCCAGGAACTTGCAACAAAAAGGTACGCTAAAATATGAAGCTTCATTTGGGATACTCATCCTTCAATAGAAGAAACGGGGATCCAACAAACCCACATTCACGAAGTCTCTAGACAGAGATAGCCATACCCCGTCAGCCGTCAGCGGCTTAAAGAGAAGCCAGCTCTATGTTGGCGTGAGCGCGGAGCTCACACGCGTTTTGGGGCAGACACAGCCTCCGCCTGTGAGCGGCCTTGCTCGCAGCAGCGAGCCCAAGGAGGCTGTGGGGAAAGGATGCTAGCGCAGGTGATTAGGAGGCGGGAGACGGAAGGGCCAATGTGAATCGGAGGTCGAACTCCGCGGGTCAGGAGTTTAACCTGAGGACGGGGTCCTCATGACCGTGGTGAACGACCGTTCACCACGGTCAAATATAACTCTGCATGGTGTTGTTTCGAAGGGCCTTTCAGTCAAAGGAGGGCGCGCACAACTAGGGCACGGTTCTGGGCGACATATCCCTGGCTATCAGGACTGGATTGATTGGGTCCGGCGCCCAGAACCGTGCCCCGGTTGCGCGCCCTACTTTTCAGAAGAGAAGCTGAGTATGAATACAATGGCTGCATTACAGGCCATTGGACCGGAGACATCTGATCCAACTACATCTCAGCAAGTCCGATAGGGACGAAATCACTGCGTGCTGCATGCACAAGATACTTCCTAAGGCATTTCCATAGCCATCTCCAGGATACGGAACGGGAGGGTAAGTCACCATAACTTATTCTTCAACCGAGTCACTAATATAACGACAGAATCAGGATTCAACACAAGCACAAACAGTTTCGGTGTTCAGGTGGACTCAACCACCTGCTCAGATGGAGACTCAACTTGAAGTAGGACAGGCGAGAGTCAAGGGGCTCACTCTATATCTGCTGCAATATGGAGACATACGTTGACATCAGGGGCGGACGATGTCATTGATTCAAGTCATTTCGGCCCTAATCTCGCCGACCTAAAGAAAGTCGACGTAGAGGAGTACCTCGTCCATGGGGGTGAAAGCCCTATCGTGATCCTGCAAGCGCATTAGGTTCTTCCTATTCGTTAGGTTCAAAATACAAGGAAACGGCAATAACACCAACGTCTGGACCACGCTAAAGTTAAGATCACCAACGATGAAGGAAAGCAGTCGATCGACGATCCCGGACTGCCTCACTTGGCTGTTTGTGACCTTAACTTCGACTCATAGCTACCAACATAACAGGATGAGATTCACTCACATTCCTGACCAGATAGAGTCGATATGGTTTGCGGCAAGGGTCAGGGGAAAAGGAAAAAAAAGAGTCCTGGCGGCCTCGACAGCCTATCACCCCAGTCACTCAAGATAATCATCAAAAGATCGAGAGCGACTCTCAAGCAGCATCTAGGGGAGCAGAAGAATCTCCTCAACATCGCCGCATGTGGTCGGACAGTCTATCGCGAAGAGATCGTCCAATTGAAGGACGGCAAGGTCGAGCCTATGTCGGACGCCGACGAGCCCGCTTCCGACACGGATCCCGATCTAGATGATGACCCGGACGACGACCTGGACGATGACGCTTTGGCCGATGACGCAGGCAAGTGCATCAAGCCTCCCAAGCTGCCTGCGTCCAAAAAGGCGAATAGGGGGGAAAGAACGACTCCGGCGAGGCTCGCGACTCGCCCGATGACCCCGAGTTCATGCTTAAGGCGGGGGCTACACCCGCTTCCCAACGAAGATCCGATATCTTGTCAGACGGACAGGATATTGTGCCGCAAGTCGGTCTCAGAGGTCTGGCTGAAGCAGACCTTCAGCTGCAGGGCCTTCGCCCTAGGACATCTCGACGCAAACCCAGCGCAGCAACTATTAGAAAAACAACCAGTACACAGAATT
This sequence comes from Hypoxylon sp. FL0543, assembly GCA_022578575.1. Taxonomy (NCBI): domain Eukaryota; kingdom Fungi; phylum Ascomycota; class Sordariomycetes; order Xylariales; family Hypoxylaceae; genus Hypoxylon; species Hypoxylon sp. FL0543. The sequence goes on from MU393993.1 coordinate 1,963,019, forward strand.
CAGAGATGGTGCCAAGTTCCATAACCACAAGCCACAAGCCACCAACCATGGTCATCTGGTTGGTGGCAATTCCTTGTTTTCCGTCACCTACTCCCCGATGCGCTTTCGGAGTTGAGCGATCCTAGCTGATCAGAGGACGAACTTGAACGTATCATCGCCTCCTGTCAATCTATTCACCATCATCGACCAGCTACAACTCGGGCAGAACCCCCAGGGAGGGCGGGAGGGAGAGGGGTTCTGATGCTTTATTGATGGGATCAGTGTAGCCAGGAGGAGAGAAAAGGGAACGAAAGTCCCGGTACGTTCCTCTATCACTAGAAGAAGCACTCAGTCGAAGGCCGAGATCGAGGCCGAAACAACGACAAGTCAGGAGAAGTACGCTTCCTTAGCCCACACCACACCTTATCAGCAACACGCGAACAATATTGGCGGTCTTGTTGGGAGTCCGCACATGCGAACCACCATCGACGAGGAGATAACTCCTACCTACAGAACCCACTTTCTAACTTCTACATCGTAACCTTGGCTTCATCACATATTCTTCACTCTCGATGGAATAGAAGAACCGAACGCACGCAACCGACTGAGAAGCCCTTGAAGAACATCAAGATGATTGTTGATGTAACCTGCGATACCTTGGGATAGAGCGACTGCTTCTAGCAGAACTTCCCAGCCGCAGGGAGCCTTCCTCTGGTCTATCACGGGCCTATGGAAATACCGCGGTCGCACAGACCGTAGGAGATCTCTCAAACGGCCACATAGCAAGGCCCATATTCTCCAGGAAGGGCCTCCCTTTAATTACAGGGAGGCCTTTGCTTGCAGAGGCAAGCAACGCCGAAGCGCTGGAAGGCAAGAACTTGTACTCAGACCAGTGCATTTGGGAGTGACACTCCAAAGGTGTCCAATTCCTAGAGCCGTTCGCAAGCTCGAACCCTCTAGACAGCGATATCGCTAGATCGATTGAGATTGTGAACAAAGTCGCTACCTCCGAGTTGAGGAAAGGTCTCGAAGCAGACCTTCATGAGCTCCCTTCTACGCAAGCCGCACTCCAACAATAATCCCTCAGCCAGGCCTAAATCGCACCTCCTGAACTCTTTATTCTGCCTCACCCACCATTATTCGGTGCTTTTCCGCCTGTCTTCGGCTAGAACGGCTTGTATCATAGAGATCTTGCCAATCCTCTTTATGAGGCAGCGTCGTCAAGGATCCCTTCAACTCCCTGACACGAACTACCAATGAACACCTCAACGCAAAGATACTCAACTCTGCGTCACTCAATCACAGGTAGGTACATATCCCTTATCTCTAACTCTTGGCCTGTCTCCTTGGCTGTATTTGGTTTAACTGAAGGAAGATCCTCAATAATCAGATCCAATTAAGACTTCAACAAGTCCATCATCTCCAACGTAAGTACATATCCCTTACCCTAATCCTTGGCCTGTTTTACTGGCTGTATTTGGTTTAATTGAAGATCCATTCTAATTGACATTTTAGGATAGAAGCCATGGACGCGGCCCAAATCATGGGCTGGTGTTATGCTCCTGGTCTTCTTTCCTTCTCTATAAGTTTATAGCCCTTCCAGTCCGTCCTGGCTAATCCATTCAATGTAAGTACCTACATCTCCCTGATCTCTAATCCGTCCCCTATTTTCTTGGCTAGATTTGGTTTCATTGAAGATCCATTCTAAGCGACATTTCAGGATTACCAACATGGACACCGATCGGAAGGGCTACAAGCTCATGGGACTGCTCGTCATTTCGATCCTGCTAGGGTACCTCGCGGAAACCCTCTGGCTTGTCTCCCGTCGCCCTCGACAGCTCCGTCGCTGGTTCTGGCGATGGTTCCGGCAACCATCGCCAGAACCATCGATGGAGCACCAATACACACTCCAAAACCCTAATAGAATCGCTCATGCAGCCAGCATCGGCGCGACACCTGCCCCAACAGTCGAGCAGCAACTGGGAGACGAAGGACCATTTGGCCTCGAAGAGATCGGTCGTCAGCTGGATGGACTGGAAGAGTCCGAGGAGGAAAGGGGCCCATTGCTCCAGGCTGCCGCTCAGCCGCACCAGAGGTTGAGCGGCCGAAACACCATGGCTTTGTCTTCCGCACCCACCTGTACCAACCCGGCCAGTTCCCTCCGTCTTTCGAGTACTACTCTCCAAGCCGTGGAACCACCTCATCTCCACACTTCCCCTGAGATGAATTTACAATAAGTTCGTCTTTCTACAATTGAGCAGACGACCATACCACATCGACTGCTAACTCGCCGCGAGGCCCAGCCCTCCGGTAGTCATTTTGTGTAGTTTCTCTGTGGGCGTAAACGACCCCTTCCTCCTCCTCCTCTTCCAGTCCATCCAGCTGGCGACCGATCTCTTCGAGGCTAAATGGTGCTTCATCTCCTGAAAAAGAACGGACATCAAAGAGGCGTCCAGAGAAACTACACAAGATGGAACTGAACGAGGGACCTGCCCCCGCCCCTCTTCAAGATCACCGCTACTGCTCAGACGGTCTATAAAGAAGGCATGAAGGAATACATGGCCAAGGAACACGGCGACGGCATCGAAAACTACTACAAGTGAAACACTCCCCCCCGTCTTTCTCTCCTCGCGGCTCGAGCCAGCGCATCACCCTGTCACATGATACTTGACATTTCTATCCCTCGTCACTCTTCTCAATACCGTCAATGAAGCCATCGCTATGGCCATCGGTGCCAAGATTTTCGATTCACCTTGGCAGTTATAATCTCCGGGCGCAAGATACTCTCTTGCGTGTCCCTTCAAATCACGTTCTTGCGCTTCTCCTCCCACGCAGCCTAACAGTACTGTCACCGTTTTAGACACTTGATTCTTCTCCTCTCCATCTTCCCGGCTCTTCCTCACTACTCGAATTCTCTGCTGGGCTTGCCCAGCGTGTCTAGCCATCCGACAACAGGACTTCGGTTCTGGTAGCAACGAACTTATGCAGAATCTCTCGATCGCAGTGCTGCTGAACTTTGGGGGAACTAGACTTTCCGCAGTCTTCCCGCCTCATTCCCCTTTTGTTGCTCTTGACATACTTCAACCTTGTCCTCGGCAAGACGTTAAAGTGCCTCAGAAATACTAGCCCAGCAGGCACAAGAATCCGCTCCAGGAATGTTGATTCCGACCCTTGTGGTCATGCTCGATCCGAGGAAAGCTAGTACACCTCGACTTCATGTTGGTTGGCACACCAGCGACTTGGGTGTGAAGAGTTGGAAACAGCAAATAGTTATCAACAATTGATAAAAACGATGCGAGAAAAATGGCCTTGATGGCAAGCTGAGCAATTGCCTACGTCGTCTGGTCCAAAAGGGAACAACCATTAAAAAAAAAAGACCGTTTTCACGAAGCAGCAGCCTTGGCCGATCTTCGCCACGGATAGTACATACCATCCGTACACAAGGCATGGGAAATCCCTCACCAGGGAAGAGACGGATTCCGGAGCGCCATTTGGGCTTTAACCAGGTCTTCACTATCCTTCAAGCAAGTCCTTTGCACATATACTTACAGAGCTGACATAATGTCAGAGGTTCGGGCCCAGCCTCCTACACCTGAACCCGAACCTCAGACATTATGTCAACTTTGCAAGTCATTGGCACGGGACCTACACCAGGTCCTGCCGCCAACGCGCCAGAAAGCTGTGAAGACGAGAGGCAAATGGGCCAACGCCAAAAGAACGAGACAAATTGGACGGTACTGCTACCAGTGGACGAGCAACAGAGCATGTTAACAGTCCTATAAACCTATTCTACACCAATTTTACCGCTCTCTCCCCAGAAATACCTGGCAATGGCCCACTCACATTTCCTCCGACTACCAACTTTGGCGAGCCTCTGACATGCTCTTTACCACGTGCTGCGATCCTGGAGAAGTACCACAAGGCAGGATCGCAGCACGTGGTAAAGAGCATGCTAGAGTGCTCGTCACTGTACCCTATACCCTCAGTGTCAAGAACCAAGTTCCACCTTCCACGCACTTACACTCCTTAATCACTCCTCACTCATAACCGACGCCAATACCGGTTACGAGGTGAATCGGAAGCTCTTCGAGCCCAGAAATTGGCCGCCCACAATGGGAATGTGACCTATATCGCGCCAGGTTAGGCTACTAAAATTAAGAAACCGGCACAGCCCATTCTCAAGCTCAGACACCCACATGGCAAGACCTCTAACTACCAAGCAATGGAGGGAAAGTGAGAACCACATGAAGATCATGGTTCACGTCCCAACCGTCAATCTCGGTTTTAAACTTCATGGTGAGACAAAGATTTGCGAAAGCTATCTCATCTTAATACCATCACGCATTTGAGATTTTGACACAAATAATTAGTGTCATAGTCCTTCTAGGGATCAAAAGTGATCAATAAACGGCGTCTGCCAGTTCGAGAGAAGGTGGTGTCGGCAAATCAAAGTCATCATCTTCTTCATCATGGAGCACATGAGCTGCCTCCAATGGGGCTCGATGAGGACATCGTCCCATCTGCCTCCTGAACTGGCGACTAAGTGGCGACTAGACGTCCCAGAGGTGTGTCTGGTTTCTGATGCAAATGGAAAGCATCAAGGCTCGAGGACAGCAGATAGACGCTTTGACTGCAGCATCAGAAGCTCAGGCGGCCGCCAATAGCCCCCAAGGGTCTCCATAGAGCACCGACCAGACCGGTCCTTTGGAATCAGAATCACACAATCAGCCCTATTCAAGACGCCAATCCCAACCAACGACAATACACCCGAGCCGTCCTTGAAGAGATCGGCGTTGATTACAACTGTTGGTACTCCCTCTGGACTAGGAACACTAGAGCCGGCTTTACTATTAGCCTCCACTCACGCCCGACTGCGGCGATGAAGGTGTCCCTTTCATTTGGCACTCTTCCGGGGGTTGACACAACTCGGCAGAGATCCCGCAAGTCACACAGCACGAGGAAGGGTACTATGTTGGACCCCGACACCTTGCCCTTACGGTTCCTGCTTATTAGTAGACTACGGCCGAAGCCGCTAGTCAAGAGAATGAAGGGACAGAGAGCCATTCACTCTACCCTTCCCACCTAACATCTCATTACCCCCTTTTAATCTCACCCCTACCTTATGGTATGTCCTCTAGATACTCTGGTAGCTACGAGCAGATTCAAGCTAACGAAGATAAAACAGATAACCTCCTTAAAATACAAGGACCTAGATGGCCGCTTGAAGCGGAATCCGACATCTCTACGCCACAAGAGATCTCCAATATACCGCTCGCCCCCGTCCCGCCCCCCGCCTTTCCCTTTCTTTCCTCTAAATACACTCACAACATTCATCATTCTCTTTTTCCTTTGCAAGAAGTTTCTGGCCAGTCTAACTTAGCAACATTATGTTGAGAAGACTACCGTTACCTCAACACGTCAATTCTAAGCGACGTCGACTGGCGGACGTTTCCTCTAGCCAGACCTTGCTACTCGACTATTCGTACTTCTAGCCTGAGTCATAATGGACCGGGTTCAGGAATATGAAACTTGCGGAAAACATGAACAATTCAGCCGCAGTCATTTAAATGAAGACCAGATGCCCTTGCTCTTCACTTACACTCTCGGACACTACGTTCAAGATAGAGGTTGAAACCCATACACTCCTCCACACCCTAGCCTCACTCCTACCCGGTACATTGCTAGTGAATCCCGCAAGTCTCATCTTCCTTACCCCGGTTCATTATGGCTCGGGCTAGAAGTACGAAAAGCCGAGTAGCAAGGTCTGGCTAGACAACATGAAGCAAGAAGATGCTTCGTCTCACACTCAGGGGCAATTGAAGCTTAGTACTCCAACACAACCTACACCTAGATTCCAGGCTGAATCTCAGGCTCTAGTCACCTACCAAGATTACCTCCTCCTCCTCTTCAATCACCTTTAAATACAATTAGATCACCTACATCACCTCCCTGGATAAGGGCCAGGCATCATAAGAATGACCTGAACGACTCAACAGGTAGAGGCTGAAAGACTGCCAGTCAGTCTTACATCTTCGATCTCAACAACATTGGTCAAGATAGAGATGCATAAAGCATATTGCAGGACCATATACAAATCCATCAAGACCGGACCCAGGTCAGATGGGTGGTAAAAGCTGGCAAGACCAGCGGAAACTGGGCATCATCCCGGTAGGTAATTCCTATAAACTAAGCCATGAGAAACCTAAAGCTAATACGAGACGCCTCAGGCTTTGTCGTTCCCAACAGTACCGACTCATCTATTTCCGGTAATACACCGGCTACACCCTGAGACTTCCTCGCCAACTATCCAGAGGTACTATAACCTCCTTATCCTATCCGAGCGGAGCAAAGCTCCCATAGCCTCCACCTATAAGAAAACCCGCGCAGACCATGAGGGGCCTGTCACATTCATCTCACGCCTTCAGGCTCCCCTCTCCTTCCCCCTTTATACAAAAAAGAAGAAAAGAAAAAAAAAAGAGGATGGTGGGGAGGTTATTCTCCCGCCAAAGCTACGAGTCGTCCTACTCATGGCACTAGGTAGCCATGTTAGAACTAACGTCGCGGTCCCCCTCGATACCCTTAAGGGGTGTTGAGGGGTACACAGGCGCCGCCCATCTCGGTAAGTTTAGCTATAACCACTGTTCTATTCATAGGGAGCAGAAAGCTAACGGAATAAACTCACTAGAAAGGTGGCAAGGACAAGTGGGCACGCCCTTACTGCAGCAAAGCAGTCATATCAAAGGGTTGGAAGAAGCACCTAAGTAACCATGTCCGACAATGCGGACACTCGAACTGTCTCTCTAGCCCAACATTTCCCGACTCCCCGGTTGTGACGAGCCACATCATAAAGCTCTACCACGCTCTGAGTCTCCTTGTCCACATGATGATGAGCCGGGAAATGCCGGGCGAAAGACACAGTTTTCCCCGAGCCGACCTCTTGGTCTATTTCACTAGGTTCACTTTCGACCCAGTGTCCCTCAGGACGTACCCGGTTAGGTCTCGGCGGAGGCTGGGACGAGATTATCCCCGACCATTGGTCCGGTGCCGTTCCTGTTTTCAAATCACTCGAGCAGCCGATGGTGGCCCCGGACCAAGTAGTCAAACTCTTTCAACATTTCTATTATCACGTCTTTCCTCTGCCCCGGACTAAGAATCCGTAGGACACGCCTTCATCATTCCCTCGTACCGTTATTCCCTCCTCCTGACCAGGAGCAGAAGTGATGGAGTGATGCCATGTTGACCGACTGGTCAAGATGCGGTGGTGTAAGAATCTCCGCCGAGGCAGATCGCCGGCAATAGAGCGGCAATTCCTTACTCCTGGGACATCGCATACGCTGCTGGGCACGATGTGCCAGCCAAGCACAGCTCCATCCCCAGGCTACCGACCTACACCATACACGAGTCTCTTCTATCAGGGCTAAAAAGAAAAGAATAAATAGCCAGCATGCGTCGCAGAGCAACTGCCGGTCGCTACAAGACAGTCACCAGAAGCACCAATGCGACAATCAGAATCAGATTCAGCAGCAGCAAACCAATGGGGGTCTAACAACATTTCTCAAACAAGTTATGGACTTCAACTCTTTTCAACTTTTTTTCACTGATGATTTTTTCAAGATGGTTCTACATCATCCCGGCCAATCTCACGATGATATCGGGGAAGACATTGAACCACGAGAAACTCTGGGCTGACTACGACTACGTGTTACTCTGCCACACGGCAGAGTAAGACTGGACCAGGAGAGAGCGACACAAAACGTAGCAGACGAGCCAGCCTCCTTTTACACAGATATTCCTAAGATCCCAAATCCTCCCAACACGAATGGCGAGGGTAGCTACCTCCAACCAGGGGTTAGCCGAACCTGGTGATGGTACCGGGGTGGTTGAAGCGCTTGACTCACCACGAGCGCTTCAACCACGTGGGAACTGTCTGCATGTTCCAGACTGCGGCAGACAGATGGGAACCGAAGATGCGTTCGGGGACCACATCAAGGCACAGCATACACAGGACATTGCGCACACCGAGAACAAATAGGGGCAAGATATTACGCAGATAACATTCACAAGCGAGAGGAAATTGGACCGCACTTAAGAAACCAGCTTATAAACAGATCAGAGCAAAGTCTCCCACGGAAATGACCATCACCGCCAAGGCGGAAACCATGTCCCTCACTTCTTTACTCTATTCCCTTCTCTTCCTCGCCTTCGAGATACCAACTGAGAGCTAAAGGGGCATGAGTAAATAGCCTACCTGGTCGATACGGCCAAAGCGGCTGTCGTCCAAACTTTAATAGAAAAGAAAAAGGAAAACAAAAACCATTTCTTCACCGGAGTACGAGAAATTCGCCCGAGTACGAGAAGTACGCCCGAGTACGAGAAGTCCACTGGAATACGAGAAGTACCCCCGAGTACGAGAAATACCCCCGAGTACGAGAAGGTCATTATCATGTTCGCCGCCTGCCTTCGCGAGAAAACTAGAGTTCAAGGTCTCATCGAGAGAATGAAGGCTGACACCCTCCTCGAATACTTCTTGGTGGACACTATCAGATAGGGAGTTAGCAATTGGTTAAGCCGCTCGACGGACCACGTATACATAACTCCTGATAGGTTCTATCACAAAGCCTTCTACACTTACCAGGACGTGTCCCAGAGACACATATTCCTTCCTCTTCTAGCGTCATAGAAAAAGAAAAGTCTGGGAAAAGAAACGAAAAGCATGGCTGCCTATCCGCTTGCAGACAAAGAAGATGGGAGTCCTGAGAGAGACGGCAGCCGAATAGGACCAGGCTCCCAACTATGCATATGGTCCTCACAACGTCCAAACTTAGCCTGCGCGGATCCAGAGCTCGATGTAACGAATTTGGCCTCATTACCACCTCCCATTCCGGCGATTATGCTCGTCATCTAATAATTATGGTGTGCGCTCTCTCCCTATCCGAGATGCTACAAGAAGCCGCAGAACCTTCATCACCACCTCTTCCTCCTCATTCTCACTACATTCCCGCCAACACAATGGAACTCATAGGCGACAACTCTCGGTCATTCACGAACCAGATCCTAAACATGCCAACTAGGCTCCCGACCCAACCGTCGACCTATAGGGTCTGACGAAGAAATCGACAAAGTCGATAACCAACTTCCGGTTTTCTGCGAAAACCCCTCCTGTGTTACACGTCAACACGGATGCAGAGCTATTGACGACCTTACTTGCTGGCACTTTGCCTTATGGCCGGCCTGACCTTTATGGCCTTTCTAGGCGCCTAGGCGCCTAGGCAAGCCCGGTAGGCTTTTTGACTTTAAAAGTCACTTAATACACAACGGTGACAGTAATGGTATCTTGAGCTTGAGTATCATTATAAGTGGCCGTCCTCCTCCCCCCGCTGTCACCACAATTGTTGGACCAGTGGTCATGTGACCTTATGTCATGTGACCTGGATCAACACCGGCCCGGGTGGAGCCCTAGCCCCATGGTGGGGCTCCACTGCCTACATAGATAGCCCGGCCTCATCCCCGCACTGGAGATGAGCCAACCATCAATCAATCATCATCTGCAACCCACCCTTACCGGTAATATCTGACCTATCAGCTGATAGCCTTGCGAAACCAACAACAATAAATAACAAAAATGAAGATGAAAAAAAAGGGGTGAAATAGATGAAAATAATTGGAAGAGAGAAGGGAAAAAAAAAAAAAAAAAAAAAAGAAAAAAGGGCAATGGACACGACCTTGTTTCAGTGATAGAGCCTCGTCAGAGCGGGCGTACGAAGAGCAAAGAGACTGTCGCTATTAGCGAAGCCATATCATTGAACGCATGGTTGAGACCCTCCTCCTCTCTCCGCCCACTCCTTCTTCTACAGACAACAGATCTCACTCTAAGGTGTCCTCTGCGTACCTCATGTACGCATCAATCTGCTGGGAACTCTTCAAGGCCTACCAGACAACCAGGCCGGCCATCCTTGACCGGTCTGCAGAGCTCGGCTTCTTGGTCGACTCAAGGTCCGAATGACGATACGCTACAATCGTCTTCTTTAGACATATTCGCATTGCAATCTCTACAGAGGCCAACCCCTTAAACTGGAATAGGGAACATTCACGGTCCAGTTCCAGGTCATATCCCTTAGGAGAAAGAAAAAAAAAAAAAAAAAAAGAAAAAGAAAAAAAAAAGAAAAAGAAAAAAAAAAGAAAAAGAAAAAGAAAAAGAAAAAAAAATGAAAAAAAAAAAAATTAAAAAATAAAAAGAAAAAAAATGAAAAGAAAAGAAAAGAAAATGAAAAAAAAAAATAATATTAAGAAAAAAAAAAAGAGAGAGTTAGGGAAACAGTATTTCCAGGTCATATCCCGCCGCAGCCTTAGGGGCGCTGCATATCTCAACAGATGGCATGATCCTCCTCCGTACTCCGCCTCGGACTTGAACGCCTTGCTGCACCACGGGCAGGCGGCTATAACCCACCACATCCTCACGGAGGTGTGGAATGGACGACGAACAGCGCCTGCCCGTGGTGGTGCCGCCGCAAGGCGTTCAAGTCCAAGGCGGAGTACAGTCGCCACGTCAGGGTCGAGTGCATCACGCGCGCCGAGCCCGCTGCAGCGCAGCAGACATGAGAGCCAGGACGAGAACACAGTCGAATACTGAATCTAATCTCATCCGACAACTTCGGTTTTATGCCGACAGCATTCATCTTGATGAAGTTTTCGAGCGTCGCAAAGGCTGCGAATGATCGGGAGGAACCTCTCGTGACGCCGATCGAGTTTCTTCATCTCCTGGAGCCACAGGAGGTGGCATCAAGTGCGCAGGGACTACCTACCACGACGAAGATAGCCATGTGATTGCTCTGACTCGTTCTAATGCTGGAGCGGGGATGTCGTGCATCGTGTGAACGAAACCCTTCAGGATGAGGTCGTCGTACCGGAACCATTCTTACAACACCTCCGATCTCAAGCAGAGAAATCAGGCCTCCCAGCCGTTCCCATGCGAGCAACAGGCACCTTCAACTAGACCTACTCCCTCATCATCTCCTAATCAACTTCTTCCTTCCTCCAGCCCTTCTTCACGCCATCAAGGCTACGAAAGATACGATAGGCCATGCCTTCGTCATCTCAGAACGCCATAGGACAAGAATGCTCCTAGTCACAAGGACGTTGACGAGAACGATAAGGGGCTGACTTACCAGGGACCGGAATAATTCCGTTTCCCTACGTCCTCTTCAGCATAAGGATGTTTATGGGAATCCGACTACCCAGTACTGTCTTTTTCCCACCTTGCGTCCAGTGGCTTTACCAACTTAGCCAGACAAGGAGACAAGCAACGTCGAAAATTGCACCACTCGGCATGAGGGCTTGGGCCTGTTCGTGATGGGGGTGGCAACGTGCCCGGCCACTTAACACTATCCGAGCTTTCGAAGCCGCAGCTTTCAACACGTACAACAACCGCAGGTCAATGTACCGCTCAGACTCTGAATCAGAATCAGTGGCAAATTGGAGTAGGCGAGGGAGTCCCGGCTCTTAGCTACAGAGATCGTGGCCTTGGGGCCAACACTAACTGGTCATTTCCCATTGACAATTCCTGACATGCCGCAAACCCCCCGAATAGGGCTCCCGTTGGGTTCGGAACTTGAACCCGTGCTGCCGGAGAGGTACGATCCAGGTCCCGGCTTGCGACTCCAGCCTCAAGAGGATCACGCAATTGGTCTCGTACCGAACACTCGGGTTCCAAGGGTTCCCGAGCCCTCATACCAAACGTGTTCCTAACGACTTTGCTGTCAACTGGCATCTGCAAAGAACAGACTGCTTGATATGTCTTTCGGGGGACAGAACAGCCCTCTTCTTCTACACTATTACCATACATAACCAATAAAACACAATACTCATAAACCTTCTTAACGGGGGCGCAGGGGGCTATCCCCGGACTCCGGCCCAATTTTCTTTTCCGAGTGCAAGTGACCCCCGGCTGCTGATAAAGCATCTCTAATAGTAGACAAAGTAGAAAACTAGATTTGTAACCTTCTCATCGTAGCGGTACCCACAAGCGGTATAATGCAACAGGTACTGCGAAGAGTCCAACTCGCCAGGCCGTATATCGTGGGTCTCAATGCAACTTCAACGCCCGAAACCCGGGGCATGCTTATGCGACGGGTCCCGCACACAAAAACATGCTTGAAGTACACACGTAAAGCTTCTTTATCCACGTACGTAATATCTCAGCACGGCTATTCTACCAAGTCAACAAAAGCACGTTTGACTTAGGCTCATACGTCGTCCGACTTCTAACAATGCTCGGTAAGCCTAGAGAATATTCGTATTGCCAAAGCACGTAAGCCAACTTCTTAACGATATATTATCTCCTAACGGCGGTTATCTATATACACAAGTCTATGTTAAAGCTCAAAGCATCGGCTCGCATGGATGCGATTTAGCTTCTTTGAATAGTGCTGACGTGACGGGAGGGATGACCCCTGAACTGGACCTATAGAAACGCCCCGCCAAGGAGCTCTAGGCTATAGCCAACGCCAGCAGTAAAAGTCCTAGGCACCCACCTACATTCTCCCGCGCCGGAGGAATTACTGGGTATGCGATTACTATTCGATCACATCAGCAGAATGCCTTTAACCAGCAGAAGGCCGCTTGCTTTATTCTTAAGAGGCAGACAGCACCCAGGGTCACTGCTTAGTTCATATACAGAACATACAACTAGACGCTATACTAGCCGGAGGAGTTGTACATAGGGTCAAAACATCATAAACCTATTCCAAAGTCTTTGATTCTCGCCAAGAGTATGGCCGCAGAGACATACATCACGACCCCTGACGGGGTCCGCCTCCGCTACTGGCAAGAAGGTCCTGCCGGCGCCCCCAACCTGGTCTTCCTCGCAGGTTGGGTCCAAACGGCAGCGCAATTCGTAAAACAAGTCGAGCACTTCAAGAAGAACTACCGCGTCACGACCTACGACCACCGCGGCCACGGCGACTCGGACAAGCCAGCCTACGGGTACCGCATGTACCGGCTCGCCGCGGATTTAGAAGCGCTCCTCGCGCAGCTGGACCTGCAGGACGTGACGCTGGTCGGGCACTCCATGGGCGCGTCCGTCACCTGGGCGCACTGGGACGTCTTCCCGCACGACCGGATCGCGAAGCTCGTCTTCGTGGACCAGGCGCGCACGCTGACCTTCAACCCGGCGTGGACGGAGCAGGAGAAGGCGGACGCGGGCGCCGTGTTCTCTCCCGAAGTGCTCTTCGACACCGTGAACGCGCTGCGCGGGCCCCAGGGCAAGGAGATCTGGACGGCGACGGCGAGGCAGTTCTTCACGCCGGGCGTCGACCCGAAGGTGTTCGAGTGGGCGCTGCAGAACTCGATGAAGTCGCCGCCGGAGGTTGCGGCGGCGATGATGCTGGACCACGCTAGCATGGACTGGGGCGACGTGTTCCCGCGCATCACGGTCCCGGTGCTGGTGGTCGGGGCGAAATGCAGTTTGATGCCGCCCGCGGCCATGGAGTGGATTGTGAAGCAAGTGCCTAACAGCCGGTTGGTGACTTTTGAGAAGGAAGAACGCGGCAGCCATTTCATGTTCATTGAGAACCCTGACAAGTTCAATCGCATGCTTGAGGATTTCTTGGCTGAATGAAGAAAACGACCACGGAATGATTATAGGCTTTTGCGAAAGGTCCGTCTTGATCAGGGCCACATTTGTTGCGCCCCCCCTCATGTTCGTGGCAAGGGGCTCCTATGCCGACGATCTTAAATAGGGGGGTAATGACTCACTGTGGTACATATTCTCGACTGCGCAAGGGACCAGCGCCAAAGCAAGACAATAATCGATATATTTCAATGAGAGATAATCTTTCAGTCAACCTAGGAAATATCCATGGATGTGCGCCTTTATCCATAATATAAGGCGTTAACGTTAGATGCGGAGAGAACCGCTGCGACTTCGAACTCGCTCGGCTTGATACGACATCTTGAGCTCACGGAAATAGCCAATCGTCGGGATAAAGTGAGAGTTGATACCAGAAGTCACAATCGAACTGAAATCCAGGCCAAAATTTTGAGTCAAGGTAGGCTCATAATACTAGTCAATCGAAGGCGTTAACCGTAAACCTTACTTACCTGTAGCCGGAGATGGTTCTCTTCTTAAACTAGGACAAGGTTTGAGCTGTCTATTGAGGCTTGAATCTAATATTTTGGCGAGACTCTTCTTTCGTATATAAAGGCCAGGTTTCTCTGCCCCATTTCTGAATTCTACTCTTCGCAAATTCGACAATCTATAACAGCAAATTAGTCGAGCAAGCTAATATTCGCCATTGTGCAATACGTCAAGTATAGAATCAGGAATCGAAATGGCACTCGGAGCCGAGATATGCCCGCCTCAGCTGGGCCGACCGCACACTCATACGGTGATACTTCTCCACGGAGAAACACATAAAGACGGCCTGGATTTCGCCAACGATTTTCTTGCGGCCCGAACCTCTGGACCTGTTGGCCAGCAAAGGACGATTCGAGATCTTTTCCCAACAGTTCGATGGGTTTTCCCTCACGCGCCGTGGTTGCACTCGCAGCGAGATGGTAACATAACGCTAAGGACAGTATGGCTCGATATGCAGTCCGTGGATGACATTCAGAGTAGAGACCGGGCCCAGGTGGTCGAGCTGCGTTCTAATATCGAAGAGATCCACAACATCATCCAAGTGGAACAAAGCATAATTCACCACGAGAAGATCTTCATGGGAGGATTCGGCCAAGGCTTCGCAGTCGCATACGCAGCCTACTTCCTGTACCACCGGCACCTTGCCGGGCTGATCGGAGTGGGCGGCTTTCTACCTCGGGGCGCTATGTCAAATGCGCAATGGCAGGAGGATGAGGTATACACTATGATATTTCACCAAGAACTACCCACGCCGATATTCCTTTCGCACTCGCGCGATGATAACGTGGTTCCGGTGGAGGAAGGACGAGCAATGCGAATTGTCATTGAAATTCGAACAAACGCGAGGCTGGAGTACCACGAATACGATCATGGAGGTGCTTGGATGAATGTGCCAAAGGGGGTGGATGACCTTGTCGCTTTTTTGGCTCGGCATATCAACTCTTTGCCCTCGAGTCTCACTTCATTCTTTAGTCAATTGCGAATCTAGATACTCGCGGTCCGCCTTGTTTGGATATCGAGCAGAGGAGGCGCATCACACTCCAGGTTGATAAATACGTTTGGTTTTTAGGCGTTCGGGATTGGATCCGTTTGTTTTTGGATACATCATGTATTATTATACCCAGGTAGGTACCTAGTCTCAAAAGCAAGAGAAACATTGTTGAGGCTTACACGTATGTTAAAGGTTGAAGTCAATATTGAATCTCAAGGACAGCGACGGTGCTTGTCTTAGGTATCTCGTACCGTCAGGGGGGTTACATCCGTCCACCAATAGAATCCAAATCGGGAAGCGGGTTGTTCTACTGTCCGATCTCCTGGTAAAACCGGGGCTGAGACAGACAGGGGTAGCTCCCTAGGCTCGTCTGGGCCCTCGAAAGGCTCCGAGCGACCAATAAGAACAAAGTCGAAGACGTAAGACGTAAGACGTAAGGCGTCTACCTATGTAACGAGCGATCATGACGCGAAGACAAGGAGAAATCACCCTACGAGCTTGTCGTGCGAGGTGCGCCGTGAAAGCCGTTAGAGCGTCCAATTGAAAAGCTCCAGAGGTTCATTCGTATTTCATTAGGCAGGTAAGGGAAGTCAAGCATTCCATTGAACAGTTTCTCCACCGTTTGTCGTTTGGATTGCGTGTAAACCGTTTGTTCCGAACCCCTCAGTGAATCGAATCGAATATCAGCTCCTTATTCCGGGCTTGACGTCAGAGATCCCTTGAGCTGAAAGACACCGATCTCACAAGCCTGACGTGCCCTGCGTACCTTAGCCAGGCTTCTGTACATCCCGTATAACTTTCCCACTTCCGTAGAACCCGAGCCTCACCATCTACTTCACCTGGTTTTGAGGAAGAGCACATATCCTAGGTCATCAACAATGAGGTATTCAACCGCGCTCTTGCCCTTCGTGGCTACAGCCACAGCCATCGTCATACCCGACGAGACCACCGCTCAGCAGCTCGTTCTCGAAGCCGAGCAGCAGGTGGAGAAGACAGTATCTTCATGGCGTGAACATGTTTTTCCCGGCGCCAATACGCTCCTTACGGCCGCCGAAAACATCCTTGATACCGCCCTCGAGGGCCTCGATAGGCAGACCAGCAAGCTTCGAGACGCTTTTATTAATGGACTCGAAGAACTTGATATCAAATCCGACATCACCGATTTCCTGTCTCCATCCGACTACATCGACAAGGACCATCACGGCCACCGCGCCCACGCCACAAACCTGACCGTGTACCAATCCATCAAGGCATCGAACTACACGAGCAAGTTCGCGAAGCTGGTGGACGACTTCCCGGACCTAGTCGACAAGCTCAATAGCACATCGGCCAACGTGACGGTCTTCGTGCCCACCAACCATGCTTTCGAGAAGATCCCCCACCACGGCAAGGATCACAAGCCGCCCAAGGAGTTCGTCGAGAAGGTCCTGAAGTACCACGTGCTACCCGGCTTCTACCCCGCCGGCCGCGTCCTTGCTCACCACACGCTGCCGACCGCCCTCGAAGAAGCAGAGCTTGGTGACCGGCCTCAGAGGCTACGCGTCAGCCTCGGCTTATTCGGCGTGAGGTTGAACTTCTACAGCAAGGTCGTCTATGCGAACCTAGTATGTCGTCTCCTTTCTCCTTCTCACCTCCTCCACCTCCCTAGCAATATCTTCTAATTATACTGACCATCTTCCACCCAGATCACCAAAAACGGCGCCATCCACGGCGTCGACAGCATCCTAGTCCCGCCGCCCCCAGTCGAGAAGCTAATCTCGCTCTTCCCAAGCAAATTCTCCACCCTCGAGCTCGCCGCCTCAAAAACCGGATTCAAGCACCACCACCACAAGTCCGACGACGAAAAGCTCACCGGCCTCACCGTCTTCGCGCCTACGAACGAAGCCTTCAGGAAGCTCGGCCCGCGCGCCAACGCCTTCCTGTTCAACACCGACAGGGGGCTGCACTACCTCAAGGCGCTGCTCGCGTACCACGTCGTAGCCAACGAGACGCTGTACTCGGACGAGTACTACGGAAAGAAGAAGGACGCCTCGTACGCAGACTTCCAGACTGCCGAGTACAAGGACGAGTACGAGGACGAGGAAGAAGTCGAGGGTTTCAAGGGCCCCAAGCACTACCACCTCGATCTGCCGACGCTCCTGGGCGATAAGCACCTAGCCGTCGACATCACGCGCCTGTTCGGCCTGATCAAAATCAAGGTCAACGGGCACGTCGACGTGGCCATCCAGGATGGTTTGGCCAAGGACGGCGTCGTCCAGGTCGTCAACTCCGTCATCATCCCGCCGCACCCGCACCGCCACAGGGGCTTCTGGGACGAGGAGGTGGATGGCGAGATCCCCGTCGAGGAGCTCATTGAGCGGCTGAAGCCTTTTGTGGAGGAAGAGCAGGAGGCCGAGGCCGAGGCCGAGATTGGTGAGTTGTAGGGAGTGGTGTGGAATTATCTATAGGACCAAGGTTAGGAAAGCCTTGTGATGAGTATACGAATATGTGGACATTTGGACTAGGAACAATGGCGGCCTGGGAGGGAATGAGGGGTTATGATTCGGAAAAGGACGCCCATATACGCTGTTTATTGATAAACGCCGCTCTACTCTAGAAAAGCCAGAATTGCAGATAGTTATTGCTCATGTAGTATCACGCTTTACAACATCTAGGGCAGCGCCATTCATTAGGTTTGAATCCTGCATTTGAGGTCGCTTTGGTTCTACTACTTGGTTTGGCATTAATAGAACATGAAAGATCCTTGCCTCGACCAGAGCTCTCGTGAAAGTTGAGTAAGCTCATGAGTCCTAAGTTTATGTGTAGATCTTAGGCGGGATCCTGTAGTATAGTCCAATCCCAACGTACAAGCATGGCAAGACTGAACAATATCCACCGTCCTGGCATCTACCTTGTCTAGCGCCTCGATGGTTAGAGATGTCTCCTCCGACTCGATAGAGTCACAATGAGCAGAGCGGTAACCGAGCTGGAGAATGCCGATTCGCTTGAAAGTCCTTCCGCGGTCAGTGGGACGGGCTCTCGGAATCAACGAAACATCTACCTCGTCTTTGAGCCGTCGAATCATCCTCGGGCAGTAGACCTCAGTCCCGGGGAGTACTTGATATGGCCTAGGCCGACTCAGGTCGTGATCAGGCCACATCCGAGGAGCTGCGGCCCCCTTACCGATGGTACACAGGCAGCACTTCGAACACTGTCGCTTATTAAGGTCGGTTGTAAGACGGAGAATAGCTGGTAAAAGCCGACTACCTTATGACCCCGTCCTAAGTAAGGTGAGGGCCCACGCCCTTAAGAGAATTGCACAGCGAACATAACATTATTAACCTTAAACACGTATTCGAAACACAGAAGAGGTAGGTTAGGCACTCTATAAGGAGAGTACGCATCAAGTGCTACCCGACTACCTTTACAGCCGACAATGGGCCGCAGATTATGTACCTAGGAGGTCCCAGAGAGATAAATACAAGTATATAGGGACCTGTCATGATGTACGACATGAAACACAGCCACCTCGAAAAGGCAAAGTTCAAGTATACATCTCGTAACAAGCAACAACGAGGCCTCGTATCTCAGAACCCCATCCTTACTCTGCTCCATGTCCATCATAAACCCCGAGCAGGCGGCCCCCCAAACCCAGCAGCGACACGAACAGGGCCCGTAGCCCGCGTAGACGTCTCTGGCAAGCCTCCCCGGAAAGCATCAGCCAGCCTAACGCCGCCGCGCACATCCACCGCGCCCCACCGCTGCTCTCTGCTTCTTCTCCTCATCCACCTCTTATCCATGTCCTTCGTGTCGCCCTTGCCTAGCTCTTTACTCCCAACAGCACCTCCATAGACGACGCCGCCGCCGTCGTCCCATTCCCACACGCCCAGCTCATCCAGCAGGACTTCCACGACCCAGCAATACCGAACCTCGCTCGCGCCCATCAAGCCCAGAGCCGAGGGCGGCGCAAACAGAGCCTCGGCGTCGGCGCGCGTCCGCGGCACGCGCGCGCACAGTAGGTGCAGGTCCAAGAACTGCGCGAACGTGGCGCCGAAGGCGGGTTTGTTCCGGCGTCTGCTCCCGCCCCCCGCTCCGGGAAGCGGCGCGGAGTTGAAGATGGAGCGGAGCGTAGGTTCTAGGGTCTTCGACGCCGCGGCTGACGCGGCAGTATTGACATTACCCATGCTCGTCGCTGTAGAAGCACCTGTACCGGAGGCGGTGGCGTAGGATGAGGAAGTAGGTGTGGTGGTGTTGAGAAGCATGATAAGCGGTCCGGAAGACGACCGCGCTAGGTACCGTAGGTGTGACGATAAGAGTTGGAGGGTGGTGTGAGCCGAGGCTTTATTGTCGGCTGAGCGGGTGAAGAGGTTTGTGAGGAGGGATGAGAAATGCGTTATTAGGATTAAATCTGGAATGTGCGAGACGCCCTTTTGTTCGCCTGTGGATTTCGATGCCGTAGATGGAGTTGGCGCAACGGGAGTAGCAAGAGGGAGAGTAGGAGGCGAAGAAGGCAATTGTGAAGGCTGAAGTTGAGGAGACGACATGGGCTGTTCTTGGGGCGGAGATGACGGCGAAGGTAAACTAAGTTCCTCGTCTTCATCTTCCTCGCTGTCTCCAACCTCCGTCCGCTCAAACATAGGTGGTGCCCGTAGAGACGGTAGTATGAGACTATTAGCTGCCGTCCCACCTCCCTCTTTTGTAAACACCTCGAGAGGCCGTCGCGGTATCACTGGCTTCTCAGGCTTCTCAGGAGGTACTTCTTCCTTCCTCACGATAACTCTGTCTCCTTTTCTTCCCGCTTCGCCAGGTTCAGGAGCAGAAGGAGCAGGAGAAAGCGGCATCTCCAGCTCACTGAGCACCTCCCACAAGCCCTCGACATCGAAAACACGCGAGACAGAGATCCGCTCGAGACAGCGTCTCACTTCCGCACTCACCTCCTCAAGCCGGTAATGCGCCGCCGGGCCCAACTTAGCCAGGACCTGTGCTCTAACGACGTCCCTCAGCGTGGGCAGAATCGCCGTAGCCGGCAGCGTAGTAATGATAGCCGCGCGATGCATCGCGCCGAAAACCATCGCGTGCGCCACCGTCTGCATTCCAACCTACCCGTTCCACATCCAACGTTAGCCAAACCCCGTTGCCACTCTCACTCCGTACGCGCGGTGACGAACACACTCACCAGCAGCCCAAACTCAGCCTCCTCAGCACTAACCCCAACGACCTCCCCGCGCTCAAAGCCGCCCAGCAGCGTCTTGATATCAATCTCGTCGCACCCGGTCCGGAGCCAGCCCCAACGCCTCACCCTCTCGCGCCGCGCCGATTCGAGTTCGAACAGCGTCGCGCCCGACACCGGCTCCAGCAGCGGAAAGTGGGAGCTGGTCTGCGAAGCCGGCGCAGGACCCGATTCACCGGCGTCGGGGTCCATGATTTCGCGTTATCCAGGCTGTCGCATGGTCTATTATTCACTTCCAGGATCGGATATGAGATGAAGGGAAAATGGTAAACGTCGGAAAAAAGCCCCGTCAGTTACATTCCACCTCAGAATGCGAAGTCGTATTGTGGGCAATATGTTGATTCATGCTTTTCCCAAGACACTCTAAAGCTGGTTTCATAATTGTAATAATTGTACGAAGAATTCCGAATAATGAAACCAACTTGTATGCTACACACAGAACCTAAGTTTCTCAAAGTGGAGATGTACTAGTTACAATTCAACGTTGACGTTTCCTCGTCATTATCCGCAATCCGTGGTTTTCAAACTCAATCGCGCCACTACGCAGCAAATGTCTGATAACCTTCAGCGACGTCAACATTTGAACATCAGAAAAAAGAATCGAGCCTCAATTCATTCGTCAATTCAATCTGCACGAATCTCTTCTCCTAATGACCTGTACTGATGCCTCCCCTAATGCACGCACGTGTTGCTGTTCCTACTACCGATGCTTGCAGATCTCTCGCATCCGCTACCTCTCCATATTCATTTTAAGACAACGCAAGAAGGTATCCTGGCACGAAGTTGAGGCCCGTAAAGGAGTGTCAAGGCAAGTTGCCGGCACCTAACACCTCCCCCATGCATGTTCATCTACCCCGACTACGTCGACTGTGTATTTTAGAAAATTTCTGAAAGACGTATTCATAATGAATCCCGCCATAGTGGATCGGCGGCAAACCCGAAGCCCAGATATAAAACACGTTGTACTGCTGTTGTCTCTTAAAACTACCGCATCCGGCTCAAGCCCTCACTGCAGCTGCTAGAATCAGCTACCCATGAGGAATAATCCACAACACAAGATCTTAGCAAGTCAAAACCTAGGTAGCTCAAATAGCCATACCAGGGGCGGCCGGGGGTGCAGCACTAGGTGGTTCCGGTCGCTGTCGGCGCCCTCCCTTCAAGCTCCTGACTCGCGACAAAAATCCATTTCCTTGCTTCGACCCATCCGGAGACTCGGCTGTTGCGGCACCGTCGTTAGTAGAGCGACGCTCCAGACTAGCACCGGGAAGGGGAGGGCTGACGGGAGATATCGGGTTGGAATCTGTACGCTTGACAGAAATGCGCTCTTCAGCTTTGTCAAACTCGTTAAAGAAAGGGTTCCTTTCGCCATTGCTGCCACTAGTCGGTAGATCGCCCGACCTGGGGGGATAATAGGCACCGCTAGGGCTGGCACCACGGTTCGGGTCGTACTCGCGTGGTGTGCGCTTGATGCTCTTGAAACGCTGTACTACCGACTTCTTCCTTCCGAGTCCTTGCTCCAAGACCTCTTGCGCTGTCTCAGCTTGATTGCGCTGGATCGCAGCACGAGCTGCCGGGGTACCTTCCAGGAATGTTGAAGATCCAAGTCCCAAGGTCTCTTCACCATTGACAAATTCGCTTGCCTGTTTCGGATCGAAGAAGGTAGCCTCGCTCTTGCTGCCTCCACTTTTCTCCTTGGTCGCACCTCCAAACATGGCAGAAGCTTCATGCGGCTCTCGTCCCATGAACTGCGCGTGGTCAGGTCTCTGATTCAATGGACCTGCGCCGCCGATGGAGTTGTTCGCAGAGTCCTTAGCAAATGCCTGCATAGGTGCGCGGCGACTGCCCTTGCGATTTCGGTGCGGGTTGCAAGCATCAAATGGACCATCGTGGTGGAATACTACGATTGAATGTGAGCGCGTAGGTCGCGGGGATACATGTGTAACGGTGACTTACATCCTGTCCCATAGATGCTCGTAGCATCAAGCTGATCGATGATATCGAGCTTTCGGCCTGATCGAGACTTGTCCTTACCGTCGCGATGACGTCGCTCACGCTCTTTGCGTCGAAGCTCACGCGCTTTCTTCTCTTCCTCCGTCATTGGCTTCTCCAACATCGAAGAATCACTGTTGCGACGCGGCCGGCGTTCCGCAGGCCTCTTCTGAGGCGAAGGACCACCTTTGAGCAAATCTGCTCCATTTGAGGCGCTGTGCATTCGACGGGCTCGCAGAGCTTCTTCTTGCGATCGAGTGGGCCTGTGAGACGAAGAAGACGTCGTCTGACCGCGGCCACGGGGAGGATTGTTTTCCCCTCGGGGACCACCGCTGCCAGGAGGGCGATTCATTGGAGGTCGACCGGGACCCGGTTGAGGTTTCGCGTTCTTGTCGTCAAGCGTCAAGCTGCCCTGTAGTCGCGGAAATGTCAGCTAATAGTCGATTATCAAAGACAATAAAACTAAATCACGTATGGCATGGAAACCTACAAAAAAGTCCTCGACGGTAGAAGAATTTTGGTCCTTAGACGAAGCCATCTTGTCAGGCGAGCTGCTCACTCTACCGGTGGATGGCTGGTTAGAAGGGTCGAGGAAAGGATTTCTCGAGGTAGGTCGGGGAGGAGGAGGGGGGTCATCAAAAGGCGAATGGGGAGGGGATGTTAAGCTATTGGGCGAGGCCGCACGGTTGCGAAAGGGGTTGTTTGATGAAAGATTAAGCGTCAGGCCTGGGGATTGGGCGGATGGGCCATTATCAAAAAGACCTATTGCATGGCAAATAGAAGATGACGGTTAGCCAGCCGGACCATTGCAGGTTTGTTATAATGGGAATGACGACTGTGATAGGCAATTGTGAAACATCAATCTCTGCAAATGAAACAGGCGACAGGTCCTGTTAAGTGGACCGTCTGCCAAGTTGAACAGGACCTCCTTATCGCGCCTATGCCATGCTATGCTATGCTGATGGAAATTGGACGGAAAGGGGGCGGCGGAGCTAGCATTATCTTGGTGTTCTTCACTTACCTAGTAGGTCTGATGAGTGTGCGGACATCTTGGTCAAATTTCCTTGTTTTCGGTACAGGATCTCCGAATCTCGCAGGGGTTGCAGGATGGTTGCCCTGTAGGTGGAATCGGGGGTCTGATAGAAATGTCCTGACGAGATACTGATTGATGAAATTCTACCCAGCCAACCAATGGCCGACTCGGATGGCTGTTTAAAGTCAAAACTCGGGTGGTTGCGCAGTTTGGAATCTGCAGCGAACTCTGGCGTAGGTGGTGTGTCAGGGGTGGAAGAGAATTAGGTAGACAACGATCTTCAGGGAGATGGAATTATTATTCCGCCAAGTTTGACCCGTGGCGAAGCGATGACGTTTGCTATCGCTTGAAACCTGACGCGACACGGCCTCCTCGGGTCGTATTGAGATTAAAACGATACCGATCGAATTGATAGGCAAGATTAGGTATGAAATGACACATTCACTCGGGCGAGGGCCGAATGGTAAGTTGATGGTGGTCAGCTCGTAAGTCGAGGATGGATAGGAACCTAAGTGTGAAGAGGTGGTGTGGAAATGTTTTGGGGGAGTGTTTTACGGAAACGCGCGTTAGGACGACCTGTATGCTGCAAGGAACCTAAGTGGAAAGCTTGCGACACGTTAATTAATAGGTACAGGCTCGACGAGGCGGGTCGGGTCGCGAATTCCTGAATTTGTTGTTGTACCGAGGACCTTTTCGATGCCCGTAGTGTTTTTCGCAGCTTCAAAGCCTGGGAACAGTTCGAGAGAAG
The DNA here is from genome assembly GCA_022578575.1 of Hypoxylon sp. FL0543. Classification (NCBI taxonomy): domain Eukaryota; kingdom Fungi; phylum Ascomycota; class Sordariomycetes; order Xylariales; family Hypoxylaceae; genus Hypoxylon; species Hypoxylon sp. FL0543. Next base: position 1,987,102 of record MU393993.1, read on the forward strand.
GAAGGCGTGCGAAAGAACGAGGGCGTACAACCGATCGGTAGGGGTATTTGACTTGACAACCTGTTTGTCGGGCTCTTCGTGTTTCTTTGAGGTCGGGTGACGAGATTTTCCTTGGTTTAGTTCCTTGAGTTTCTCTCCTCTTTTCTACCCCCTTCCCACCGGGTTGATGGCGCTCGTGAAGACCCCTATTGACTAGGGACGGTACTAAATAATTAAGTGGAATGGTACAGTATCCCGCTGTGGGCTCTAATTGATTAAGATGGGGATTGGTGGTCCTGGGCTCGTTTCTGACAGGACAGGACAAGGGGAATTTCGATGGCGATCGACGGAACGAACGACTAGCGGGGGACACGACGAGGGGTTTCGCGACCGTCCCTATTAATAATGAGTGATTGAAGACTTTGACGGTTTGAAAAATTGAGGAGTTGCGAGTCGCGAGTCGCGACAAAACTCGGAGGAGACAAATGTCCCTTCAATTGAGTTTAGAAACCGAGGCCGTGGCGAACCTTATATTTTTTAATAAAAGTGTCAACATTGGGTTAGTGGAACTCGTAAAAGTAACAGATGAGCAAGTATCCGGGGCTGACCTCGTCCGGCGGTGGCATCGAAAAGGAATAGCGCAAGCTTAATACAATGTGCAATTATGGCAATTATGTACCCGTGCCTGCACAGCTACAATCCAAGTATGATTAGGATCCATACTTTACCGCCATAAAGGGGAACCTAACAAGCCCTGTAAAGCCCGACAAGGGACTCCCTAAATGGTCGCATCAACTCGTATTAACTTTTCTATATCAACGATCCTACAGGACACATAGCACAAAAGACAGCGGCGCTTCATATTGTGGTCTAAGGAATTGGCAATCCAATAGCTGACTTCAGCTAGGTGACATCCGGTGATCAAAAGGGCAATTATGCCTGCTGGTAACCTACTGTAGTGTACAAGACATGAGATGGGTACTTTTTACTCTGTGCATAATGTAGACTTCAGCCCAGATTTGTTCTGTGTCACCAATATACCCGACTAACGACAAGAGGCGCCCGACAGCTATTGGCAACGTGCTAGTAATCTTGGATCTTAGCATTAAAGTCAGACAACGACAGCATTAAAATCGCTTCAGCTCGAGGCAGAACGGAATCAGCTGGGCGCAGCACCACCAGCAGAGAAGGTTGGAATCCAAGTTCTCGATCGCCGACCATCCTTCTTAGCTTGGAAGAAGCCAGACCCCATGATTTTCGAACGTGGCATGCTGCGTCTAGACTCTGTTATGCATTAGGTACCGGGTCGCTCAACATACGTTAGGTAGTCAATTTCGAACGCTGCCGAAAAAGCCTATTCGTTTCGACCATTTTATCCTGACGGCGCATATCCCTTAAACTTCCTAGTTCACCTACTGCAGCACGTGTGGCACCAGGTTACTGTGTGATTGATTCCTACTCGTCCACTTAGTTCCGGTCGGCAAGGTACTGTTGGAGCGGTAAGTAAAGGGACGCAGCCCGGAGGCACGGACGAACGATGAGATCTGGGTAGGATTCCTATTACGGTCTTGCGTATATCCCGAAAGGTCCCTTCAGATCTTCTGAATATGTGACAACTGATTACAAATTCGTGAGGAAAGTGTCATTACATATGATGCTACTATTCAGTCTTGCATGTTCCGACGAGGACGTACCCCTTTTCAGTTTCGCTTCGTCGAGCTATAATGCGAACAGGTAACCCCCACAAATGTTGAATTTAATCCCCTTGGCACTTCTGTGGGGTAGTTCTACGCCTGCTAACCGGGAACCCCTCACCCTAGCTGCCTAACGGTTAGGAGACTTCATGATGGTGAAGAGAATACACTACTAATTCTGCCCTAGCTGCCTAGGTAGGTAGGTAGGTAAATAACAAGCGAGAAACGATGTCTTTCACCGACTCGGCGTCCCATAATTTCTAGGTATCGCCTCTACCATGTAAACCCGCCAAATTCCAGCGTCGGACCTAAGTATCTGTTGAAGAGCACATGTCGACATCGACAAGCATTCGCTATAACCTAATCTCATCCGCCTCGAGGCACGCTCGAATCACCACGGTAGCTTCAAAGGAGTTTCAAGGTTCTTCCCAAGCACCGTCTCCGCCATACCGATATCGCCTATATTTCAGAAGTTAGTGACAAACTCGGCCTAGTTTGTTCAACAAGTTCGGGACACCTTACGCGGACCACGGGGTGCCCAGTATTCCCCGGATTTGCTAATGTCTAGCTTCTCCGTCCACTCGACAAGGCTCTCCGCGGCCACATCTGGGGTCACGGCTGGAGATTGTTTGATCTTAGCCATTTCTGTAAAATGTCTAATGGATGTCTCTAGTATGTGGTCAGGTACTTACCGCCGCCTGCATCCCAGTGCTTGTCGAAACCGACCCCTTTGGTCATCTCAGTGCGCATGAAGCCTGGATGGACGATGCTGACGATAACACCTTTCTCCTTCAAGTCGATGCTGAGAAGCTTGCCAGCCATATTCAACGCGGCCTTGCTCGCGTGATGCGCATAGTTCCCGCCTCCCTCCTTCTCATGTCGTAACGTGATACTTCCAGCCTCGCTGGAGACCAAGACAATTTTAGTCCCGGACTTCAAGAGGCCAGCGTGGGCGAGGCGATGTACAATAGTCACCGGCGCAACGGAACTGATTGTGTACATGGTCACCTCTTCATCCCAGTTTGGCCCTTTCTCAGCCGAGAAATCCTCAGTCGTGAATCTCCCAGCGTTGATGATCTAGCCGCAATGGGATTAGCTATACGGCATTGCTATAGTAGAGCTTACGACTTACTACCACATCAAGAGGTTCCTCCCCTTGGAGCTGGCTGGTAAGTTTATCCCCAACATCGGACTTGGTGAGATCGATGTTAGAGAGCCATTTGACGTCCTTTGGAAACCCACTCGGTGCGCTGCTAGATCGTGCAGTCGCAAAGACGACCGTCGAGGGATCGGAAGCATACCGCTTCACCAGGGCAGCCCCGAGGCCCCTGGTTCCGCCAATGATAAGTGTAGAAGGCATGATGCGGCCAATGAATATGCTAGCTTTGGGCTGTGAGTTTGAATGTTATGGCTTTCGATGTTACAAGTATAGATAAGTTTACTGCATACCACAAGATGACGAGGTTATATCTCAGCAAGCAGCACGCCATCGACGGTGAGATAACCGGTGACGTCACCGCAACGACTACTGGGAAACTGCAGCACCCCTTCGTGGGAATTCACGTAAGCACGCGGGAAGCTGTAACGTATTTTCTTAAGGGAGATGGACTTCCTCTTCTCACACGGATATTCAACAGTAGATCTTGTTGACATGTTAAATAAATACCTTAGGTATTAGGACACTTAAAAAGACGTCAACTGTTATAAGGTGTTGCAAAAGCGACGCCGCTATTAGTAGCAAGCAAATAGCGCCTTATATGTGTGACATAAGGATATACCACTTCTCGTCCGAAACACCCTACTCTCCCATATGCTCTGAATCCCAAATTCGGATCGCGCCCATTACTCGCCAACAAGAGATTAGCCGCTATGAGCCAAACACGGCTTCTCCAGGATTATACACTAAGCCGACTACATGCTCCAGACTATTCTTCGATATAAGCTTGAGGAAAAAATGAATCGTCATACTTCCCTACTAATGACTACAACAAGATAGAAATGGCGGACGGAGAGTAGCTATGTTCATGAGATACCTAGCTTACCTCTTACTAATATTAGAAATATTCCAATGACATTCACACTTCCAACAAATGCACAAACCCATATTTCTCTTCTCGGATTCATTTACTTCGTAATATGTAACATACGTACAAGCGCCGTTCCCAAACGACACGCATTTTCCTCATCTCATGATTCAGTAGTTCCATTCTCGCTGCACATACATGCAGCCCCCCCTCCCCCAATTCTCCCCTAATTCACTTCCCCCTAGACAACTATCCACTCTCCCTTACTTGCCAACCCCCTCTCGCCAGCAGACCAAACCCCGCCCCATCACAGCTTACTAGCCGGCGCAGCATGTCCCACGGCCGTAATCTCGTCGTACAGCAGGGTGGTCAGGAAGTCGGCGTAGTCCTCGCCGGTGACCTGGCCGGCGAAGTACTGGGACGCGAGGGCGAACTTGTTGCCCTTGGGCGCCTTGGCCGCCAGCTGCTCCGTCTGCTCCTTCAGCAGCTTGAGCGCGTACGCCTTGTCCACCTTCTTGCCCTCCGCCGTCGTCACGCCGTGCCGCACCCACTGCCACAGCTGCGAGCGCGACACTTCCGCTGTGGCCGCGTCCTCCCTGTTTGGTTCTAGTTAGTGCGCATTCTACACTCTCGTAATAAAGTAGTACAACAATAGATAGAGTAGAGAAACAGAGAAACAGAGAAACAGAGAAACAGAAATAAATGGTGGAGGGGTGGAACCACGTACATCAAGTAGTTAATAGGCACGCATCCAATACCGCGGATCCAAGCCTCCATGTAACCCAGTCCAATATTCAGATTCTTGCGGATACCTTCCTCAGTGATCTTGCCAGGCACGTTCATGTTGAGCAGGTCGTTCTGGCCGATCTTAACGTCCTCCCGACGCCGGAACAGCTGGTTAGGCGTTGGCATGTGCTTGTTGAAGATCTCGGAGGCGATGGCCGCCAGGGCGGGGTGTGCAACCCATGTGCTAGATTTTCAAATCAGTATCAGGTCATCGTGCAACTAATGTGCGAAAGGGGGATGAGACGCGGGGGAGAAAAGACATACCCGTCATGTCCAGCCCTAACCTCCCTCAGCTTATCCGCCCGCACACCCTCCATCGCCTTCTCATTCGCCTCCTTGTCGTCCTTAATCGGGATCTGCGCCGCCATGCCGCCCATAGCATGCACGCCTCTCTTGTGGCACGTCTGGATCAGCAGCTTGACGTACGCGTCCATGAAAGGGACGGTCATGGTGACCGCGCTGCGGTCCGGCAGGACGAAGTTGCTGTTCTGGCGGAACTTCTTGATGGTGCTGAAGATGTAGTCCCATCTTCCGCAGTTGAGCCCGGAGCTGTGGTCGCGCAGCTCGTAGATGATCTCGTCCATCTCGAAGGCGGCGAGGATGGTCTCGATCAGCACGGTGCCGCGGATGGTGCCGCGCGGCATGCCGATGTAGTCTTGGGCCAGGTTGAACACGTCGTTCCAGAGGCGCGCCTCGAGGTGCGACTCCATCTTGGGCAGGTAGAAGTAGGGCCCGAAGCCCTGTTTGACGGCCTCGTGCGCGTTGTGGAAGAAGTACAGGCCGAAGTCGAAGAGGGACCCCGAGATGGGCTCCCCGTCCACCGTTACGTGCTTCTCTTCCAAGTGCCAGCCGCGCGGGCGCACGATGAGGGTCGGGAGGACCCGGTCTGTTCGCAGCTTATACTCCTTGGGGCCCTGCTTGAAGTCGACCTGGCGCCGCACGGCGTCATATAGGTTCACCTGGCCATTGATCATGTTGTCCCAGGTCGGGGCGCTCGAATCTAATAGCTTTTGTTAGCCAACCGCTAACACCCAATTGACCTCCTGACTCTTCCAACTCCTACTATCGTTACTACATCACCACCGCTGCTCCCATACCAATAACATTAGCGACACTCACCTTCAAAATCAGCCATATAAGTCCAAACATCCGAGTTCAGGGCATTGACGACCATCTTGCGGTCCGTCGGCCCAGTGATCTCAACCCGTCTATCCACCAGACCCGGGGCGGGCGGGGCGCCCTTCCATGTCGGGTTCTCGCGGATATGCTTTGTCTCGGGGAGGAAGTCGGGCAAGTTGCCCTTGTCGATCTCGGCCTGGCGGATGACGCGGCGCTCGAGGAGCGCCTTACGCGTGGGGTTGAAGGACCGGTGCAGCAGCGCCAGGAAAGCGAGGGCCTGGGGCGTTAAGATCTTCTTGTGCTCGGGTTGCACGGCGCCCGCGATGGTGACGCCCTGGAGGATGGCATCGGTGGTCGCCATTGTGGTGGTTGCTTTGTTTGTGTCGATATGTATATGTAGATGTTTACTAGATAGCCCTTATGATATGTCCCTGATTATATGTATCCCTGGTCCTGACTCCTGACAATAATATGTATAAGTCGACGTTGTATAGAAATTGAGAGGTAGAGGATGTATGTAGCCAACGAGCCGGGGACGTGTATATATAAGAGGCTTAGAGGAAGAGGGTAAGCCAACGCTATTATATAAGGCGACTTCTTTGTCTGATATCCTAGACGAGAAGTACGGTACTAACGGCAATGGGGCTGTGGATTAGATGGAGATAATAGCGGGATACCACGGTTATAAGAAAGGGCGACGACAAGATTCGGGTAGGACAATAGTCTGGAGGCCAATGCGAATACACGCCAAACTTTAGAGTCGAAATCCCCTTGCGAAGGGGCGGGGGATATGTCTCAGACTTATGTAGGTATATGTGAGCTATTGCTAGTGCTGAGCCTACCGTTTACCTAGGTGCGTAGACTACGACATGAGGCGACTTGATGGCCGTTCCCCGTCTGGGCTCGGTTGGAAGGAGGGTAGATGAGTGGCTACGTGATGTTGGTGTAGCCGATGAAGAAGGGGGGAGGATGGGCTTTACTTACCTAGGTATGAAGCTTGTGAAAGTGTGGGGGAATAGTGCTACTCCATGACTCTAATAGATCTAATATTATCGATACCTTAAACTCTACCTATGTTACCTTGAAGAGGTTACAATATACGAGCGTTTATCTGTGCTTTGAAGCTCAGTTGTTTGTACTCTAGATGAACCCTTCACATGTGAGCCGGGGAAGCTCCAGAGCTCTAGCCCCGGTATTTACAGGTACTCAAGTACATGATTGGTAAAGCATTCCCCAGCTTCTTTTCTCCACATACCAGTTGAAAACGGTACTTATAGCAAATTGCTAATTATGATTGGTTCTTTTTGCCGTAGACTGTGGAGGCCATCCGTCCGGCGCATCTAAGGAACCGTTATTTATCGTCAATTGCAGTTGATCATGACGCATTTACTCTGTTATCTTATCGACTAACTCACCCCTCCACCCCTCAGCAAACAAATATGTCAAACACTACGAGTAGATAATATTCCCGTCCAGCGATATCGCTGTCGGACAGACTCCCGCAGTCGGATCTGGGGATAAGATAGTGAAGCTCAGCATACGTACCAAGGGATACGTTGAATAATTGATAATGTGAAACCTGGCTGGATACGTACGTGGTCCCGAAGACGCGGACAGTCGCTGACGACAAAAAGTAGCAAACCAGCGAATAGGCAATGCCATTGGTCGCTTCAACAAAAAGCGCCGGCTGGGGGTGACGTAGTAAACCTGGAACTCCCGAAATACCGAAGCAACTGGCAATGGCCTCCCCGGCTGCCGAGGTCGGATGCCAGCCAATTCGAGGTCCTAGACCGGTTAAGTTGCCGAGAGTACCCGAGCTCTAGTCCCAACTAAGAGCTGTATGTACACATGTAGCTACTCGATTATCGTGATGCTCCACGATGATTCCTTTTACTTACTACTGCTCATCCAATCCGGCAAATCACTTATTAATGGAATACGGAGGGGATTAAGATAGTGAAGCTGGCGCATTGTTGAAAACGCCTTTCGCATCCTTTAGACTGATACTGGATCCAGTCTTCGGGGTTTCGGCATCTAGTTTAACAAGGTTGTTATCAGTTTACTCTTTATTTCTACTTATAGGCAGGTATATACAAGTTGTTGCATGCTACAAGTCCGAAGTCGCCATCGATACGCCGACAAGACTCATCCGTAAACTGATGACTATTATTGACAAGATGCAAGGCGGAGCGCTAGCAAACGCCCATGTAGGGTCTCACTGGGACGAGTGGTGATGGCCGCGGTGATACGCCATCGTCTTCTTCTCAAGCGCATCGAGCTCGCTTTGGACATAGTGCACGACGGGCTCAACTATCTGGTGCACCTAACCCTTGTAAGGCTTGGGCCCGACCATGAGTTCCGGCTTGACAAGAGTGTCGAATTCGTCCGAGCTCAAGGCATTGAGTTCTAACGCACTCTCCTTCAGAGTCAGGCCCTTTTTGTGGGCGTTCTTGGCCACCTTGGATGCCATGTCGTAGCCGATCTTGGGATTGAGGCAGGTAACCAGCATAAGCCTAAATATCGCACGTATTAGTCATTGCTCAATGAAGCCTACGAATGTCAATTCACTTACGATTCCTTCATGATGCTGGCAATCTTCTCCTCGTTGGCCTGAAGGCCGTGAACGAGGTTCTTCTCAAACGATCGCATGCCATCCGACAGCAACCTTATGCTGTGCAATAGGTTGCGGATGATCAGGGGCTTGTAGACGTTGAGTTCGAACTGGCCATTCATACCACCAATGGTGGCAGCAACGTGGTTGCCCATGACTTGAGCACAAACCATAGTCAAGGCTTCACATTGCGTGGGGTTAACCTTGCCGGGCATGATACTGGAGCCTGGCTCGTTCTCGGGGAGGATAAGTTCACCCAGACCACAACGAGGACCGCTGCCGAGATATCGGATATCTTGAGCAATCTTTGTAAGCGACGCAGCCAAGGTGTTGAGCGAACCAGAAGCCTGAACAATAGCGTCATGCGCAGCTAGCGCTTCGAACTTGTTTGGGGCCGTCTTGAACTCGGTTCCGGTCATCTTACTGACTTCCTCAGCAATCGCCTCCGCGAAGCCCTCGAAGGTGTTGATCCCCGTGCCGACAGCGGTACCACCCTGTGCAAGTAATCTCAGATCCGGCAGCGAGCTCTCCACTCGCTTGATACCAAAGTCCAACTGAGCTACGTATCCGGAGAACTCCTGTGCCAAAGTCAAGGGAGTTGCATCCTGGAGATGAGTACGGCCAATCTTGATGATTTTCTTAGCATCGAACTCGTCAACCTTCTTCTGCAGGGCGTCTCGAAGGCTCTTGAGAGCCGGCAATAGCTGGCCTTCGATCTCGAGGACGGCGGCGATGTGCATAACGGTAGGGAAGGTGTCGTTCGAAGAGGCGGAACGATTGACATGGTCGTTGGGATGAACCGGCTTCTTGGAGCCCATTGTGCCTCCGAGAATCTCAATGGCTCTGTTGGAAATGACTTCGTTGGCGTTCATGTTGGACTGGGTGCCTGAACCGGTCTGCCAGACAACGAGGGGAAAGTGGTCGATGAGCTTGAGGTCGGCGACCTCTTTAGCAGCTTGTTGAATGGCCTTTCCGATCTTCTCATCTATAATAACACAGTCGCAGCACGTAAGCCAGTGAACCACCGTAGCGTAGTTGGGGCGCAATGCGCTCCACGTAGGATGACAGCATACCAAGTCCGTACCGCATATTGACAGTGGCCGCCGCGCCTTTCAGAATACCAAATGCCCTAACAATGGGAGGAGGCATTCGATCTTGGGGCTGGTTGATGCGGAAGTTTTCGAGAGATCGCTCAGTCTGAGCTCCCCAGTACTTGTCGGCGGGGACTTGGATCTCGCCAAAGGCGTCGCTCTCGGTTCTCGTGTTCTGCGCCATTCTTATCGTTGTCGCGTGTAGGTTTCTCTGGAATCGTAGGGAATAGGACGGTTTGTTGTAGTTGGAAAGAAAGGGTTTCGTGGCATATGACGCAGATGAGGAGGCGTTGCATGTGCAAAGCAGCCGTGGAGTCCTCGGTCCAAGCAAGTTTCTAGCTTGGCCGGCGGCCGCAGGTCCTACCGATCGCAGCATAGTTGCGACACGCAGTAGCTCCCGAGATCAATTGAAAGCGGAAGGTAGCCGTCCAATTGGCTACCTTATATCAGCTGACGGCTGCTGGAAAGGGGTGGCTGATCTTTCTATAAAGATCCGGTTAAACTTAAGACCACGTAGTGTTTGGTCCAGGCAGAAGACACGAAGGAGAGAAAATTGAAGATAAAAACCCTCAATTTTTTGAAGCTTGCTTCAGAAATTCCAATTCTGCTACCCGGAGCTCAGATACCTAGTGTAGGTAGGCTCAGAATGTTCCAGCTTTCCTATTTGCCGGCTCCGTAGCGAAACGGTAATCGAGTTCCATTCGCCCACCTACCCCTGCTATATTCAAATGTGGAAGCTCGGGCCGGAAACTCCCGATCGACTGGGACAGGCGACCTTAATCAATCCTATGGTTTACGTAATCAAATATTCAGGGGGGAGGGGCAGAGAAGAAAGGGGGAAACATCGGATTCAAATACCGATTATAGCACACACTACGATCACTACGTACCGGATTACCACCTTTTTCCTTTTTCAAATTTTCTTCAATTCAGGCACTATTAAACATTATCACGGTTCTCCATGAGCTCATGTAATCCTGTAGTGGAAGTTTTTGTGTTATACGAGCAATAGCAACTTGGACTGCAATTAGGGTCGTTCACACGCCTCTCCGGACCCTGTTGCAGAATCAGGTTACATAGACAGTCCCCTGGCTGTCTGAAACATTTACCGTCATCATCCTCATCGTCTCATACGCCTCGCATGCGCATGGGTCAAAGACTCAGAACTAGACAGTATCGGTTTCCCACAAAGTTTTCCATGTCAAACAACAATGTAATAAAGAAAAAGGAAAGAACTCCGTATCCAGTCCCACGTGGCCGGGTATTCCAGTAGCTGGCCCCCAAGGCATGTAATCCTAGTACAAACAAATGCAAGGGATACAGATGAGAGCTGAAGGATGCTCCATATCATCCTGGTGTAGCCTTGGAATATCATCGAACCAATGACCTAGCTCCAGAAAGGGTTTCGGAGCCTTGGCTGGGTAGTGTTACAAGTTGAGCATCTTAACCATCATCTTGGCTTTTGCCTTGTCAACGACGAGCAGATTTCGTTCGCCGAAGATGCTCTCCATCGTATCGACCACCTTGTGGAAGGTAGATGCGGCTCCACGTTCTTGGGTGAATCGAACAATGCACAGATGATTACGTCTGCCGTGTTCGACGACCGTCATGATCTCAGCTGCGAATGACGCCTCCTTCATGTTGAGCTCTGTGGCAGATATAATCAGTCTTGGCTTCATCAAATATCTACGGCTAGCACTTACGGTTCTTTTTTGAAACGCGAGCAAACAAAAGGCTGCGTTCCTTGTCCACCACAATATCCCTTATGCCATGGCGTTTCCAGTCCCTGAGCAAGTAAGTGATCTCTTGTCTAGCACGGACTCGGGACATCGAGAAGCAAAGGTATCTGGTCGCAGGTTTGACCCGGAAAAGGCGAGCTAACCAGCTACGTTGGGGCTCGATGTTGCGGGTCACGACCTTGTCATTCCAATCCTTGTTGTACGGCCGGTGAGATAGCTGGCTCGACGTGCGGACACGCTCAGGGCTGCAGTCATCACTATCGGGTTCTGCTTCTTTTATTAGTTATATAATGTGGACTTGCGGTCACGGAATGGCTTACCTCCTAGCGAGAGATTGTATTGGGGACGCTCTTTGCTCCCGCGCAACCAGCCGAAACCGAAACTCTTCTTCTTCGTCGGCTGCTTACCTGTGCCGGCGGACGAATTAGTAGTCGTACGTTCAAGCTCATCGGCCTTGCTCAGGCCAGATCCACCAAGAAGATCGTCCTTCTCTTTGGAAGAGCGTTTGAACCACGATGATGACTTCTTCTTGACAAGGGGAATAATGCTTTCCCCGGCCTTGTCAGATTGTTCCTTGGGAACCTGGTGCTTCAATCCGTCAGCAACGTACTGTTGATGGAGCGGTGATCCCTGTTGAACCTGAGAGCTCGGCCAGATGCTTAGAGGCTGGTCCTTGCGGGCACTCCGATTCGCTGCAGCAACACCTGTGTTAGGCTGACGGGACGGAGTATTTACCAGGCGTATCGTCTTCTTCTGCTGAGCTAGGTGCTCTAGGTCCAAGCCTTCTCTTTCGCGCGCACGAGGAGGAATTGAAGGTCCAGGTAAAGAGACGGCTCGAGACTTGTCCTCATCATCGCGGAATACTCCGTCTCTTGATGCCTCGTTGATGGATGGCAAGGGTACCTTGTCTCTGCCAAATTGCGTACTGAACTGCGAATAGATAGGGGCAGAGACAACTCTACGGTCCGTCTCCGCCGTCTTGGATGAATTACCACGCCGGCCTTGTGCTAATCCGGGTGGTTCAGGCTTGTGATCTCCAAGTCGCCCGGCTCTCTTGACTGTCACATACTCGTGCATATCTGGGCCATTCGAAGATGGCGCCGGAGGTAGCGATCGTGAATCCCATTCATGGAGAGTTATATTTGGCTGTCCAGGCCGTTGAGCAGTTGCAGTTGTAGTTGCCGTCGCATTGGAAGTTGGAGTATTCGTATAATCCAAGTAGTTGACTGGATCATCCGTAACTGGCGATTGCAACGGGGTGTCGGTAAGATAAGAACCATCCGGATCGTCTAACAAGGAGCTATTGAAGGCATCATCGCAATCCTTTGCAATGATATGGCTCCATTGGCGTAGCGCTTGATTCCAATGAAGATCGCCATTTTCAGCCTGGGACGGATCTGCCACAGACTGTGTGCCAGATCGGCTTCTTCCAGATCTCTTAGACAGTCTAGCCCTTTTACTAGGACTTGTAGGGTCCGAGAAGGTTCGAGTGTAGTCGGTGTTACCTCCAGCAACGCTAGCTGGGCGACAACCCTCTTCGCTTTGCACGGCCAACCGCTGGCGAGCCTGCGAGAAGTCAACTCCTCGCTTGTGGCGTAAGGCTGGGCGACCATACGCGACTTCCTCGCCACTCCTGATCGACTTTAGAGACTGCCGTGATTTGCGTAGCGTAGTCGAGATGCTCGTCTGTCGTCCACTTCTGGGGGGACGCGAACGTGTTGAGCTGCTGGTTCTGACCGAGCCATTACGCGTGCGTGTAGAAGCACGTGTAGGGGGACGCGCGGAGCTGCGTGTAGATGTAGTTCCATTGCGGTGAATGATAATCTTCGCATGGCTAGCAACGACATCATCAATAACGTGAGTGGCTTTATATGGATCGTAACTCTGGACTGTGGGAGCACCATCTATGGAAGCTCTCTCAAGGACCTCGCCCTTCTCGTCGGTAGCGACATTAGAGATAAGGGTGAAACGCGACATACTTCGTCCGTTCTTGGCCGGAAACTCGACGGTCGTGTACCTCTTCTTCCAGTTGGGAGCTCGCAGATGGTGAAAATCACTGGGCGAATGAGTTAAGTCGGTGCCATAGTTCTCTAATACCTTCTCTTTATAGCCGTGGATTAGCCAGTAAAACATCTTGAAGTCGTTGGGCCTGGCGAAACATGTTAGCAAATATCAATACGTCCTAACGTAGATGGCACATACGCTTCGCTTGTCAGTGCTCGTGCTATCTGACCCTCGTGGAACGTATGCCATACGGCTTTCAACTGCCTTAGAGTGTCCCTGTCTATTTCGTCCTCGGGTACCGGGTCGCGTCGAGTGTTGTGGTTGTAATCGTGGGCACCCTCGTCATTCAAATGATCTAAATAGTCGTACATGCGCACCAAAGGGTGTTGCCATAGCTGCCGAGAGGATATCCGCGCTTTGGGATTGACAACTAGAATTCGGCTGATCAAGTCCTGCGCCTCCTCAGAGAGAAACTCGGGCAAGTAAAAGACCCCCTTTTCAATCCTGTGAAGGACTTCTGATTGACTATTGCCGTCAAATGGTAGGCGACCAGTCATGCAAGCATACGTTATGATCCCGAGGCTCCAAATGTCCACAGTTTCAGCTCGATAGCCTCGCTTGGCGATAAGTTCAGGCGCAGCATAATGCGGGCTTCCACATGCCGTCGACAAGATATGCTGAGGCCCTTGGTGCATGGCGGACATACCAAAGTCGATGATCTTGATCTGGTTGTGTTCCGTAAGAAGGATGTTTTCTGGCTTGAGGTCGCGATGGCAGATGTTGAAGGAATGGATATATTCCAGGGCACTGAGCAACTGCCGGAAGAAGAAGACCGACTCGATTTCGGATAGCCGAGTTCGCTCGGAGATGTAGTGGTAAAGATCGCCCTGCTGGACGTACTCGAGAACAAGGTAACTGGGCCTAGGTTAGCGAAGGGACGACAGACGGTATACTATACAACTTACATCTCTGAGCGGCTCTCCCAAATATCGTATAGCTTCACGATGTTCGGATGATCGATTAGCTTCATAATGGCAACCTCCCTCTCGATGTTGATAGGCATGCGGTTCTCTGACTTGTACTCGGCGCGATTGCGATCCCATTTATCAAGGTTCGCAATGCTTGCTGGTTGTGTATGGGCAATGCCATTCCTAGACAGAATCTTTACGGCGGCGTATTCGCCGGTGACTGTGTGTTTAACAAGCCGAACACGAGCGGCCGAGCCACTACCCAACGTCTTACCCAAGGCCCACGGCCCAACGTGAGTCTTGCGGCGCCAGCCACCATGCAAGAGACTCGTGGTGGTTGAGACATGCGACTCGCGTTTGTCTTCATGTTGCACATCATGTGAAGCGACTGATGCACACGGTTCCGAGCGAGCTTGGGGGTTTTCAAGCTTCGCGGAAGCAGATGTGCGTGAACTGGTATGTTGGCGCGTGGGCTGGTTGGTGGGATGAGCTCGCAGAGGGTTAGGTTGGGGGATTTGAGAGTGACTGGCTTTGCCGGGCCGCGTCGACGATGTGTTGATTACACGAGCGGTTGCATCTCCGAGAGGAGCGCGAGTAGGTCGAGGAGCTGTTCCACGACGATCGGCCATTTCCGAGGCCAGAGTAGGCATACTTAGAACATGTGTTCTAATATGACTTCCAGGCGACCAATTGGACACCCCAAGCACCCAATGGATTTAGGGGGTAACTTGGAGAAAGATGAGATAAGTTGGTGGAGGAAGAAAGAGGCTCTGATGGTGCTGTTAGCTGAAGGTCAATGGAAAGGAAGTGGTGGTAGGTGGGGGGAGTCGTGCCAGAGTCCAACAGCCGTAGTCGCGGCAACCTTCGTTCTAACTAAGTACCTAGGAAAAAAACAGAGATACTGGGCACTACCCAGAATAATTGCCAATGTATGTTGTATGGTTGAGTGAAAGAGAGAATTGCAAGTTGGCTGAAGAAATGAATTGGGAAGAATTGAGAATTGCTTCTCAGGTGCAGGGCATGAAGAGTTGAGCTGGGACGGTTTACAGAGCTGATGAATGTGATGATGAATAGTAGGTTGGGGCTCTGGAACGCAATGTTTCGGAATGAGCGCGTTCTGGTTTAGACAACCTTCAAGGCTACGCACCCATTAGCGCAAACACGAATACCATTTCTGAGATGTGCAATAACGTTTGCTAATATCCGGCTTTTGAAAGGTGCCAGGGCAACTCCTCCAGGTTCGTGCGCGAGGACTTTATTATCAGAGCATCGTCACCTACCTACACACCAGATGGGTTGGGCAACTGCACATCTTATCGTGGGCCTGCCGGGAGAATAGCACAGGCCATGTATATCCATTATTTACCTTGGCAACTGGTACAACTACTGTCACATATGGATTATTTATGGCAAGTGTCTGTAAAACCAATTAGCTGATAGGCACAAGCCGAGCCCAGGCCTTGAACATATTAGGCATCGGCAACTTACATGCAATACTCCCAACTTCAGCTCACTCCTGTGGGTATGCGAAGTATAGGTGTTTATTACTCGGGTATTCAGAACAGCGACAGTCAAGCTACAAAAGTGAGGCAATTCGTAGCCACCACGAACTTTTGGTTTTTGGCTCGCAAGAATGACTTACATGTACATATTATTCGGCCAATATGTATTTAGGGAGGAGGAGAGGCAAGATGGCATGCCTAGGTACATGTAGGTAGGTATGTAATAGGTCGCTGTTGCAGAATGAAGGGATGACGTTGGAAGGAATAGTTCAGCCGCAGGAAAGACCCTGCTTAGCCACACATGGTGGGCCCAGATAGAGTTCCCAATTAGGAAATTGTAGAATCTGCCCCACCTATTAGTTGAACCTATTAACGCGTCCCACTTTATCAGCACAATGGAACGCGTCTGCCGCCTCGTGAATATTTCATCACCTTGCCTTAGGTATTTACCCGTCTGTTAAACTACCTACTCCACCTAGCCAATCCGATTCTGCTTTCTGCAAGACTTTTGGTCGATTCATTGCAGCTTAGAGCACTTCCCACACCTAACCCGCCCGAAAGTCCTCTCGAAATTTCCTGCGATCTTATTCGACCGCCTCATTTACCGCGAGGCCATGCCGTCTCTAAAACCCCGCCGTCGGTCAAGGGCTCGGTTTGAGGAAGATGACGACGAGCAAGCTTCGGGGTCGGACTCGTCGAAACGGCAAAGACCCGCCCCGAGTCGCACCATGTCCCAGGAAGATGGGATTGATCGAAGCGACCAAGGCATTCCGCGAGCGAGACGAATAAAGAGCTCACCATCGCGAGCCGCTAATGGAAACAGCACAAGCGAATTCCAGACAGGCGCTATCGTGCGAGTTTTAGTCGAAAATTTTGTTACCTACGAACATGCCGAATTCAACCCCGGTCCGAACCTCAACATGGTCATCGGCCCAAACGGCACGGGCAAGAGTTCCTTAGTCTGTGCTATTTGCCTGGGCTTAGGCTTTCACCCACGGCATCTCGGTCGGGCGAGCAACGTAGGAGAGTTTGTGAAGCATGGAAAAGAAACTGCCATGGTTGAAATCGAACTGCAGAGTCGACCAGAAGAGCGAGCCAACCATGTGATCCGAATGCAGATCCGCAAGGAAGACAACAAGACCAAGTGGTGGCTCAACGGGAAAGAAAGCACTCACCAGGCTGTTAAATCTCTTACAAATGATTTGCGCATCCAAATCGACAATCTGTGCCAGTTCTTGCCTCAGGACCGCGTAGCTGAGTTCGCCGGTCTTACTCCAGTACAGCTTCTCCACGAGACTCTTCGCGCCGCTGCCCCCGAACAGATGATCAACTGGCACACGCAATTAAAAGAGCTCCATAGAAAGCATAAAGAGATGAAGGCTAGACTTGATGCATGTGCGGAGACTCTCAAAGGCCACGAAACACGCCAGCAGGGGTCGCAGGCTGATGTGGATAGACTTCGTGAAAGAGAAGCCATTCAGAAACAAATTCAAGATCTCCAGAGCGCCCGCGCGATTGCCGAGTACAATACCCTTCGCGCAGCAGTGACTGAAGCAAAAAAGAGGAAGCACGAAGCCACGTTGAGATTACAGGAATTGGAAAAGGCCTGTGGGCCTGCTTTCCAGGCTGTTAACCAAAAAGAGGAATACCGACAAAAGATCAAGGCTGTCGTTGGGGACCGCAGGAACGCACTGAGAAATGCGGAGGCAGCATGCGACGAACTTTTACAGGCCATCGAGGCTCAAGACGAGCGAATTAAACACATTCAGAATAAGAAGAACGCGGAGGAGAGTTCCCATGCCTCTAAACGTTCCGACCTTGCAAAGATACGCAGGACAATCACGGACCTTGAGGCCAAACTTCAGAATAAACCGCCCGAGTTTGTGGGCTCCGAGTGGAATCGAAAAATTGTAAGTTGTAATACGTTCATTTGCTGTGGCCTAATGCTAATATGGAGTTATAGCGTCAACAACAACGCATCTTGGACGAGAACAAGGCAGAAAAAGATAATCTTCATGCCCGATTCCAGGAATTGAAGGACCTCAATACAAGGAAGAATCGAGACAAGGCCGAGCTTGAGAACGACTTGGAAGCTTTGAATTCGCAAGAGGGCCAAAAACTTGCTTTCCTAAGGAAGGTCAACGCAGATGTTGCGAAGGGGTGGGAATGGCTTCAAGAGCATCGCGATGAATTCGAGAAAGAGGTCTTCGGACCGCCGATGCTGACCTGCTCTGTCAAGGACCAAAGGTACTCTGACCAAATTCAATCGCTTCTTGGTCCCGATGACTTCCTCTGCTTCACCTGCCAGACCAGAAACGATCATAAGAAGCTCAGCGCTCAATTCTACAAGGAAATGAGCATATCAGTGACGATTAGAACTTGTGGGACAGAGCTCGCTTCGTTTCGCCCACCCATTCCTAGAGAACAGGCTCGTGAGATGAGTCTTGATGGGTATGCTATTGACTACCTAGAAGGTCCAGAACCGGTTCTAGCGATGCTGTGCCAGGAGAGGAGACTGCACGTTTCCGGGGTTGGCCTTCGGGATATTAGCAATGAGCAGTACGAACGGATAACAAGTTCCGGAATTCCTAGCTTTTCTACTGGCAGTACAATGTATCGCATCAACAGACGCAGAGAATACGGCGATGGCGCGGTCTCGACCCTTACAAGGAAGATTAACCGAGGCCGCTTCTGGACGAACCAGCCCGTGGACCACGCTGAAAGGCTTGCATTAACGAGACGAATCAATGAATTAGACGAAGAGATCCAGGTAATCAGAAACGAGGGACAAGAAAATAAGCGACGCGTGAAGGAAATAGATGAAGCCGAGGAACCGATCCGACAACGCAAGGTGTGTACACACATGTCTATTAACTTGGGGACTTTTAGACTAACAATTCCGAAGGAAGCATTGGAAAGAGAGAAGAACGAGCTACAGAAAACTGCCACTCTATATGCAACGCTCGGGGACAAAATCGGTGAGTAAATACTACACCGCCGGTTGGGTCACAGGCTAATGAGCTATAGCGACCGAGAAGAGAACCTTGGAAGCCAGACAGAAAGAACTTGTGGAATGTAGAAAGAGGATCTTTGAATACAGCGCTCAAGAAGACCAACTCATCCTCGAAAAAGCTAAATCCGTTCTACAGCACAAAGAACAACTTTCCCAAATCCGCGATGCTCATGAGGCCCTGCTAGAGGTCCAAATCCGTCTCATAGAAGCAGAATCAGATGTGAAAGGCCTGGAAGAACAGAATGCCCACATCAAGCAACAGCTTGATGAGAAAAGGGCCGAGATCGATGAAGTCCAAGCCGAGCTAGGAAGGCTGAAAACCACAGCAACTGTCGCTAGACGTAAAGTAGAAGAGGCTGTCGATGATGGCGGCACCGATCGGCTTCAATATCTGAACAGGCTAGTGGAGGATAAGACTCCCGAGGACATTGACCACGAGATCGGTGCCGAGTCTACTAAACTCGACCTGATCCATGGAGTTGACCCCGCGATCTTACGACAATACGAAAAGCGGGCGCAAGATATCCAAGAACTGACTCAAAAGAAGGAGGAGATGAACGCCAGGCTAGAATCATACACTCGAAAGATACAGCATGTGATGGAGCAATGGGAGCCCGGTGTCGACGGAGTTATCGGAAAGATCAACGATGCGTTCAGCTACAACTTCGAGCAGATCAACTGCGCGGGCGAAGTCGGCATACACAAGGACGAGGACTTTGAACAGTGGGCTATCGAGATCAAAGTCAAATTCCGGTACGTGTTCCTTGGATATCAGTCGATATGTATCGGGCTATTCACTAACACGATAACAGCGAGAACGAAACCCTGCAGCAGCTGAACCAGCACCGGCAATCCGGCGGCGAGCGAGCCGTGTCCACCATCTTCTACCTGATGGCACTGCAATCCATGGCGCAAGCCCCCTTCCGCGTCGTGGACGAGATCAACCAAGGTATGGACCCGCGCAACGAGCGGATGGTGCACGAGCGCATGGTCGAGATCGCCTGCCGCGAGCACACCTCGCAGTACTTCCTCATCACGCCCAAGCTCCTCACCGGCCTGCGCTACGACGAGCGCATGCGCGTCCTGTGCATCGCGAGCGGCGAGCACATGCCCGCCGCCGAGGACGCCAAGAAGATGGACTTTGCGAACCTGGTCAAGATCCAGCGGCGCATCGTGGCTTCAGCCGCCTAGAGAGCGCGGAAGCTACCATTCAGGACGGGTGGATGAGCCGATCGTCATCCTCGTCTTGTGGGGATTCTAATTGCTTGTGTCTTTCTATGGCTTCGACTTACGTGTGCATGCGAGGAGTGATAAAGGGAAAATGACGTTAATGGTGCGCTAGGAGTTCTGGAGGAAAGTAAAAAGGACCTCGGGAGGGCAAGGGACCGGAGGATAAGTACTTGGCAGACGCTGGTATTTCGGCTTAGGGAGGTCTCGTTACTTTAAGATTACCTAGCTATCTATCTAGCTCGTAAGTAATGGACTCGATACGTATGTTTTCACTCCTTGGCTCTGCTATTGGACCTCCGTAATATGTTTGATGCGTACCTAATCAGCAGGGTGAATACGGATAGGAGGTTCAACTGAAAGTTTCGAGTGTATTATTTGTTATATGCGATTAAGATTATATATACGGGGGTATCTAAATACGCAGAGCTCCAATATGATAGATGCTCCCTCCACTTCTCCCCCTCGCCTCCCCATCTATACCTCGATCGCTATCTTATTCACCTCGCCATGCACCGTCACAAGTACCTACCTACATATTCCTCAAGATATCAACCAGCGCGCCTATCTTCTCCCTAAGCGTAATCGCATACCCCAGGCCCACGACACCCCTCGTGAACCTCCACCCGCGGCCCTGGTCCTTGATGGGGTATCTCGCGGGCGGCGGTATCGCGGTCCGAATTCCCAACCACGCGAACCGGTCCTCGCAGATGCTCTTCAGATTGCACAACCCGCGCAGCCCCTCCTCGCCGGCGAAGCGGCCGTATCCGGACCCGCCTACGCCGCCGAAAGGTAGCTGCACCGCGTAGTAGACCGCGAAGTCGTTGACGGCTACGCCGCCGGCGCGGATCCCGCGCACCACGGCTTTGAGGACGGGGTCGGAGTCTCGTCCGTAGACTGAGGAGCCGAGGCCGAAGTCCGGGGCGTTGGCTAGGGATAGGATATCCGAGGCCGAGGATGAGGGGGCTCGCAGGATGGTCATGATAGGTCCGAAGCACTCCTCGTTTGCGATGGCCATGTCGGGGGTCACGTCTACGAGGAGAGTCGGGGTGAAGTAGAAGCCTTTGGGGTGGTCTGGGTGAGTGTACCGTTTTCCGCCGGCGAGGAGCCGGGCACCTTTCGCTACGGCGTCGTCGACAAGCCCTTCCAGGCGTGTGAATGAAGCATCGGATACCATAGCCCCTACATCCTTGTCTAGGCCCAAGCGCAGGGCCTTCACGCGAGGTTCGAGCATGGATACGAGCTTGTCGTAAACCCCCGGCGCAGCAACGATGCGCTCGATCCCGATGCAATTCTGTCCCGAAGCCTGAAAGGTGCCGCGCATAAGGATGTCGACAATCCTTTTCAGATCAGGTGCCGCAGAGTCGAGAATCACTGCCGCGTCTTTGCCGCCGAGCTCGGCCACAACAGGGATCAGGCTCTTGGCCGCGCTGGCGGCAACTTGGTGACAGACGGGGCGGCTGCCGATGAAGGTCAGGTGGCTGATGCCCGGATGGCTCGTCAGGTGTCCGGCAGTCTGCGGCCAGCACACGACGCTTTGGATTAACTGGGGATCGTGGCCATGGGCAACCAGGGCGCCTCGAGCAATGCTCGTGTAGTAAGCGGCGCTCCAGCACGTCTGCTCGCTGACCTTGACCACAACGCCATTGCCTGCGAAGATAGAGCTGATAATCGGACCCACTAAGTTGTGGAACGGGTAGTTCCAACTAACCAAGGCGGCCACCACGCCCAGGGGCTCGTAGTGCACCGTGTTCTTCTTGTACGACATGAGCAGATTCGTCGGGCGTCTGCTTGGGCGTAATGCCTTCTCGCCGTGCTTAATCGTCCACTGCAGCTTCTCGGCCGTAACCATGATCTCGCCTAGCTGGGCGTCCACCATCGTCTTCCCGGAGTCCATGGAGCTTACCTGGCAGATCTGCTCCTGGTTGTCGAGGATGTGCTGTAGCATGGAGCGCAGTACCTTCCGCCGCTCGCTGAACGTCGTCTGGGCCCATTTCTCCTGGGCCGCGGCCGCTTGGGCTATGGCGCGATCGATGCCGGCGGGAGTGGAGGGGTTAACGAAGCCGAGGAATTGGCCCGTAGCAGGGTTGTAGCATTGAATGGCGGTCGTGCCGGAGACCTTGACGGTCGGGTTGTCGAGGACTTTGAACTCGTCGGGCTTCTTGGGGGCTGGGACTGTGTAACGCTTCGGCTTGTCCCAGTAGTCCGTGTGCGTGAAGTACAGTATAATACCGCCCACGACGGCACAGAGCAGAGGGTAGAAGAGGAAGACGAAGTCGTTGAGCCTGTAAATAGGAAGATATAAGCTACAATTGGTATATCATAGTAATAATATCGAGGTCTAGACATACGGGAACTCTCGTATTAGACCGCTGAATTCGTCGGTCCAGGCCACAAGGTCTTCGACCGCCATCTTGTAGGTACCCCTATTCTCACCAACAGGTTACTCTAACCTAGATCGAGTCGAGGGGTCTCCTAGAAAAAAAAGGATGTCATCTAGTTGCTATACAATGAGAATTGACGATTCTCTGCATGGTCCCTGAGAAAGAAGGTGGCCAATTGCAGAAGATAGGAGACGTCGCGACTTCCATCATACCACCAATTCTCCATTTACTGGAGCTCATTTTCGTAAGTTATCGATAGCAAGGGGGTGTGCTATCGATAAACCATGATTACATTACGGAGTAGGTACGTACATAAATCGAAAAGACAGGCACCGTCAACCGTATGTACAGTACGGATTGGGCCCCGTTACTGTACAGATAACCCCACGTTACAGGTACCTGCAATTGAGTCATCCCTCAGTCGCTTTCATTTTTTTTCGGGCTATACTACGCGGGGCACTTGCACTTGCACCAAGCGATGCTGCGTGTGCTCAGCAGGATCAACAGAGTGGTAGTTTCAGACCTTTTCCGCCGTCTACTATTTGGAAATATGGCTTCCAAAGAGGCCAAAATCTCCTTGAAGGCCCCCAAGGGCACACGCGACTGGTCAGGCGCAGATTTACTCCTGCGGGATCATGTCTTGTTCGTTGCTCTCCGCCGTTCTTCCCACACCTCTCACTCCCACTTACTGACAGAGAAGCCAGCGACACCATTACCAACGTCTTCAAGCTCCACGGCGGCACACCCCTCGACACCCCCGTATTCGAATTAAAGGAGATTCTGGCCGGCAAATATGGCGAGGAGGCGCGCTTGATATACAACTTGGAAGACCAAGGTGGTGAACTCTGCGCCTTGCGCTACGATCTCACAGTCCCCTTCGCCCGCTGGCTGGCCATGAACAATGTCCAGCAGATAAAGCGCTACCAGATCGCCAAAGTCTACCGCCGTGACCAGCCTGCCATCGCTCGAGGCCGTATGCGCGAGTTCTACCAATGCGACTTCGATATTGCCGGCGCCTACGACCCCATGATCCCCGACGCAGAGATCCTGCGCGTTATCTCTGAAACCTTCGACGCCCTCGACCAGGAGGTCACCGTCAAGCTCAACCACCGACGGATTCTCGACGGCTTATTCGCAGTCGCCGGCGTCCCTGCCGAGAAGACGCGCCCTATCAGCTCGGCGGTAGATAAGCTAGATAAAGAGCCTTGGGAGGCTGTTAAGAAGGAGATGGTCGAGCAGAAGGGTCTGCCCGAAGAGGTCGCCGATAAGATCGGCCAATACGTATTGAACAAGGGCACACTCGACGAGATGATACAATTCATCAAGTCGGATCCCAATCTCTTCGCCAACGACGAGATAAAAGCTGGCATAGCCGACATGGAACTCCTCAGCTCCTACTCCAAAGAGCTCAATACCTTTGACAAAATATCCTTCGACTTATCACTCGCCCGCGGCCTGGACTACTACACAGGTCTGATATTCGAGGTTATCCAAAAACCGCCGAACGCGAAAGACGCGGACGGAACGCGGTACCCCGAGAAGTCTTCCAAGAACCAGGACGCCTCGGCCGTCGGCAGCATCGCCGCCGGCGGCCGCTACGACAACCTCGTCGGCATGTACGGCAAGAAGCAGATCCCGTGCGTCGGCATCTCCTTCGGCGTCGACCGCATCTTCACCATCCTCAAGGCGCGGCGCGGCGAGAAGCAGGGCCGCGCGCGCGAGGTCGACGTCTACGTCATGGCCTTCGGCGGCAAGGAGTTCGACGGCCTGCTCCTGCAGCGCATGTCCGTCGCGCGCCAGCTCTGGGAGGCCGGCATCAAGGCCGAGTTCACCGCCAAGGTCAAGCCCCGCCTGCCCCAGCAGTTCAAGGCCGCCGAGGACGTGCCGCTGGCCGTCATCCTGGGCCAGGACGAGCTCGCCGAGGGCAAGGTCCGGCTGAAGGTGCTGGGGACGGGGAAGGGCGGCGAGGAGAAGGACGACAAGGACAAGGACCAGGGACGGCTGGTCTCGAGAGACGACCTCGTGCAGGAGGTCAAGAAGCTGTTGCAGACGAATACCCTGCCTTTAAGATGAAGGGGGAATATAAAAGATACCTAACATAGACATTTGCTCGATTTGTAGCTTAAAAAGCGTAAAATAGATGGTTTGAGCCTGGCTTTGCTGGGCTTGGGAATGAATACCTGCGAAGAACTGCGTTTATTTACATTTGACTGATGACTTGAATACCTGATCGACTATCAATGGAATGGATAAAGTACAGAATTATAAGTATGGCCGGCCGAGAGGACCTGATCTCGTTCATCGTACACCTAGTCACTCCCAAGTTTAAAGGAGTATGGGTTACAAGCCTCAAGGAGCGTAAGTATAACCAAGACCTCTCAATTAAAAGTATCTATCTACATCGATAACTGCGGGTATTACAAGCCGCTGCGAAGAATCATGTACAAAAAACCATATAAGCTTCATCCCTCCCTTTAATCTCCAAGCCCCCAAACCCCCAAACCCCCAGCCGAATCCGGTCCGATAAATAATATAACAAAATAAGAAAGGAATGAGGTAGCTGTACATCCCTCGCTATGTCCTATGTACCCAATATTATTCGTACGTAGAAAGAAAACCAGAAACGCCTCCAGGTCGGTACAGGGGTCTGGCTGTCCCATGTAACATCTCATCGCTGTGTCCGACGCGTATTTGTACAAGCGACGCGCTGGCAGCCCCATGGAAGCAAGTCTCATCAGCAAGGCCCAGCTTCCCTTTCCAGCTTCCCTCTCCAGAGCTCTCAGGCCCGAACCAGGATAGTCGTGTCGGGTGCTGCTTGTGCAGCTGAAGAGCTATGAGTTCCGATGGAGGCTTCCGACGCAATCTAGGAAATATTAATTGTAAATATGTCTTGTGAGATCTTCCGATGCATCTTTCACCGCCCAGAAGGTGTACCCGGATAGATTATCCCTTAAGTAAAAGTAATAAAGAAAAAAGAAAAAAAAAATACTCCGATTACGGGATCGTAGATGGCTTCAGTAGAAATCCAAAAGGTCTCGAAATGAGCCGCGGGACTCTGAGCACAAGTGTTAACGCCTTTTCCGGCCATACAAGAACGCCCACTAGTTTACTGCGTTGCCCGAAAGTTGTTCGTCTCTCAATATGTATCATAACGTCGTAGAATATCTTTTTTGTCCAGTCTAACACGCTAAACTCATAGCGGGGACGTTGGTTTCGTCTGCGATAGTACCTCGTGTGATGACTCGCCGAGCGGTGGGCTGAGATTGTTTGGGTCCTCCACGGCAGAGCTAGTATCGGCGACGGGAGATATTAGGATCGCAGGCGAGCCTTGACCGCTGGTGATGGTTGTAGGGGTTGAGGGAGAAGCGGGCTGCGCATTCCGCGAGGAACGACGACGAGCTGACCCTGGCACTTCAAGTGTGTCGCTTCGCTGCCTCGTCCTGCCCCTTATTGATTCAGCAGTCGACGGCGAGGCGGGTTTTTGCGAACTGGACGAGCTTTGTCCGACTGGTAAAGTACTAGAATGCCGTACACCGATATACGTGAGCGACGGAGATGGCGATCGGGACGTCGGCGACTGCGGGTGCGGTGCCGATTTTACTCTCGACATCGTCGGGGCACCTTCGACACTATATCGAGAAGCTATACTCCCGTTGAAGCTGCTTGACCTCGTCTGTCGTAAGCTAAGCGCAGAAGATAAGTTCTCTTCCTCGCGATGCTGATTGTACACCTCTCTAATATGTGGCAGATCGGGATTACGCTGTTCCTCCGCTGGGATTTCGGGGAAGTCAATAGCTTTCCCGTGTTTGAACTCGGAATCGTCGAACAGGTCCCGTCCCGCTGTCCCAAAGTAATTGCCGAAGGTCCGCAACACCTTGGCTACTTTTCGTCTACCGGCCCTATCATTCACCAGTGGTCGATTTGCTGGAGAGCCTAGATCTGTTGAAGTTCCTCTTCGGCTATTGGAAGAGCTCGATCGTACATGAGCAGCGCTTGGAGCGGCGATAGATTGAGTTGATCCTGCGAAGATGCCGCTACTAACATCTCGCATAGGCGGTGATCCACTTATGTCTCGTTCAGGAGAGCCATAAGTGCCGCCATCTGCAGTTTCGGCATTCATGGAGCTTCGAGGGGAGTCTACATGCGGAGCATGCGAGCTCAGACGTTGCTCACTACCAAAATGATGATGCGAGCAATTGCAGTGGGGGGGAGCGGCCTTCGACTTGGCTTCCTCCTCCATAGCTGCAAAGTCTACTGCCAGGAGCACGTATAGAGACCCCAGTGCAGCAAGTCCTGTACCAACCACGGGTGCCCACTATTTCAAGTACCATGTTAGCTAACGATCCATCTAATAGTTTAGTGAAAGACCAGGTGGGGAGAGTTAAGAATATGCGACTCGGGTCGACTCGTCTGTATACAATGAAGCAAGAAAATTTCGGTTGCTGACCTGCCCTATAAGTAATATGACTGTTAGCAACTTAGAACGACTATTCAAGGCAATTAGCACTTACCTATACTAGTCATAGGCTCAGTCTGCCAAGAAACTTCGTCACTGAAGAAGTTTTTCTCGCCGAAGCTGAGGATAGCGAGTACTGCCGCGCTGAAAACAGGAACTTCTATGGTACTCAGGAATAACCTGACCATCCCATTGACCTTGGTCATTCCCTCGACAGTGGCACCGTTCGTCCTATTATACCTTGGAGTCAGCAATGATGCCCTCGCAAAACCATCAAGGGGTTATAGCTCGCAAAAGAGAAAATAAGCACGGCAGATAGATAATTGGAACATTCTCACCCCTCTATCAACTGGTTTCCATCTCCTTGACCAAACGTAGTCTTCCAGTTGATCTCAAGGATCTTGTTCCACATGGATACCAGCGAGAGTACAGCGGGGATGCAGCAGGCAGCCGCCAGGAGAGTAGCGGCATTGAAAGCAAGGACATGGGGCGCCGGAATGACGAAGATTTCATTCGTCGAATATTGTCGTAAAGGAGAGAAAGGGCCATCGGCTACGGAGCACGTAAGGTTACAGCTGGCATTCCTGTACAGGAAACCTTTGTAGTCATCCGGGCTGATGGGAATGCCGTTATCATCGTACGGGCATGGTGATGATGTGATTCGGAAGAACTCGACAGTCAAGCTTAACAAGCCTAAGTCTACATGAGCATTATCATACACAAGTGGGCACTTAAACAAGACGGAAGCTTACCAGCAAGAACAATACCAGTCCAAAGAAAGATTATGTTTCGGCCTGGGTCGTAAAAGTAGGTTCGCGATATCCGAACAGTTAGCGGAGCGGCCAATATCCCAATTGAGCAAAACTGAAACGCCCCATATACGTCCATATCAACGGCGCCTAAGCGGTTAAGAACTATCAGCCGGAAAGTTTATGCCCGCCCACAGAGAACTTACCATCGACATGTACTGCAGTGAGAACGATGCCATGAAGTGCAGCAACAGCTGGAAAGACCACTACGATATTTCGTGTTAGTGACTGCCATTTACTAGGGGTATTAGGAGTTGGAGTTGGCAATGTTTGAGGCGTGGACAAGCAAGGCTCATGGCCTAAAACAGGAAGAAGTGAGAACGCCAAAGATGTCTCAGAGAGATACGTACATGCAGCCGCTAAGCAAGCATTCCTCAGCCATTCGGCTTTTCGAGCAAGGACGCAGGCGGCTACGAGAGTATAGTACCTATATAGTAGTGATTGTTAGTCTAGTCCTGCAGTATACGATCTATTCCTAATGGATCACGGAGTTCTAAGGCGTGTACATAGACATAGAAGGAGAACGCCTTACAAGACCCGAGAGCCCGGACCATACTGCCCGCTGACAGGCCAGGCGCAAACGACCTGCAGAACATCCCCCGGACCAGTGGCGTTGGTAGCATTAAAACTTGAAGAAGCTATAGAGTCAAACGTTACGTTTTGACCAACGGCAGTATCTAGGGCTAAGGTCGAAGAGAGGGCCGGCATGACCTAAAAAAGCAAAACTCCAGGAGAACGAAGAGAGGAAAAAGATGCAGTATTACTTGCGCATGATTTGGAGAAAGGTTGTGAAGAACAGTTGACCCATCTCGATGAATCAAGAGCTTTATTTTGTAGGAATCCAGTTATCATTGAAGGAAGAATGGGAGTAGGATGGCAAACAAGTATCTCGAACGCCTTGTTGTCGCAACATAGGGCTTGTAAGACTCCACGCGGGAAAGCTGGTAAGCAGCAGCCAGCGTCCACGGGGGGAGGAACGGGAAGAGGACCTCGGGTAGTGGCCGTCAGCACCGCCCCGAGCCATTCTAGCCACCGAAGGTGAATGAATGTTCAGCCTTAATCGCTTGTCGTGCCCTCGTAAACCCTGTCCAATGTCATGCAGAGCGTCCTAGCACCTGGCTGAGCCGCCTCCTCGTGCTTACGGGACCCTGTGTTTTAATCACGTCCTGTAAGAGTCGGTAAGACTGGGCCAAGTACCTTATACCGTAGAATGGGCAGGCTAAGTACGTCTAGCGTTGGTGTAGTGCAAGAAGTAAGACAGCTGATCGGATTATGACGCACCCCCATTACCGAACCATGAATTAGGAATACGGAAACACGGTTAGTGGGTCAGATCCCCCGCAGCCCGCGATGTGACTGGATCTTCTCCACATCCTACCTTCCCGGGAAGTCTCTTTATACGCTACACAAGGGCGTCCCGCCCCTCCAGGTGGCTTTACGACCAGTCAGATTCCACCTTACATCAGGGCAATTGGATCCTTCAGAGCTTGGACCAGCAGACTTTAGGACTCGGGCCTTACCTACGCCTGCATCTTTCCACTTTCGTCTTTCGCCAGAAACCGTTTACGATAGTCAATTGAACACAGCCACAATGTAAACCTGACTGGACTGCCGGAGTAGGGCTGTAGCTTCCAGTGTCATGTTATTATCGCATTCACTTCTCTTTTTGACTTGGTCTTACAATGTTGAGAAAACCCCGTCTTCTTTCGTCAAACCATGACTTTCATACATAGACGATCGCCATTGAGCCTGCGAAGGGCACCCGTGTGGTTTATTTGCCTATAGGGACCGAGTGTCTTGGCCTTCTCAGCCTCCGTCAGGTATCTGCAAGAGGTGGTCGAAACCCCACCAGCCATAGCGAAGACTTCTAAGTCAGACTCACTTGGTCCTCACCGTTCTTCCTCACTGACTGACATCGTCACAGGATGTAGTGTAATTGATGTTTGCTTTTTGAGATTTTACTATATAACAATATTTCGATGGGCTGTGATCGGGCTTTTGAGAAATAGCATCTTCACCTCAAGCGCGATCCTTCTCGCCAACGTCGCGATATATCACTTGAAACCCAATACCTTCCTTCGGCACCGAGATTTACTCGGGCAAATCAATTACTATCAAAAAACAAGACATCGCCAAAATGGCGGAAAATCTCAACGATATCAAGCTCGATCTTGACACCAACGTAATCCGAGATTGGAAATCAATTATTACTCTCATCGTCTTCGTCCTCACTAGTAAGCCTAGCTCGCTCCCAGCTATACCATATCCTGGATCAATTGACTTCTAACATAACGCAGATATCGTTGTACTTTTTCCCTTTCATATCCCGCTGTACATTCCTCGCTCGTGGAGGAATGCTGTGCTGGATGGCCTGGCCGCCCTGCGAGTGATAGGACCACGGCAAGACCCCTCTCAGCATGTCTCTATCGATGACTGCACCGGAGAGCAAAAGAGCGAAACCGGCAACTTTGTGCGACTAATGCTTCCAATGAACTTTGTAACAGCACCTTTAATAGCGGATCTCTTCCTACTGGCCATTGTAGCAATCGGCCGAGAAGAGGTGTACGCTGGTACGATTGGTTCTAATAACATCTCTCCCATCGATATCATGGCCTTCTTCATCACCCTGGCATATATTGCTATATCGATCGATGCTTCCGGCCTCATTAGATACCTTGCGTTCAAAGTGCTCCAGAAAGCTGGAAAATATGGTCACAGGCTCTTCTTCTACCTGTACGCCTTCTTCTTCTGCCTTGGCACCTTCATTGGGAACGATCCCATCATCTTATCTGGTACAGCCTTCCTCGCATACATGACTCGGGTATCTAGCAACATTATCCACCCTAGAGCGTGGATTTTCGCTCAGTTTTCTGTGGCAAACATCGCCTCAGCTATTCTCGTGTCCTCCAACCCGACCAACCTTGTGCTGGCGGGCGCTTTCCAGATCAAATTCGTCCAGTACACTGCTAACATGATCGTCCCCGTCATTGCCACAGCAGCGTGCCTCTTTCCATTCCTTCTCTACATTGTCTTCGCTGACGAGTCTCTCATCCCGCTCTCCATCCAGATGCATGAGCTCTCAGAGGAAGCAAGGGCCAGGAAACCTGTCAATCCTAACATCCCTCATGCTAGAGGAAATGCTGAAGAAGAAGAGAACGACCCAGCGAACGGCGAACAAAGCCAACAATTATCTCTCGAGGAGATCATGAACCCTTTCCTAGATAAGGGTGGCGCAAGCTTTGGTGCCATTATTATGACTGCGACACTCGTCACGCTCCTCGCAGTTAACGCTGCTAGCCAGAACACAGGCAAAAGTTTTGTCTACTGGGTTACCCTTCCGGCTGCCTTCGTCATGCTCTGTTGGGATCTCCTATCCGGATATCGTCACCGCGAGGAGACCCGTAAAATAGCCCGCGATGGTCGACGGGAGGTTGAACGAGCTCGAGCAGAACGACTAGCTCGGCAGCTGGAGGAAAAGGAACAAGCTACCCTAAGCGAAACACAACAGCCAGAACTCCAAGGTGAGACAGCTATAGCTCAGTCGCCTACACCACAGGCAAACCTATCGGATACTAGTACATCTCAGAAGGCGGGCGGTATTACTACCGGTGTCGAGCCCCGGCCTGATACTGGGGACGAGGATACGACACGAACCGATACGAACGTCGCTGAAACGTCGAGTGACGGGAGGTCACCAGAAGCCCGTCGTTCGAATAGCGCGAGGAGCACGCTGCAAGGATCGACGCGCACAGACTCGTTCAGGCCTCTGGAAGGGGTAGTATCAGGCGTGACACTGAGAACTGGCTTAGGAGAACAGACCCAAGCAACGGTAGAAAGAGTGGCGGACGCTGAAAAGCAACCCCATTACTCTGTTACGCCTCACCCGGAACAGGGAAAGACCACGCTAATATCATTAGCGGCGGCTGGTTACAGGTGGTCCCAAGCGACGTTCCCAACGGCGACCGCTGTAATTGGACACCTGCCTTTCGCGCTTGTCCCGTTTGCCTTTTCCATGTTCGTTCTCGTTCAAGGTCTGGTCACGAAAGGTTGGGTGCCGGTCTTTGCTTACGGCTGGGACCACTGGGTCAACAAGACAGGGACGGTCGGTAGCGTTGGTGGCATGGCATTCCTGTCCGTGATACTTTGTAACGTAAGTTCTGCATCCCTCATTGCGTAGAGGCTGTCAACTAACGATTGGGCTCTTGTTAGTTCGCGGGGACTAATATTGGCACGACGATCCTTCTCTCTCGCGTCATACAAGCGTGGCAGAAGATCCATCAAGCTAACGGAACTCCTATCTCTGACCGGACATTTTGGGCAACGGTCTACAGGTACGTATGATTTTCAACCTAGCCACGCCGCCTCACGACAATTTATTTTATTTCCCACCAATCCGTTACCCTATCTCTCTCCTATCGGCGATTCAAGAGGACTTCATGTCGTTTTAATCATTTTCGTTAGATCGGCTTACTAACACATGAGATAGCATGGCACTTGGTGTCAACTATGGCGCATTTAGCGCGGCGTTCAGTGCCTCCCTGGCTGGTCTTTTATGGCGAGATATTCTCGCAAGGAAACATATCCATATCCGAAGGCTCGATTTCTTCCGTGTGAACCTTCCAATTATCACCATAGCAATGGTGGTAGGGTGTTCGGTTCTGATCGGCGAGGTCTATATCATGAGGCCCGAGACCCCTTACGATGCATGATTGCAACAGTTCTTTAGAGCGTCATAGATTTTATGAGCCACGATATCCCGTCATGTACCCAGATAGATTAGGTAGCCATGATTAATGATAACTCATGACATTTTGGTGTTTTGATAGGTCTGCGTTTATCTGGATAGGAGTGAATTAGACCTTACCTTAGGTACTCAACAAGCTCAGATCTCTGGTATCCAGGCCCCTTAGATCGAACCCTGGCGAGCTACCTCTTTCAGGTCATTCTGCTGACAAGTCTAGTGTATCTTATGCGAGAGAACTCGCATGCCTTATAGAGAGATTATTTAGTCTATCAAAGATTTGCGAAGGAGTCGGATGCCCGCCCTATTGTGGGACACCATTGACGAGCTGTATGACAGTTTCCAGGTCTGTAGTTCGAGCGATGGCCCTTTACAGAAGCCCGGCTAAAGCAGGATTAGTCTTAGCTATACCCGTGGGAATAGATGCCAGGCAGCCACGTACGTTGAAGTTGAAAGTAAGAAAAGGGACCTTTTGTTGGAGAAACCGGTGGCATCCTGCGCGCAGCCTTCGGCAACGGTAGGTCGTACCGCATTGATGACTTGTTGGAGACACCGGAAATTCTGATTTCGAGGCACTAGATCTTACCGCATTTACTGAATTGGACTTATAGCCAAGAAACTGTGCTACATCTGAAGGCAGAAGACCGGGGAAAACTGCAGTAGGAGCGTACATACGTCCTTATATCTGATTGTTACGGACAGTGGCGAGCTGAGCTAGCTGTCGTATCTCAAGCGTCTTCGCCTGCCACGAAGACACCGCGGAGATATCGGAAGTATAAGAACAGTCGTTCCTTTCCCGATCACCAAGCTGAGACTGCAACAGGTAGCCTACTGAATATCTGTCACGTGGCCAACTCAGCATGAAGCCGCGAACGACGTTGTTCCGCAAGGAGCTATGAGCCTAGGTACCTAGGTAATAACGTATTTATGACTTTGATGGACTCTTGGAGGCGATGGATGGCGTTAGGTTAATGTATTTTCAGCGACGCCATTCTAGTTAAGTTAAGACGAGCGACCTTTGACGATACTCGTTACCGACAAAGGTTCCAACGCTCCTAGTCCGGTTTTCTCCGGCCTCTTGCCCTTTCGTGGTTACACGTCATGCTATGCAGGTTTCTGGTTCGGATGCAATGCGCATATCAACTCCGTCAGCAAAGGCTCCCCCTCATGTTAAAGGTATTCCACATCATATGAACTACACGTCTTGAAGTCACATCAAAACGGCGGTGAGGTTGTCTCACTACACTTGCATTATGAGTGCCCTTCATTTACACGTCATTGGCTTCGCAAAGTATAGTCGTGCGTGGAGTAGATGCCCATAGGGGAGAAGTGGAATTGAGTCAGAGACGAGAATGTAAGTCCACCTTGCGACAACTTTACCTCTCAGCATATGTATTGGCTATAAAGGCCGGTCTATAGTACACTCGTGGATGGAATTTTCCAAAGACCTCCAACACATACTAATCTGTTGAGTCGTGAACGAATCCACTGTTGTCATCATGGCAGCCACTGCCATCGAAAAAAGCGATGATGGAACGTACGGCATCAGCGGCATTCCTCTTATACCTGACGATGTTGAGTTCAAGACCAAGATCATCCCTTATGCTCCAGGCATGCCCAATCGTCTTAGGCTGTCAGTCCTGGCCACTGCAGCTGAGCCTGTAACGCGGAGGCAATGGACTTTGTTCATTTTGGCGTTGGAAAAGTTCAAATCCTTGACTGTGGAACAGAAGTTTTCCTACTTCCAAATTGCCGGCATCCATGGCTATCCCGCCACAGCATGGGATGCCCCCTTCGTCCCAGATGAAGACTATGTCTATTGCTCCCACAATGCCGTGACATTCCCAACATGGCATCGGCCTTACATGTTGCTTTACGAGGTATCTACTCAGTAAGTCGTATGACTAGGAGCCTTATGCTGACCCCAAATACAAGAAACTCCTATGGCAGCATATGAAAGAAATCATCCAGACCTGGGATATCCCTGAATCGCAAGCAAGCGATTGGAACGAGGCCGCGGATAAGTGGCGCCTACCATACTGGGATTGGGCGCAGAGACAAACCTATAATAATGAATTTTCGCTTCCAGAAGTCTTCACCATGAAGACAGTCGAAATCTATGATTACCACGATCCTGAGGCGGTCGAAAATGGTTCTACAATGGAGTATCCAAACCCTCTGTGGGGGTTCGACAATCCTGAACGGGGAGAGGACGGTAAACCACTGCCGATGGGCCAAATGCCAAAGGGCAAGGAACAATGGAATCTCCATGATGATGATTCCGACCCCCAGCAAATACTGCCGGTAATTCCGCACCAGAGTAGTATATCATGGTGAATTCAATCTTCTAACAGCTGCAGTGGAGCCAATGCTCAGGCGTGAGCCGATACGGCATCTTCGCGACTGAAGACGGCACCTATACGGGTCTCGAAGGCGTCAACAATTTCGAAGCTGCGAATGATGCAATCGAAGACTTCTCAAGCACCGCCTACAATCCTTACCCACCAGACGATGAAGGCCATGACGACTGGGTTGCACCTGGATCTCTGGCTGATGCCGTCAACCGGATGTTTTCCGAGGATTACAACCGGACCTGGGCGACCTTCGCGAGCACCAAATGGTGGTCGGAGAGCGAAGACCGCATCAGCACTGGCTACATGTCTCTTGAGTATATTCATAACAATGTCCATGTAAGCGTTTGTCATGCTTAGGTACTTATCCTTCTATTTGTCTCGACAATTAAACTGATAAGTGTAGAATTTGTCCGGCGGCCCAAAGTTCGAAACTGGAGTCGGACATATGGCCGACGTACCGGTGGCCGCCTTCGACCCTCTGTTTTGGCTTCACCACTGGTAAGTAGAATGTCCGAGATAGTAGCATCACTAATAGTGGTTATAGCAACGTCGATCGTCTGCTTTCGATGTGGCAAGTGCTGCACTGGGATGGGTGGTGGACATATCCTGACTCCAGCGGGCCAAATACGACAGATGATCATACCGCGGATCCAAGCCCCGATGCTGCTCTTCAGCCCTTCCACACCAAAGACAATGGCGATCAAAAGAAAGACTGCTGGACCTCGGAACTGTCGCGCGACTGGACACTGTTGAACTATCAGTATGACGACCTAGTGCCTGAGGCGGACGCTATCAACCCAGACGGCACGCTCAATGAAGAGCAATACAAGATAGACCTCCTAGCTCACATCCAGGAGATCTATCCCAGCACCTATAATTTCGTCCACAGAGTCCAACTTGACGATAGAGTGGAGAAGGTGGGCTTCTTCGAAAAGGAAGGGGATTCCTGGGATGACTACATCCTTAACGTCGTTTATGATCGCTATGCCCTCAACGGTCATTCGTACACCATCGAAATCTGGCTAGGAGACAATCCAGTCGGTCAAGTGTACGCCTTCGCCGGCCTTTCTCCCGCCTCGGCCGGGCCAGGCGGCTGCAAAAACTGCGGATCGCAGAGGGACAACAAGGTGTTGTCGCGTGCGCAGGTTCCGCTCACAGTTCCGATCATGGTCCTGGCCCTGCAAGACTCCTACGAGCATCTTGTGTCGATGAAGCAGCAGGCCGTGGGGGACCACCTGAGAGCTCATCTTAATTGGAAATTCGTGCAGCTCGGCGGAGCCGCGAAGCCCGCCTCGGCTTTCCCCGACACCAAGATCTCGGTCTGGCGCGGCACCGGGAAGCCTCAGGACCTCGTGCGCGGAAAGCGCATGCCAGCGGCGTTCTCGTCGTACCGGCCTCTGCCCGATATTACGCACGACAAAGAGTGCGGCCTCAAACGGGATGATGCGAAGCTGGGGGTCGGCGCTCCTTACGATAAGTTCAGGCAGTTTTGATGGGAAGTCGACGTCGATTGGCTTGCTCGCGGTGGCATGTGGAGGGCTATCAGGAGACATTCGTTCTCGTAGCAGATACCTATGCTCAGCGGGTAGCTACCTCTAGGCAGCAGGTCGTCATCATAGCAAATGATGCCTCGTCCATTCTTTGGATTTACCAATAACCCTCTAAAAACTATATTATGTCAGGGACCGATAGCAGACTGAAAGTTTCTCGGAGGTCTAAACTCTCTCCGTACAAGGCGTCTTCTTTCTGTGATGATTCACAACCCTAGACTGAACCCTCTTGCTTTCTATGCATGCGCCAAAACCCAACCTAAGTCATCGTAGTTCGACCAAAAATATACTCGTTCTTTTGAGGCTGCGAGTGGGTCAATCGGGACATCTTCGCGAAATGGGTGGGTGCAGCGGCGGTAGAAACAATGAAGTACGTGATGCACCCAACTTCAAGATTGAACCCCGTCCTGAAAGATTCCGAAGAGAACTGGTGGTGGGATCGCGAAGTGCTCCCGGAAAGAGACGAATTCCAGTAATAAAATAATGCTGAAGGATACTACTACCTAGTAAATATCACCAATGTATCGCCTTGAGGACCATTATATAGCCTCTGGCGCTTTCTTTCATATTGCGGCTTCTGCGGCAGAGTTAGTGCGCCGGAGCCTCGAGCTTATACACGAGATGACTTCTAATATTGCAACCCGCCGAGACTTAAAACCATGTCCATCGTTGTTCAAAATCGGCGATATGCTCTATTAGCTGTTCACGAGGAGACGGTAAAATAGTTGACAATAGAACGTAACCGACCGTTACGGAGGAGCGGCGGCAAAAACACATAAGGATGCGTCCCGATCTGAAGTATGCGGAGTCCCGTATTTGAGTAAGGTTCGGGTTACGACTCGCAGTCCGGAAGACTTCCGGTACGAATCTCATCTGATGGGATACGTCGTATTGCTAATGACTCTCGGCATTGCCATTGGCCCGGCTTCACTAGGAAAATGTCGCCGGGAAGCGCTAACGAGTCGGGATCTCGGCGAACATTCCAACCCCGTGCCCGTGATTTATCAGCTCCGTGACAGTCGAATCGCACCATTATACAAACCAGCAGTGCTACGCCGAAGACACTCGTCCTGTGTCCAGACAAGGGTATAAAAGCTAAA
The DNA here is from genome assembly GCA_022578575.1 of Hypoxylon sp. FL0543. Lineage (NCBI taxonomy): Eukaryota > Fungi > Ascomycota > Sordariomycetes > Xylariales > Hypoxylaceae > Hypoxylon > Hypoxylon sp. FL0543. The sequence continues at coordinate 2,024,253 of MU393993.1, forward strand.
GATACATTCATCGCTGGTGTGGACACGCGGCATGCGATATGATGCCTAGCATACTTGCGTCTCTAACGTCACATTCCTAGCCTTTATTCCATAAGAGTACCTACCTTAGAAGGTAGCCAGAGACGCAGAAACCCACAGGAGAACCATCCTACCCTCAACACCCCGAAAATGCCCCAGCTCATCTTCGGCACGGCCGGCTTCGGCATGGACCAGACCGAGTTCCAGGACGCCGAGTCCGTCAAGTCGCTGCTCGCCACGCTCCAGCGGCTCCGCGTCCGGCGCCTGGACTCGGGGGCGCGGTACCCGCCGCTCAACCCCGGGCGGTCCGAGTCGCTGATCGGCGAGGCGCGGGAGCTGAGCCGGTACTTCGCCGTCGACACCAAGGTGTACACGGACACGCGCACCGACGGCAGCGGGGACCTGGCCCGGGACTCCGTGCGCAGGTCCGTCGAGGGCAGCTTGGAGCGGCTCAGGAGGCCCGAGGGCGTCAACGTGCTGCACGCGCACCGCGCGGACCCGGCGACGCCGCTCGAGGAGCAGATCCAGGCTTTCAACGAGCAGATCGAGCTGCATCACTGCAACGCCGTGAGTTACACTCCCTCGGTCTCTCTCTCTGTTTTTTTTTTTTTTTTTTTTTCTTGTTCTTCTCCAGATCACAGCTAACCACCAGCCAGTGGGGAGTCTCCAACGTCCCGCCCCAAACGCTAGAGAAGATCCTGGACCTCTGCGACCAGAACGGCTGGCGCAAGCCCGTCTTCTACCAGGGCGAGTACAGCATCCTGTCGCGCGGCATGGAGACCAAGCTCCTCCCGCTCCTGCGCCGCCACCACATGTGCTTCAACGCCTTCCGGTCCGTGGCCGCGGGCCTGCTCACGGGGAACGCCGTCAACGGCCGGGCCGCCGGCACGCGCTTCGACGCCGGCAACCCGCTCAGCGGCGCCATGAGGCAGGTGTTCGGCGCGCAGGACCTGCAGGACGCGGTGAAGACGTTCGACCGGGAGACCAGGGAGAGGGGGGCCACGCCGCTGGAGGTCGCGGTCAGGTGGGTGGCGCATCATTCGGCGCTGGGCGAGGATGACGGTATCGTGCTGGGAGCGAGCAGGACCAAGCAGATTGTGGAGACGGTGGAGTTTATAAGGAAAGGCCCGTTGTCGGATGATTTGCTACAGCTAGCAGAACAGCTTTGGGACGCCGTGAAGGAGACCAGAGGTGACATCATTTGATAGATGAATAGATCAGTAAAGATCGTAATTGATTTTTCTTTTTGGTCGTCGTATCCGGTTGAACAGGATAACGGACAACTCAGTCTACAGTACCAATACCTAACCCATGTCCTGTAGAAAGACAGCCATTCTAAATACGCCAAGTCCACATGGCCCGTACCTAGGCATTCGAGTACAGAAATGCATTATATATATACATGTTGAACAAATATGCTAGGTTAACATTCGACTCATGTTGACAACCTCACGCACCCCCGGTTTTTATCGCATCGTCCACCGTCATCGTGATCGCATCGCTCAGTTTTCCAGCGACGCCAGTGCTGCCCTTCTCTCCGGCACGCTTCTTCAGAACATTTTCAATGAACGACTCGCCGGCCTTGTAGCTGCTCCTGACGAGGGGTCCGCTGGCCACGTATAGGAACCCCATATCCAGAGCGCGCTGCCGCCACATCTCGAACTCTTCGGGCGTGACGTACTTCTCAACCTGGAGGTGGCGCTTGGTCGGACGCATGTACTGCCCAAACGTGACAACATCGACGCCGCTATTCCTTATCTGCTTCAGCGCGTCCACGACCTCGTGCTCCTGCTCGCCGAGTCCCAGCATCATGCTCGTCTTCGTGATGATGCCGTCCTGGCCCCGTACCTTCTTGACGTGCTCCAGCACCTTCAGGCTCGTCTTGAACGACGCCCGGCGGTCCCGCACGTACGGCGTCAGCTCCTCGACGGTCTCGACGTTGTGGGCGTAGACGTCGAGCCCGCTCTCGGCCACGACCTTGACCATGTCCAGGTCGCCCCAGAAGTCGCCCGTCAGCGCCTCGACCAGCAGGCTCGGCTTCTTGGCCTTGATCTTGCGGATCGTCTCCGCGAAGTGCCTGGAGCCCCCGTCCTCCAGGTCGTCCCGGTTCACGTTCGTCAGCACCACGTAGCCCAGGCCCCAGCGCGCCAGGGCCTCGGCCACGTGCTCGGGCTCGTGCGGGTCGAGCGGCGGGGGCTTGCGGTTGGTCTTGACGCTGCAGAAGCGGCACCCGCGCGTGCAGGTGTCGCCCATAATCATGATCGTGGCGGTCGCGGCATTCTTGTTCGAGCCGCCCCAACACTCGCTGATGTTGGGACATCTAGCCTCCTCGCAGACTGTGTGCAGTCCCAAGCCCCGCAGGTCCGCCTTGATTCTCTTGTAGTTGTCGTTACCCGCCGGGATGGGCGTCTTGAGCCATTCGGGCAATCTGGTGATGGTGCGCCGATTCGACGCGGGGCCGACCTCGGCGGTGCGCAGTTGGTAGGCTTCGCCAGGGGCTAGAGGTGATGGCTTGGCCGAGACGAACTCATCGAAGGACGCTATGGTAGTGTCCTTGAAGTAGGTCGGACGGCGGGCGGGCTTGCTGGAGGAGGGGGAGGATGGCTCGGGAGTGTTTGTTGGGACGGTGGCGTAGGACCGGACGGTCGCACTGGCACTGAGGGAGGCGCTTGCGATTGCGCGCTGGACGGGCGCTCGCATGCGGTTTAGTGATACTGAGGGAGACGCCATGATTTTTCTCAATTGCCTGTCGGTAGAAGCTCACGGGGCCATGAAGGTGCAGGACCCTGAAAATGTCTCTGCCCGGCTGACACCTTTGAAGGTAAAATCGTTGACGGTACCGACTTGCTTACAATTCCAATCCCCAACTTTTCCGAGCCCCGCTATTGGCTGCATAGCACGCTATCGGTTAGGACCGGAGTAGGTATCGCCCCCTATGACAAGATAACAGCCGCTGGCAGCTGGTATGAGCTGACACTTCTAAGCTCTAGCTGCTCACCAATCACCGTCAAGGTTACTCACAGATCAGGAAATTACATGGAGGTATACTATGGCCAACTCAGGAGAAACCTGATCTTGTTCGCTTTTACGCTCCCAAGATTGGATGGACATTCTTTTAGAATTTAATTTCCAGTCTGATGATCTTATATACTCTAGCATAAATAGCTAACGTCTGCACCATCAGTTCGCCTTCGTCGTCCTTGTGGCACGTCTTGTACCGAGCGTCAAGATGAATCAAGAGTATTGGAGGGAGAAGCAGTACCCGAATCCAGATCTCGTTGAAAGACAGAATCGCCCTATCTTATGTGAAATACAATATCTCAATTGAAATATGGAACATCAGTCATCGCCATTAGACGAGGTACTGAGAGGCGGAAAACCATGAAAGCCGATGAATTCCACACACGTTCCCCTTTTTGATTCTTACAGATAGAAACCACCCAGAAAATACGTTAAGGGTTCTGCCTAAGAAGCTCCAAATCGTTAATCGTCATAATCCAAAGAAGCCGTTCCAAGTATCAAACAAGAATAACCCTCTCCCTTTTCGCCCGGGCTCGTGCCCAAACCTCTTGGTGGAATCTAACCAAAGATATCCGACTCGTAAGGCCAGACTCCGGTCTCGAAATGATCATCACGTTTAGCCCCGCCTTATGTATGCACGGCAGTAAGTCAGGTTCGTCTGGACAACTGTCTTGCTCCGGCGCGTCGTACGATGATAAGAGCAAGAACTCTCCTCGGAATTCCCCGGACGGCGAGAATATCCTCGGCTCTGCCCACGTCGTGCCAATAGCGGGCCCGGCGGGTAGGTAGACTTCGGCGCGTATAAGTCCATTCATGGCGGCTTTTGGCTTGGTTTTGTCTGCAATCCGTAGCTCGAGTCTGGCTATCTGGCCAGTGAGGTCCAACAAGGCAAGGTCGTTTGTGGACGAGCTTTTCCCATTGCGCTTTTCTGTGGCCACCCTCTCTGGGAGCTTTTGGTCAGGCCGCCTTGTTATACAAGGATATTGGCTAAAGAACCAGGCGTCCTGGTCATAGTATATTGGCGGATGCCACTGCACCTCGGATCTCACATACTCGTGGGAATATATTTCATAATAGACACCATCAGAGACAGAAAGCCATGACCAGGAAGGGAATTTCATGAACTCTTCAGGTACTCCAGGGAAACTCCCGTGAGCGGTAATATGTGTGGTGCTTCTGCTGTGGTGGCCTGCGGTACAATTTTGATTCCACAGAAGAGCAAAATCAAGGATGTCAAGAGGCATTGCCCACAGAAATCCCCGGCGAAAGTTGGCCTTAATGCTGTGGAGAAAACCAGTGAAGGCCCAGAAGACGTCGGATTCATTGGTAAACTGTCTTCCGGAGAATTCCGTAACTCTCTGGCAATACATTCCTGTTGTGCAGTGGACCAGGCTCCCACGTCCTGAGGCCGCACAGTCTGGAAAGCAGGGAATGGCGAACTCGTACTTCCAAAAGGAAAAGTTTTTCGCTGCTGTATGTGAATCATCGTAGTTGACTTCTCTGAGAGAATCCTCACACCAGAATTCTTCAGGGCATATCCAATAGACTTGGTGTTCCGTGAATATCAATGCTCGCCTCGAGACGATTGCTTCTTGGAATGTCCAGCCTCGGCTTGACCAGACCGTCCTGTTCAAAGCGTCACGGCGGTCCGTCTGGACATTGACCAGGGAAACTCCGTTGATAGTCTCGACGGTTTGAAAAGCCTGCCGGACTTTACCTCGTACTCCAGGAAGACCGTCATCCGCATTTGTGCTAGATGCTACACACAGAACCATAATTGCGTCCGCGTAGATCCTGGCCATGTGTGGTAGCTGAGAGTGTTTGTCGGACAGGTCGTCCTGTAAAATACAGGCCGAGTCAACCCAAAGATATCTTTCCCCGATCCTTTCAGTGAACAACATTGCATCGTATATCGTAAGGGGAGTATTTTTCTCGGTAAGGCTACCTGGGATGAGTAGATACTCCGCAGTCTTGGTCGTCAAGATGTTGTTTGATGCCTGGCCCCAGACATATGATAACGCAACATATCGAGCATTCCATGGCATAGGAACAATACACCGACGTTCGACATCAATGAGTCTGAATTCGCTAGACCCATCTGATTTAGGGGGTTCCATTGTGGGTAGGCAGTGGCTGTGATTATTCTCGCAGCGTTGAAGCCAGCAACGGATTAATGAGGCGTCGAGTAAAGAAGGCACTAATCTTCCTCGAGGTTGGCATCGCTCCGGAGTGTCTAGAAATAGCCTTTCAAAATTGAATGAGTTGTCTCCCGCTGATTCTTCTAGGACCTTCAATTCTGCTAAGACGGGACGTTCGAGGTGGATACCCATGGGCCACCTCTCACACTGGAATCCTACTGTAACGGAGTGAGCATGGTGGCCGTCAGTACCATCTTTCCAACAACTCCCGAAGAGGTGAAATCCACGGGTAAGAATAACCGTGCGGTCCGAGATGGAATATGGGTCTAAGTGTGAAAGACACCCTGCAAGGAGACGGCATAGGGGGCAGCTGGTAGTGTTCAAAATATCTCTAGCCGAGAGACAGACTGATATTGCGTCCTTTTCCGGCGCGTTTCTCGAGCAGATATCGCATTGGAGGAGAGAAACGAGCGTGTTCCAGCTCTGGGAGCAGTTAATGCAAAGTTGATCTTGAAGCGTACCTGACATCGACCTTTGCGAGTCTTCGTTAGTTGTTTGACCCTTCATGCCTAGTTTCCCGGTCAAATAAGTACGAGAGTCACTCATGTCCAATCCCGGGGAAAAGAATAAGGGGAACGGGAAGGGGAGCTGGGGAGGCCTGTAGCTATATAGTCCATCTTGACCTGCCTGCAGCCTTATAGACGTCCGAATTTCCACGACTCGACACTTGATTCGCCGAGATACTGAATCAGAGTCCGTCTAATAAGTTAAGCATGCAAGTTTCCTATCTAGAACAAGGTACTATCATGCTGTTGGAGGACTTTAATGGCTGGCTTCCATGCGTGGCTGTGTTTCTGCAGCTATATCGGCGGTGCCTAGCTATGCGTGGCTATGCTATAAGGTTGATTCTGAGTGGCTGACCCCTAGCGGTCCAGTCGTACCGGCGTCCACCCATCCGCCTGTAGTTACACTGGCATATGCAGCTACGTAGCTGCGCAAAAACGCTGCGCTGCGTATTCGCGATTAAGCGATTTCACAGAAAACAGAAACGGTATTAAGTGAAGGTGAAACTTCAGCCAGATAAACGGCCAAAATTACAGGTTGTTCTTCCTTGAACATTGACCGTATTATGAGCGTCGGCTCTAAATGTAATGGATTGTCTCGCTTATTAGAGGCCGGATACCTTACGTGAAAGCTGCGTCTGTTTCTACTCAGACCTATGTGCGAAGCAGGACTGGCTTGTATCAGAACTGAGGAGTTGGGGAGGCGGGGCGGATGGTTGCCTTCGACTTCATTTTCGCCGATACCTATCGTTGATAAATGTTAATCTATAAAATGCAATAATAAAAGCAATATACATGATATGTTATCTTTCGATTATTGTATTTGAGCTAGCTATCTAGGTAATGAAGTATTTATATTGCCAGGATAGTTGTGTTGAAGAATTGCGCTTATCATGAGGCCTCGTCTAAACGGGCCGTCTCAGTACACCTACCTTGGTAAGTACTTGGTAGCTGTGTATGTAAGTATTTACATGCATGAAAAGGTGAATATAGAAAAGAGATAAATCTAACCTTAAGTTCACACGATAATTGACTGATGAGCAGACCATTTAAGTGTGCGCAGGCATCTAGTCTGCAAGATCTCAAACAGTATAAGGTTGCCCAGATGTAGTTCGTCATCGATACCTCATACTGACGACCACGATATCTCCATCGCGCGCCAAGTCAACAAATAACCTAAATGCGAACTTCTCAAAATTAAAATGAGCGTTTCGCTTCTAATAGAGACTTTACATAAGTCCATCAAGTCAATAAAAATCCAACACGAGTCACAAAATGGCCTCCCGCCGCACCACAATCCCCAGCCGCCCTCGCCCTCACGAGCCAACAAGCACGCTCTTCCTCTATGGCTGCGGCGCCGGCATCCTAGGTGTCGCCTTGTAAGTCTCATATTACCCACTACCTTCCTCACTATCCATCCTCCCACTACCAACCCTACCATACCTCCTCCAGCTAACACAACCCCAGCATGACGGCAGGCGAGAAGATCGAGCAGCTCCTAACCTCGCGGCCAAACTCCTACGTCCCAGCCGCGACGCTAGCGCGCCTCCTCGGCGTGGGCCCCCTGCGCAGCGACAACCAGCTCTGGCTGCTGAACATGGCCATGCACTACGGCCAGGGCGCGCTGGCGGGCGTGCTGCGCGCCTGGATGAGCGACCGCGGCGTCCGCGGCCCCTTCAGCGACTTCATGTTCATCGGCGTGCGGCTCCTGATCGACCAGACGCTGGAGAACTGGACGGGCGTTGGGGCTCTGCCTTGGTGAGTTTCGCCTTTTTCACTTCTTCTACTTGCTGCTTTGTTGGACGCGGCGCTTGATTTAGATAGAGCTGGAGGGGTTATGGATATCCTGCACTATCCAGAGTTATGGTGGGCTATGGGAAGATACTATAGACGATGCTAACTAGTCGTCTAGGACCTGGCCTGTCAATGAGCAGATCATTGATATACTGCACAAGGCCGTGTTTGCTCTAGCAACGGGCTACTTCACCGACAAGTGGATACAGTGAGGCTTCCGCTGAGTTTGCATCAAGACCGGCAATTCGAGAAACAAGATTAGTGGCAAAGTGGTCTGAATCCGTTGGCATAAGATAAATTGCACGAGCCCCATCCTGTTGTAATTCTGGCACGGAGCTGACGCTAGACGTTCAAATTGGCCGGTCATGTTACTGGTCGTGGCATTCGGCTGAATACGAGGGTCTGCGGATATGAATAGGTAGTCAAGTTTAAAAGTGGAAGACAGATGGCGTATCCGCAGAAGGATCTCTTTACATGGGCCAACCGAGAGACGACGGTATACGTAATTTGAAAGGTTCGATTGAGCTACATGAAGTATCTTTTAGTATCCTTTTCCTTCGCACAAGACTCCAAGCAAACACGTCTCCCTTCCCTCTCCTAAGCACTGAAGGGAACCTAAGAGCAAAGACGCAATGCAGAAACTCAAAGTATATTCGCTAAAAAAATATATTGGTCAAAAACCAGCAGGCATCTCACACAAGGTGAGTACACGACAGTTGATATCAGGCATGATTGTAGTTGTTTTTTCTTTCCCACAAATTTTCACCTCGGACCGTCCTCGCTCGGCGAGAGGTCGACAACGGGGTATCTCAACACAACGACGAAGGCGGATGAATGGTAAAACGAATAAAATCAAAGGGTATGAAAGCGCCTCCGTCAGCTCCTATCTCGTGGCTCATAACCGAACTCCGCGATAGATGCAGAAAAATGGGTGTGTATCGAAGTAAAAGTGTAGTCCAGCCAGCAACGCACTTAGCATATTGAACCGACCCTCTCGTTCCCCGCTCATCGTCCCAACGGCGAATGAGAACATTCCAGATCTTGCAGAACTATGACCAGCCCCAAGGCTGAAAGGGGTATCGGAAGATGATGGGAGTGATAAGAATGCGTGCGACGGAAGAAGAATAAGTTCAGATCCTTGGGGGTTTGCAAGTCGGTATGTCCGGGGGGAGGGAGTGTTATATAACACTGGGCATGATCAAATGTCCAAGAATTGCGACATGATAGATGCCTGTCAAGTGCGCGCGTTACCGGTTCATTGAAACATTAAGGGTGTTTCGAAGAATATAAACGGCACCAAACGCTCAACGCCACAAGAAAGGGCCGAGGTAAAAATGTTTTGTGGTAGGGATAGTGATGTTATTTACTCATGACAAGCGGTTGTAACGTGCCAGTGCCTGAAATGAAGCAGTAAGCTTGATGCTGAATAGCTGGTGTCTGTTGATTGTAGTGTCGTGGATGATTCGTCTCGTCGCATGTAGTAGCCGGACTGCGCTGAAAACGAATAATGCTGGTTTCTGACAAAAGAAATGAAGTAGATGATAGTCGTATCGAACAATTGAAAGCGTGTTATGAAGGGTATATTCCATCACAACACTGGGCCAGTTTCATGGCTGTAAGACATACAGTGCGGCGCAAACTATATCAGCGCCGCGATAACCATACCAGCAAGGCCGGCAAGCGCAACATGAGGGGAACCTAGGGCCGCAGCGGCATTTTGGTTGTCAATGCTGGGGCTAACAGTCGGCGCAACGGTTGTAGGCGTTCCATCAGCGCCAGTCGTTGTAGTGGGGACAACGAAGCCGGAGGAGGCAGAGGCGGTGCCAGTCGGGTAGATGGAAGTCGAGTTTGCGCTGAAAACGCTCGAGGTAGCGACTCTCTGGATGGTGATGTACTTGGTCATCGTCATAGTCGACGTAGTGGTAGAGGTGTCAGCGACTGCCAACAAAGGCAGAAGCGCCGCGGCGACAATGGCGGATAACTGCATCTTGATGCGCGTTTACACTCGAGATCGTGTAGTAGAGTGGGATGAGTATGTTAAGATATGCGGCAAGAGGTTGTCGCAAAAGTCGATATTCTCAAGCTGGTCGCAGAATGATATTGCTCTCTCCTGATCGCTCAGTCTTCTTTTCCAAGTCTCTTTTTAGAATCCTCGGCGCGTGTCTCGTGACAGATACGTATAAATACGGATAGTGATGTGATGGGATTTGCAAGATGCAAAGAATGTTATGTTTGAATACTCGGTACTCAAGGTTGGTTATGACTGATTCTTCGTAAGATCGTAAGGTGGACTCTGCCAACGAAGCCCTGTGAGTTTTGAAGAAATGAGTGTGTGAGGGAAAAAGGTGAGTGTAAGAGAAGGCGAGTAAGGGTATCAGGTAGTTTAATGAAGGAGCGAGGGAAAAGGGTGTGTCAGAGGAGCCGGATGGGAAGCCACGACCAGCTCTGGGGACCCTGGCTGCGCAAATAGCGACATTAATGGCGATGGGGATTCAAAGGCAGGGTTGAAATTAGTGTAGCACCTGCTTTTCGCACTAGCCAGGTAGGGTACCTTGGGGATTGCCAGGGCCCGACGAGGCGTCAATGTGGACCAATCATCAATAGCGGTTGGTCTCCATTATTTAATTTTTAGCTTACTGTAGCACGCGCCCGGTTCCTTGCCTACATGGTACCTTCAACACAAAAGACTGGCTTGACCGTCCGGATGATTCTTTATTGTCGATTTATGAGTTAATAATGCCTAGACATGAATAAAACTATCAGCTTCTTGTTCAAGGGGCGAAAAAATACTATGCTATCATAAGGATACAAGGGGTACAATAAGAAAAATAAAGCGAAAGGGGGTACCTGCCTATACTTAGTGACGCCGGGAGTCTCAATGCTGACGGATTGCATCCTCCGATTCACAGGGCAACGGATATTGCATGGGTACCTAGGTACACTGACACCATTCAGAGTACCTAGAGTAACATGGGATGGCAACAGGGTCAATTGCCAAGTGCCCCAACCCAGCACCGCTTTTCGTTATGCGTTCCTGTAGTCCATCACCGAAATGAGAAGGAATTTTCAACAGTGGTGCCCTGGTGCCCAAATTGGATCCCCAATGTTCTTTGATCGTCAAGTTCTAGAAATATCCAATGGCCTAGGTGCTCACGATCCTTTCAACGATGTCTTCCTTATTCCTCTTCCTTTAGGAACACTTGTCAATACTATTATTGCCTTAATGAATTCATCCTTTATCCAGTGCGCACCCGGCCTTCATAAGATACCATACTAAGATTGCATAATTTCTGTCGGACTGGGGTCTACGTAACAAGCAGCAATGCTGATTGGTTCAATCTGTTCCTGCATATTTGCCCTACTGTTCCTGACTAAACCTGAACGGGTATTAGCTCACACTCTTATCAGAATTCAAATTTCCCCCAGATTGGTCCGAGTGGCTTCCGTTTCCAGTGGCGCTATTAGAGAAAGTTAGATTTGCGGAGAAGATCTGCCCTGAATAAGGAAATCCATTTAGCAAATGGATAACGCCATTGTTCCTCCTTGTCGCTACCTAAACCGACCTGTTCTCGGCTGCTTGCGAGATCTAGTGAATAGTCTATCAAGCCCGAAGCTCAACGTGGAAGTGCCAATGGCAATCATCATACAGAGTAACCTCCCGGACGAGCAGGGCAAGACAGCGGATGCAAGGCACGCGGCATACTGACGGTATCGCTGTCATCCTTTCCCGACACCGCATCTCGCTGTTGGTCAGCTCATGTGCCCACAATATCAGCCCGCCGCCATGTGTCACGAGCGACAACGCACCACGTCTGCTTCCGATCGCCATCGACCACATCAGGTACAATTGACACTTGGTCCCTTCCATTTGCAAACTTTGCGATAGTTGCCCTATCATGCTGTTCCACGCAAGGCGGCCTGCGGGACTAGACGTATTCCTACTTCTCCTCAGTCGCCATGGAGCCTATCTTTATTCTTCTTTCTCTCATGCTCACCGACACAGACGCAACTGAAGAAGCCGGCGAATTTTCGGGCTACCGGAATATTGGGGTACTCGGTTGTCTCATTACTGTGAACTGAAAAAGACTATCTTACCCTAGAAGGTGGTCGGTCACACCATCGAGGCTGACGCTAGCTCTGAGTATTTTCCTGACGGCCTCAAGTTTATTTCTCCGACACCTGGCCTATTTAACCGTCGTCTTTCAAGGGGCTGGTGTCTCAGGATGATCCTCGTTCATCGGAGCTCCTATGCCTCTATCGAGCGGCGACGGAGCTCACGACCCCTGGCGGGCATGTCGTTTTGCCTGCCTGATGGAGCCACTCAAAAATCTAATGCGCTTAAAAAACATGAATGACCCCTGTGAGACAAGTGTCGTTTCCAACCCTTCGTGGTCATCAGGCTATCAAACTTGCTAACACCACAAAGGAAATTATCGAGGAGCTCTGGTTCTTTGAATCTCAGTTTGCTTGTTGTCGCATAATTGAGCCATGAGAACGAACTGGCTGTCGCGTTTCTTGGCAATGACGCGGAACGGGTGTTTTAGCACACGATTACAATCCGAAGCCAATCAATTCAGCTTTTTTTCTTGCCCAGTGGAAAATGGCGATATTGCGAGGATACTGGGCTGACTGGTTATGATTTATGATCTATGATCGTCATCCGTCAACAACCTTGAATGTTCACGATGTTGATCGTTCATCCACTTAAGCGGCTCATTGCAGATCGCCATGATCTTCGGAGTGTAAACTATTTAGTGAATCTAGTGTGCGCTTCTTTCGACGTCTTCCGATCTTCCTCGAAAACACCTTGAGGGTACGGCTGTCTTATGATCCAGTACTGAATCGTACTGCAATTAAACATATTCAAGCCGTACGCTTATTCCTTACGTGGATGACGGCTCCAGTCTCAAGGAACTCCCTTCCGGATTAATTATTTACGTACGATGCTTCAACGAATTTCAAACGGATATTTACGATTTCGACTGAAGCTCGAAAGAATTCACGTTGACGGGACTGGGCTGAGAGTGTATTGAGGTCGTCAGCCGAGCTGCATCGTCCCGTATTTTCGTTTACTAAAGTGGCGCTCCAGCTGAAGTCTAAGCTGTAGCTTGTGACAGCTACAGCAAGGTGGTTCTGAAGGATCGAAGCCATTGCCTAGGCAGGTAGTACCTAATCGCGCACAAGATTGCCGACTTACCGGTCTAGCATTATTCCCGTTCCTTTACTACCTATCAGAGGCAGCCTCACTGCCTACCTAGTGATATCCCATACCGCATCATGACGTTATTTCTCTTACTCTGACGGATGACACTCGTCGTTGAACTTCGAGCATTAGGCTTACCTCGACTAAAATAATCGTCTATAGCAAAAATCCCTAACAGTTACTCATCGTCTAAAGTCCACGGGATAGGTCACCATGGCCTCGACCATGAGATCGAACCTTGTCCCTTCAACGCATGTCCAGGTTGTTTACGAGTAAAGAGATGCGGAATCAATAGCATTATGCGAAAGCACGCCGCTCTTTCATGCAATTCCCAGGTTATTAAAGTAACCCATGAGACGTATATGAGTTTTCAAATGAGAAGAGGCTGACAATGCGGTAGTTTGGCCCTACGAAGTTACCAACGACAACCCACAAATGGTTTTTGATAACATAAATGACTCAAAATACACTTTCTTATATCAGAAGGCGGTTCATTGCATATGAGGTGTGCGCCATGGCAGCCACCTGTCAGGCAACCAATCACCGTGAAGGGGGGTAGATACGAGCATGCAGGTGAGCGACCGGTCGCTGAGCCGGACTGACAGCAGATATCTGAAATATGACAGCTTGAAGTTCAATCTCTGGCCAAGAAACAGTTATAAATGTGCAGCGAAAAGGGCAAATGGGCGTCGTCGCTTGCGCGATGAGAACCTCGATCTTACCGTTGAATCCAAGATCAGATATGATGACTGCTACCCCCAATGACCCTGCTATAATCTGCGCTGAGAGGATCGCCGCCCTGCATTTTCTCCATCATGTGCCTGTGCCACCTTCATCAAATCCGGTGACGGATATCCATCGTCGATCGGCTGGCTATACTTTGCCCTTTGAAAAGGAGCGCGGCCTTGCTAGTACGCTTGCTTTTCTGGCATATCCGAAAGACAATGTTGATTACGTTCCGGCCGTCTGCCTTGAGGAGGTTCCTGATGCGGTTTATTTGAACGTCCTGCTCGCGGTGAATAGACCAGATCAAAGTAGTGGACGGCAACATCTTGAAGAATTGAAGGAGAAGTTTGAAAGAATATTCTCTCTCCTTGGTAAATTTGATGGTAAGAAATGCGCATCGCCGCATAAACTCTGCGAGCTTTCACTGCTTACATCGGATCAGTTGATTCACCTAATATAGAGGGTGATGTGTTCAAAGCCATTATCTCTATATGCTCAATGCGTATTCTTGAACGGCTACGTCTCCAGGGCAGCAAAATATATTGCCAGTCAATCGAAAAAGCGCTCCAGAGAGCGTACGAACACCTCAAACACTCCGAACGGAAGCAGTTTAAAAGGGCAGGGCTTTTAACTGTTTTGGGCCAGTTTATTGAGAAGGCCAGCGAAGTATTGAGACTCGTTAAGTCTTGGGCCGGATACCAGACCGAACTACGATTAGAGGAACTTGTCGAAGGTATCTACCGTCTCCGCAGAGTGGGAGATCTAGGGGCTTTATTCGAAAATGGACACATACCTAACCAGGTTATGAACCCTGATTTAAGGAAGTCTCTCCTTAATATGATTCTCAAGGTCGCAAGGTACCGCGAGGCAGCTAGGCTCCTGTACCGAATGGGGAAAAAGTTCCCTCTGGCCCGAAATATGCGTGTCGTGGCTGTGGAATGGTCTGAGGAGGTATTCAGAAGGACTTCGAACAGCGCATACGTCCCAAGACTTGAGACCACCATTTCAATGACTCGTGGACTTAAAAATCGCGAAAAGAACCTCCAACATATCTGTCAACTATTAAACCGCAACGAGAAGGAAGCAAGTCGTAAGGAAACTAGTGAGAAAGCGAGCGACAAATTCTCCAGAAGGACTCAAGAGACTTTGCGAGAAGCCCGAATCCACGCGGAGATCCAGCTCCTCTACTACTGCGAGCTCAAGGTACCTCGCGAGCGGTTACCTCGGGTTGTGTGTTCGAGCAAGGATGCCTGTTGGCTTTGCAATGAGTTCATTCTTCTGTATGAGAAAATTTATATGCCAAAATCACATGGAAGACTGCATCCTGGCTGGCGATTACCGGGACTTCGTGCGCCTGGGCTCGATGACCTTGCGGAAAGATACAATCAGCGACTACACGAAAGTCTAAGGGATAGTCTCAAGAGACTTTTTGGTAGAACGGAACGGACGAGGCATCCAATTCCTAATGAGAGCACTGTGCTCACGTTGTACTTATCGGACACAACCCTTTCTAGCGTATCACTGCCCTTATCTGACAACAAAGGAAAAGGTGTAGTAGAGGTGGTACAAGACATGGCCATTCCTTCCCAGGAAGCAATAATGCATGGGACAACACCTGTAGACGACGAAGAAAGTAAGGGGACTACTAAGGAAGTAGAGGAAATAGAGGAAGTCCGACTAGAGGATTGTCCTACTGCACCCGAGCAAGGACTAGTACATCAATCGACCATCGCAAACGACGAGAAGAGCAAAGAAACGCTCAAAGAAGCAGAGGAGGTCGAAGGGACACCAGAGACTTCTACATCTCCGGGGCAAGAACCAGCACATGATCCGAATCTTACCCAGATTGAAAGGAACCAGGAAACAACCGCCGAATTAGAGGAAACTGAAGCAGCGCCAGAGGCATCTACAGCTGATGATGATGAAATCAGCGAAATGCCGGAGTTCTCGGCCAGTTCAAGCTCCGCCGAAAGTTCGAGCCCCTCAGAGCGCTATTTCACGCTTACGCCCGGCGAAGTCAGACACCAAAGAATCAAGATAGGAAAGACAACCCCAATATACAAAGCGGGCTCTATGCTAGACCTCCAACTCGAATATGCGAGCGGCCCGAGCCTGCTGACGCCAGATGGACACCGGAAGAAACTCTCTTATGCTATCGAACGCCTAAGGCCCGAGGACGTGGAAAGTCTGCAGAGTCGAGGCGTGGTACCTATTGTTGGCGCGGAACTGCCTGAGTATTGGATAGACGGTAACACGGATGAGGCTGGCTGCGTATATATTGCTAACGGCGGTGTTGTCTTGAGGCTTCTCATGCGGCCGGGTTCGAATCAGTCTCGGGATGACGAACCCGCCGGGGCTGCGGATGAGAACGGACTTGAAGATGTAGAAGGCCAAGCTGGTCGGTGCTAAAATCTTCCCACTAGAACCAGAGCGTAGCGGGTATTATCTAGAATAAACTGATATATAGGCACCATAGATGTGGACTGTTGGGGTTTGCATCGAATTAGTTTAAGTGAGTCTAAGTTATCGATTGATTTCTTGATCATGCATTCATGCTGCAAGTTGGAGCATTGAGACTCATCAGCCAGGAGTCAACTGGAATTCCCAATCTCATGTGTGTACAGCTGCTCTCCGGCTCTCTAACCTAATACCTGCCCTAAAGAACAGGACAGGAATCCGTGAAATTTCTATATTTACCTAAGCACAACTACCTCTCCTTTGAAACTAGATGGGGCTACCATCGGCAAGACAACCCTCTATCTCATGTATACCTAGGTACATATTACCATACAAAGCTTAAACCTCGCTGGCGCTGCTTTCGCAGCAGTCGTTTCCTTGGCGGTAGTCAAAACAACCTAAAATAAACGTAACATTCCCACATATCATTGGAGCGGCTACCGGAAATCCGGCATAAGGCAGACGACTTATTCATATTGTACTTCTGGATACGACGCCAACAGCTCAAGAGCCCGATCAGTACCCATAGCCATTGAGCTTTGAGCTTCGGCGGAAAGGAAATGTCTGATTGGCCAATGGGCCGGGTCCCGGTTAAAGCCGGCATATGATCAAGGCAGGGTACATACGTCTAGTTTCTATTACCCAAGGGTTTCGCATGTCGACTTCAGTGCCACCTATGGCGTGAGTATATAGACAAGCAAAGCTCACAATGGTACGTCTTCAGGTCCAGGTAGATCCAGAGATGGCAAAAGCGCTCTATTGCTAACACAGAGTGAGTTCACAGCGCAAATCTGAATCTCCTCTGCCCTTTTCCAGAATCTAGAAGTCTAGGCCGACCGGCCAAGCTTGTCATCAATGCCATCTTTCCCTTCATTTCATTTCCAATCATCCCAATCATCCCTACTCCTTCATCCAGCACCAAAGCTCTAGCCCAGTTAAGGGAGCCAGACGCAGAACCAAAGTTCAGTATACGTAGTTGAATATATATCGCCAGAATCAGAATGTATGCTGTGACCAAGCGGCCATATACAAGGTGGTCGCCCCCGTCGCTATCCATGTTGAACCGAACGCCTTGGCTCTCTAGAAGAGTTGGTGAAACTCCAATGCTGCTCTATGTTGTTGAAAGATCCCGTGTATCCGGTACGCCTTTTATTTTCCATGATGTTGAACGTGGATATACCTCTGCATACAAAGGGGATATAAGAAAAAAGATCTCAGGAGGTCGTGTCTTCGACAGGTGGACACGTGCAGAAGAGGTTCAGGTCGCCGTAGGCTAGTACATTCAGTTAGCATACTCATTTGTAGCTCAAACAGATAAATGCAAGCTTACCGTCATCAATCCTCGTGACAGTAGGCCAGAACTTCTTCTCCCTAAGCCACGGTAGGGGGTACGCGGCCTTCTCCCGCGAGTACACCCTGTTCCATTTACCGCCCTCACCGCCATCGCCGGCGATCAGGTCCTGCATGGTGTGGGGCGCCATCTTGAGGACGTTACCCTCACGCGGGACCTTGCCCTCCTCGATCTCGCGAATCTCGCCGCGAATGCTGATCAGGGCATCAATAAACCGATCGAGCTCCTCCTTGCTCTCGCTCTCTGTCGGCTCGATCATCAGCGTGTTAGCCACGGGCCAGCTCATCGTCGGAGCGTGGAAGCCGTAGTCCTGTAGACGCTTGGCGATGTCGATGGCCTCGATTCCGGCCGACTTGCTGAAGGGCCTAGCGTCGAGGATAAACTCGTGCGCACACCTGTCGTGTTCATTTACGTAGAGAATCTTGTAATGAGGCTTGAGACGCGAGAGGATGTAGTTGGCGTTGAGAAGGGTGATCTTGGTGGCGTGAGTCAGACCCTCACCTCCTAAAGATTGGGTTAGCTAACTGATCCACTTGGTGAAGTAGTGTTCACCCAGTAAGGAAATAGAGAGGATATATTATGGGTTAAAGACTTACCCATTAAAGTGTTATACGCCCAGCTGATAAGATTGATGCTGGCGCTCCCGTTGTTCGCACTGCTCACAGCATATCCACCACTCGTCGTCTTACCCGCAGCGTTGGGATCGCGGGGTAAGAAAGGAGCGAGATGCTGCTTCACGCAGATGGGGCCTACACCGGGTCCGCCTCCACCATGCGGAATACAGAAAGTCTTGTGGAGATTCAGATGACATACATCAGCGCCGATCTCTCCGGGGGAGCAGAGGCCGATCTGCGCATTCATGTTCGCGCCGTCCATGTAGACTAGACCGCCGTGCTCGTGAACGAGCTCGCATACCCTTTTTATCTCGGGCTCGAACACACCAAAGGTGCTGGGGTAAGTAACCATTATGGCTCCGAGCTCGTCCTGGTGCTTCTTGCACTTCGCCTCAAGGTCGGCTATATCGAGGTTGCCGGTAGTAGTGTCGCACTTGATCGGTACTACTCGCATACCGGCCATGGACGCAGAGGCAGGGTTGGTGCCGTGGGCAGATACGGGAATGAGGCAGATATCCCGTTTCTTTCCGCCGTTTCCTCGTGATTTATGGTAATCTCTGATTGCTCGTAGGCCAGCGAATTCACCCTGAGCTCCAGAGTTGGGCTGAAGAGAGACGGCGTCCATTCTAGTAATGCTGCGCAACTGTTCCCTGAACATTTCAAGCAGGCTGTTATAGCCTGGAACCATCGCGTGTGGGGTATACGGGTGGATCTGAGAGAATTCAGGTAGTGTGATGAGTGACATTTCCGTAGTTCCATTGAGCTTCATGGTACATGATCCTAGTGGAATCATGGAATGAACGAGCGATAGGTCCTTGGACTGCAAGTGGTAAATGTAGCGAAGCAGTTCCGTCTCGGAGTGATGCGTGTTGAAGACCGGGTGGGTCAGGAAGCTAGAGGTTCGTCGGAAGGCTTCCGGAATGTCTACCGAATCGGCCTGCTTGCTGAGTATCTGGCGGACGCGCTCCTCCGATTCTTCGTATGGATACACTTTGGTCTTATCCACAGTACTTGCGAACACCTGGAAAAGCTTAACTAAGTCATTAAGGGACGCAGTTTCGTCAACCGAGATACCAATCTGCTGTTCGCCGATTTGGCGAATGTAGATTTCGTGATTCTGTGCGACATCAACCGCCTGATTTTGCTTTTCATTGGATCCAACGTCGACAACCACTGTATCGAACAGCACGCTGCCGTTACTACACCACTTGCTCTTTTGCGTAGCGAACCCATGTTCCTCGGCGATAGCTTGTACAACTCTTGCCCCTCGGACGGTTCGTTCCGCAATCGCCTTGAGACCTTCAGGACCATGGTATATGGCATAGAAAGCATTCATGTTGGCCAATAATGCCTGCGACGTACAGACGTTACTTGTCGCCTTCTCTCTCCGAATGTGCTGCTCCCGGGTCTGCAGAGCGAGTCGGTACGCATTATCGCCCAGTCGGTCCTTTGAAAGCCCAACCAGTCGTCCGGGCATCTTTCTCTTGTACTTCTCCTGGACGGCAAAGAAGGCGGCGTGGGGACCTCCGAATCCTAATGGCACACCAAACCTTTGCGCGCTTCCAAATGCGATATCCGCGCCCCATTCTCCAGGGGGTTTGAGCATGGTCAGAGCCAGGAGATCCGTGGCGACGCTGAGAAGAGCGCCCTGCTTGTGCACCAGTTCGGCTAGGGGTTCGAAGTTTTCGACGTGGCCGTAAGTATCGGGGTACTGGACCATGACACCAACTAAGTCTTCACCAAGCTTTTCGACTTCACCCCTCGCTTCATCCTTAGAGAGGTCCAGCTCCAAGATCTTGATACCAAAGCCATCCGCACGCCCTCGTAGGACTGAAATCGTCTGTGGGTGGAGCGAGGTGGACACGACGAACGTCTTTCCTTCTCTCTTAGCTCTTGAGGTTGATAGCACATTCATAGAGAGGGTCATAGCTTCGGCGGCAGCGGTACCCTCGTCCAGGAGACTGGCATTAGCTATGGGGAGCGCCGTGAGGTCTGTAACGACGGTTTGAAAGTTGAGCAAGGATTCCAAGCGGCCCTGGCTGATTTCTGGTTGGTAGGGCGTGTAGCTCGTGTACCAGGCGGGGTTCTCGAGCACATTTCGCTGAATAACGGCAGGCGTATGGGTACCGTAGTACCCTTGACCGAGGAAGCTCTTCTTCACGGTGATATTGGACTGGTACTCCTTCACCCTCGCCTTCAGGTTTGATTCACTCTGCGGTCCTTCGTGAGGAGGGAAGTCTAACTTCCTCCCCGATAAAATATTAGGCGGGATAACCTGCCGAACAAACTCATCCAGACTCTGGACGGGCGGAGAGAGGGCCTTCAGCATCTCCGCTGTGTCCTTCTGATCGGGGCCGATGTGGCGACGAGGAAAAGTGTCCAACTCGGCATACTGAGATTTGTCGGCATATTTCGCCGCCTCTGTTCCGCCGATGCTGGAGAATGATCTTTGCTGTGTGGTCGCGGTTACGGCCTTATAAGCACAGCTATGGCATATCCATGGGGTTGGGGGTTGTAGTCGAGAGCTCATTGACGATGAAGCTCGTAACCGAGCTGCCGATTGGCCTAACCGGCGAGGTACAACCCTCGCGAGGTAAGCCATCTTTGAGAGAGTAGCCTATCTTCCCAACTCACAATTGTTACGGTAGTAAATAGCAAGGGGAGCTCCTGAGTGGTAACTGGGGTCAAGCTCATGCAGTCATGCTGCTTGGGTTGCTCTTATGTAACTCTATAGTTCTAGATAAGCCAATTGAACGAACAAGCTGTAAGCAAGAACTGGAGCTCCCAGCTATGAATACTATTAGATTACTGAAAGAAACGGCTGAGTAGGTAAAGTTGGGAATGGGAAGAAAGAACAAGATTAGCTTCACTTAGATATTATTTATTTTTTTCCTCCTACTAGAAGGGAACGCCGTCATCGGGCTAGCGATTAGTACAAACATTCATGGGTGTCGAGATAACGATTCGTTAAAGTCGCCGGGTCTTTTCGGGATAAGAGCCAGCGCCGATAGCGTTCGCTTTCGGACTTTCTTAATCTTTCGACTTTGCCCCAGAGCAAGAACTGGCATGCAATCTACAGGTATTACTTTGTACCTGGCAGGGACCATACAGCCTACAATGTATGGCATGTAAGTGGCGGGGGACCCATCGAGCGGTGTGGTAATGGATTTTCGGTCGCTGCAAGTGCTTGGCTCCAGTGGCGCGATACTTCCTGCAAGGTTATGTAATGCAAAAGGCGTTGCTGCTTTTGTGCTAGTGCGATCCGATAACCACGATAACTTACAGGGCTTTGTACCAGTCAGCCAGTGTACCCTCTATAGCCTCTTATTAAGAGGCTCAAGCTGGGGGTTGCCGTTGCATGGATGCGGTGGAGGCACACTGCTTATCAGTCGGCACCAATAAAAAAAATTCAGCGGCCGCCACGGTGACATCGACCACTATCGCCATCTCGATAGGCGAAAACCAAAACTCATACTTTAAACCTACAACTAACAATCATCACCGCGAGAAACACACAAACAACTTAATACGGCACTAATACAGACGAAATGTTTGGAGGATGTAAGAACAATACCATATCCCGGCGGCCCCCTTTCTGCTATAGTAAGGTAGCTAATCAAAGAAACCGATAGTCGCACCACCCCAGTACTCCAAGGAGGAGCTCGAGCAGCACGAGGCTGAAGCCACGTCAACAGTCCAGCGCTTCCTAACCACGGCCGTCGTTCTATACTTTGGTATGCCTTTTCGTATCACATCTATTCATTTTGGCTTGGTAACTGACATTATATCTTCGTTAGCTCCTTTTGCCCTCGACGCCTTCTCGAGCGTATTCTAAGCCAGTGGGCACGCGACCATTGTACGACTATGGAGTAGAAGCGGCTTCTTCAACGCAATAAATGAAATAGTACCGGCGGGAAGCTTCGAGACGATGCCTACGAGTGCACCTTTCATGGATCCGGCCGGTTGCGGTATTTAGGATGGATGCATAACGTGTATCGCTTTGCGGTGTCCGGTGTATAATAAATATAGACGGGGTTATAGGTACCTTTACGTCACCGCATAATCCACAAAGCCCGTCCGGGCTGTAATCTTCTCTCATGAATGAATAACCCGAGGTTGTGAACCGCAAAGCATCACGTCAAGTGCGGAAGTGTACCTGTGAACGAGAAATGGCAACCCGCATGGGAGGTATTCAGAAGTAGACGTCCCCTAACGCCGAGCTTTTATGCAGTTTCCTACAGCCTCTCCTATCGGTACATGCCAACCAAAGTGTCCTGTGTCCG
The DNA here is from genome assembly GCA_022578575.1 of Hypoxylon sp. FL0543. Lineage (NCBI taxonomy): Eukaryota > Fungi > Ascomycota > Sordariomycetes > Xylariales > Hypoxylaceae > Hypoxylon > Hypoxylon sp. FL0543. The sequence goes on from MU393993.1 coordinate 2,046,421, forward strand.
CGAGCCCGCAGCCCACTCATATTGTCGGGCTTCATCTCGTCTATATGGTATCGTGACCCCTCTACCTAGCAACATTGCCCGTCCTCATCATTACCTACTTCTTCGGGGGCGGATTTGCCTCGGTCCACTCGTCGTAGTCCTTCTTGATCTGTTCTAGCGCGGCCTTGAGCGATTGCAGTTGCTTGTCAAACTTGTCCAAGATCTAGCCATCGCGTTAGTCCTTGTATACGGTATTGTGAAATTAAAGGGGTCGAGCATACCTCTCTGGCTTGCGCCTCATTCTCTTCTCCTATCCCCTCTTGGGTATCTGTGCCACGCTGGTTTATCTCGTTCTGGAGACTATCCGCATATCCCCTCAGCATGATCAACCGACTCCAAAGCTCTTCTGTTCGTGCGCTGAGGGCCGGGTCCGTCACGGCTCGGTCGAGCGACTCCAACTTTGTCTTGAGTTCATCCTCCTCTTTATCCAGAGAATAGCCGCGATTGCGGAGAACTTGAACTTTCGTTGCCAGCGCGAGACATCTCTGCCGTAGCATCGCATGCTTCCGTTTGGCGTTGATGGTTCGCACGCTGGTCTGTAGGTCGTTTTGCGAGATGATTGCGTCGAGGCTCGAGTTTATCGAGTGCAGGGCCTGCCTAAAGTGCCCAAGCACATGCTTCTGCATGACGAGACGCTCACCAACTGCCTTAAAGCCGGTAGCTAAGGCAGGCATGTAGCCCGGGCCGGGCTTGTCGTGGACGGCCTGCTCCCATTCTCGCGGGTCTTCTGAGGGTGAGGGGTGGTAGAAAGGAATACGTGCCGGGTCGACCTTGTTGTAGAAGTAGTACTTGAAAACAGTGTTGGGGTGTTCAGGGTGCCATTTCTCAAGCATTCCCTCGATCTGCTCTGTAACGGGCTTGTGGACTATCGTCGGAGTGGTTAGTTTAAGTGTATGGCCACAGATTAAGTTGCAAAGGCGACAGGCTTACTTAGTGACTCGCGACCTGGTTCCCAGATGAGGCTGGAGCGCTGTGCCGGTGCACCCATCAAACCAGAAGCACCTTGTTGCTGTTGTGGTTGTTGCTGAACCTGTGACTGTCCAAGCAAGCTCGCGCCCAGCGTATTGGGCTGTTGCGTTTGTCCAAGCGTGCTACCACCCAGTATACTTCCACCGAAAGCAGTGGATTGTTGCTGATTTTGGGCTTGTGGCTGTTGCGCAGGTTGGCCAAAGAGGCTGGAGGTATTCGAAGGGGCCCCAAAGCCCGAGGGTTTCGCTCCGAACAGGGACATGATTGTTGCAAAGTTGAGGAGTTGATGGATTGGCGGATTGGTGATGCGGTCTGGGAGAAGGAGAGGCTAGCTAGCTTTGCGACGATGGCTTCGCAAGGATAAAGAGCCGCGTCGAAAGTGGTGAGCGTGTCGGGTCTCAGCTCATGTCGATATTTTATAAGAATTTTTCTTCGTCTGCAGGGTGCGGGGCAGTTTAATGCTGTTTTCAATAACAGCGGGAAAGAAGGCTTGACTATAGTTAGTACCTTACAGCTGCTGGCGGCACATTATTCTATCTGTCGTGATGTTTACTGTTGCCCTGTGCATTTGAAATTCCATTCAAAAACAGATCCCAGCTTCAGATCCCCAATAAGGTACATACATGTAGGTATCTAGGTAGCTTCAGCCTCAGAGATGTGGCTGAAAGCTGCATATGTTGTGCGGGTCCCACTCACAAGCTAGCCCAGCCCATCTGCCCATGTGGCTGAAGCCAATCAGAATTTCCAATTTGCTACTTACCTGAACCAGCTAACCTCCATCATCGCTTCGTCTGTTCGTCCGTCGTCCAAGTGCTCCATTTCCCGAAGCTCGCTCAAACCACCGACGACACCTCGCGGAGAACCTCGTCCACATCGCAGCCATGGCGGCCCGGAAGCCACAGTATGTCTCACCTACCTCTTCGCTCAAAGGACGCAGCCTCAATTGGCCCGCCTCAATCCTCAACTCTTGCGTCAATTCTGGTTTTGAGAGACTATTACTAACGGACTTACCTCATAGGTTCAACCAGCAGGTCCTTTACGATACCACTCCCCTCCCGGGTTCGATTCCCGCTGTTAAGGAGGTCGGAGCCACCTCAGCACCCCTGCTCTCCGCTTCATTCTTTATCGGCGCCCGGTGCCGCCCATACAACGATGATTTCATGCAGTGCAAGACCGAGAACCCCGGCAAGGGCGAGTTCGAGTGTCTGAAGGAGGGCCGCAGGGTGACGCGATGCGCCGCCAGCGTCATCGACGACATCAACAAGTCCTGCCTTGACGAATTCCGAAAGCATTGGCAGTGTCTCGATAATAACAACCACCAACTGTGGCAGTGCCGAAAGGACGAATGGAAGCTGAACAAATGCGTCTTCGACAACTTAGTGCGTTGTCCCTTCTCATCTCACATTTTTGGAGAACTTGGTGGCTAATACAAGGGAGCAGAAACTCGAAAAGACCATCCCAGACGCTCCCAAGAACCAGACCCCCGTCCACCTCCGGACAACGCAGATATACGCCCACTACCCTATCTTGAGAGATCGCGGCCAAGCGCCGTTCGGGAAGGCTATCGACCCGCCTTCAGCACAAGCTCAGGCTGATGCGCCAGCGTCGTCATAAGGGTGTTCTGGGACCGGCAAGAGATCAGAATTACTAAATAACCGTGTAAATAGGCAAGGAAAACAGTCAGGTGAACCTTTCGCATTACGCAATTTCTCATATATGAAGGGTCTTGACCCACTCGTTCACGCCTATTTCTCGGTCTCGTGGTTGCCATACTTGCATAAGTCTCATGTCGAGGAGATTACGGGGACGGAGCTGCCGATATTCTTGTCTCTAATACTTAGAATCCCCTTATAAGAGATGAGGTCATCCGTGACGCGTATTTCATTGCGAACATTTCTCGCAGTCAGGCGAATCCCTGGAGATCTCACATTAGGGGATGTCCCTGAGATAAAACAGACAAATCATATTAATCAGTCGAAGTGACACATAAGACTGGCAAGCTGAGACCACTCTCTAGGCACGATTTACAGGAGCAGAGGAGTCTTCGAGCATGATTTAATGAGAACTATAGGTTATTGAGTTTATTGTTCAGCATCTATTCGATGTCCCCTTCCTCACATCCGACTCATGATCGACGAGCACGCTGCCTTCACCGAGCGCACCCATCCACTCTCTCGTGCGCGGTCTTCAGAAGCGGTGTTCTATCAATCCGATATTTCCATCGTCGATCCCAACTGTGAGCTTTTTGATGATGAGGAACTTAGGTGCTGTCAATATCCTAAGCCTTCACAATAGACTTTGTGATTCCAGGCCAATTGGGCGACTAGTTGCTCGAGAGCTGCGCCAACCCCCTAAAGTTTGTATCGTTCTTGAGCTGATAAATCACGACATTGAAGTAGCTGTCATAACCGACTCACTCAAGCTATCGAGATATATTGAGAAAGATGACATGCTGCTAATGTGGGCGTTCGGACCGGGTTCAAAAATCAATCATCTCAGCTGGATATGAGATTCAGTCTGCCTGCCAGGTAGGCAAGTTCTTGCATACGCCAATAGTCTCTTTTCACTAGCTGAGAAGTCCAGTTTCGGTGTATATGCGTTATGTCACATTACGGCGAGGCTCATCTCGTCTCAACCTGCGATATTTCCGGTACGTTGATGATGGGGGCCGAAATCGAGCTTCCTCAATACTTGATCTAAATTTACCAGAGCCTCCTTTACCCTGGTCTTTATACGGTTGATATATTATATGCTATATGGCCAACCTTCAGAGTTCGTAGACCATGGAGACTTGGGTACAATCACGAGACTTCCCATCATAAGCTAGGTATTGTATTCAACCGAAGATTCGCTGAGTTATAGCAGCCCCCTTTCAGCCCTCTGCAGACCTGGTGTAGTGTAGTTCGCTGATCGATTCAAGGAAGTTAAATAGTAAAAGCACCCCGGCAGCATTAGAGCTCTAAGTCAGAGCATTGCGTCGGGTCTCCGTAGAATGTCCCACCCAACTCTTCACAACCTCGCATCTCTCGTACATATCCAATGCATTCCACACCCGAGCCAGCCCCTGACCCAACGGCGTCTTGAGGACCCACACGCCGGCCCCGCTCCGAGGCCACGCCGCAACCACCAGTACCTTCTTATCCAGCGCGCCGGGGGTGGAAAAGATTCATTAAATCTTGCCCGTACGCCCTCATAAACTTCCACGCACCCAAGGCTCTCATTCGGCCACAATATAGGTCCTCTTCTACGGCATCATCGGAGCGCTCTACAGGCTCAAAACGTGCAAGCTGCAGGAATGAGATGTCAACGCCGTTGCAGAACGGTAGCACAAGCACGCCGCCGTATACGGTAGTCCGATAACTACCGAAGACGACGTGATGTGTCTCTGGTTCTCGAGTATCCTAGTCGCCGTGGTATTCAATTCTGCTAGTGTCGTACTCGGGTTTGTGGCTTGGTGCTATCTCGCGAGAAAAGGGCCAGAAACGGAACAGGATGAAGCCGATGATAATCAAGAAGATAATCTGGAATCTGGACAACATATTAGGATGTGGCGTGCGAGGAGATGAGATGAGGATTTCGTCGGTTGTTAGTCACAGTTTATAACGACAGGACGTAGGAGTTTGTTGTAAGCATTAAAGGTTGCCTTGGGGGTCACAAGCAAACACGCCATCACTTGATGCGCCGCTACCCAACGAAGATCGCAGCACCTTATTCCCTATATTCGCTTCTATCTCTTCTAATATCGAGGTACCAAATTGGATATGTCCTTATTACCTTCACAGTTATATATATAAGGTATATATCAGTAGTTTGAGTTTCTACTACCCCTTCACTCTCACACAGACATGCGATTCCATCGTTATAGGATACAGAAGGTTATGCCTCATACTGTCAAGCCCTTGCTGGTTCATACAGACACGACAATATAGCCCCAGGATATGTTCATTCTGGGGAACTTGAAATCGACGAGTGTAAATCTAATCACGACAATACGAGCTCCTCATCCTCCTTCCACGGCCTGTCGACTTGGTCCCCCATCACACTATACGCCTTAGCACTAGCACAATGAGACGTACCCACCCCTAAGCGATTCTTCTGAATGGGCTTATTACACATTACTCGAAGTATAAAGAGGTAGCCAGGAAGATGCTCTGTGGCTGCTTGAGGTCCACTAGGTTGGTTGCATTGCCCATTTTCGGATTTGGCTATTATTCCATGCTGATTATCTGTTGTTTCAGTTCAAAATGACCCGTATTTCTCATCTCACTTTTCCAGCTCTCTTGTCCCATCATAAACCCGTTGCCCACTCTCTCAATATTCCAAATGGATCCTTTCGAGTTCCCGTCCCCGTGAAAGGCAACATTGCCACTGTAATAGGTAGTATTACATCCTACAAACAACCCGTGTCGATCGACATCCATGTCAAGCGAGCTACCTCGTTCCTCGAGACCGGTTTAGATACTGAGGGGATTACCTACAATGGAGATATTGGAGATGCCGCTACTCGTCTAATCCGCTCCAATAGTTGTGATAATCTTGATGCTAATGATCTACGAGGGCTAAGGGCTGGGTCCAATCATGGAGGATCATGAACTGGGTTTTAAGCGAGGCTGTCAGAGGTTGTTCCTGGGGGCCTTTGGAGCTGAGAGGACCCTTGGGGGCTAAGACAGCCAGGACAAATGGCGTTCTGCCCATACGTATAGCGACGCCTCTGGATAGATAGGCCCATAGTTCTTCGCGGAACAACGTTGCAATTAGCCCCTTGCTAGGTCGGCCTCGTAACAGAGGCCGACAACATTAACTAGAACGAAGCCCCTTCCATGGACTATCTGGGGCCTCCGGGTGTGAACGGAGGTATTCAAGACAGAATAAGAAGTTCGTATACTCGGTATTAACAATGATCAAATCCCGGGTCCCAATGTAACATCGATCTCAGATCTGTACAAGGAATGGATCACTACCCAACCTGGATATTTGTCACTATGTAGTCCCTTCGACTGGAGACTATATTTTCGCTAGGATGACCCTTCCAAAAGATGTAGCAGTTACATTGGCGAAAAAGAAGATACATTACTTGCGCGTACGTAAGCTCTCTTTGTGATCTCAACCTCCTTTGTTAAAGGTTCCATATAATACAAGTAAGCCGTCTATCCACGAGCTTACGTGGAATCCACGTTTATTATTCCTAAAATATCAATACGCACTAGTTGTGATGCGTTCGGCTTAGCCCATACGCAAGCCTCAGAGTATCTCTTTGAGAAGAGGACAGCCGGGAATCGAAGTAAATCTGAAGATGCAGCTAGCCTATTCATAGTGCACATGCACCTAGCCATACTTTGATAGCTCTCGTCCATACTCTCGTCCATAAACTTCCCGGCTGCTGTCAGGAAGGGTACATGACCTCCTGCGTTCGATGACATGCTTCTCCTGCATTTCTCACTAATGGAAGCTATCTTCTCTCTTCGCTTGCCCGCATTGGGCGTGTCCTTGCCACCCCTGGGTGGATTACGCCTCCGCATTTGCAACAGGCTAATCTGGAGTACCACTTAGATCTTCCACGACGTAGAGTATGTCTACGGCGCAAGTGCGGGCATATGTAGCTAGCCAGCAGCCACAATGTCTCTTCATTAGGGACCGGTTACCTGCTTGTGTCTCTGCGGGGTAGGCAACACAATTGATGGCTTGTCTAAGCGAGAGGTAGGTATGTAATTCGTTGGTCAGCAAGCTCTTACGTTCGTGAAGATGGATATATCTTTTTAGCGGCCGTTGGAAGTCTCTGAATAACACATGAGGAAGAGTACAGGGCGAAACTCCGCCACGTCATGACACGGGAAACTTCCTTCTCTGCAAAAAGTGTCTTAGTTCTATAATGAACAGCATGACGTGTGAGGCACAGAGAATTGCTGACGCTGTTTCTAGAAGCGCTCGAAATAGTGTAGGTCAAGACACAAAAGCCGTCGATCGGGTAACATGGGTACGGCGCAGTTACTGCCAGGTCTTGCTCTAGCCGAACTTCGAGAGAGGTAACTATCATGCATGTCACGGATTTGTCAATCGTTGTATAACGCTACTGCAAATAGTAGTTGAGCTAGTAGCAAGTTACACGACTTGATAGATTGGTGCTTCCATGTCGCAGACGACGGCTAAGTCTTGGATGAGTAGTGACATGTCTCCTACATCGGCGAATAATCTATTCGCGACAGCATCGGATAGGGTTCAACGCACGTATTTCTACTGCTGCTAGGCAAGCGTCCTTGGTGTGCGGATGGTAGCGTGGGGAATGGGCGATATCCCAGTGTACGTTGAATGCATCGGCTCGGCGGAGAACGACGCTGGAGCTTCTTGCATGTAACGATCAGTAAATAGAAGGGTTAGATTGATACTAGGTGACTATCTGGTGGGAGTATTCCGGCGAACTGGTGCCCAGACATACCTAGTTGTGTACAAATCTAATAACCCAACAGCCCAGGCCCGGGACTTATTCTTGTCTCGGCCCGGGCTCAATGAGCGGAAGGACACTATATTTAAATATCTAAGTGTTGAGTGGGCGCTTGCCGCCGACTCCAGCCAACCTTGAACCATGGCATCTTATTGAGACTGCGCGAGATTCCTGGATGAGTTGAGCCTCAGGTGCGGCGAAGTTGAGTCTTGACGTCAACAGGCCCACGCAGAGTGAAGTTGCGAATATCTGGAAACAAAAGGAACTTATCTGCTCACCGAGACAGTGTCACGTTGAAACCCCGTATATTTCGACCCTCAGTTTCGGAATTTAGGGGTAGCAGCCGCTGTAGCATTGAGACATGGCTGGTCTCTGAGACACTTCGACGTCATACTGACTCTGGAGAGTCTAACGCAAGCCACCTGTTCGGCTTCGAAACATAGCGCTAATATTAGCATTCTAGAAAAAGTTTTCAGTTAGCGACTATACGGTACTAAATTACTAGCCAGCCCACTTGCCCACTCTCTGCTTACATACCTACCTAGGGTGCATATAGTCGGATAGTAGAAGGATTGGACCTACGGAGAGTTGGATAGAACTCGGTGTATTCCCCTCCCGCCCACTACTTATCCGATGCCGTAGATATGCCGGTGTGGATAGGTACATACCCGATAGCAGTCGATTGTTAGACCGGGCAACGGCCGAGTGCTGACTTGGACAAGACCCGTAAATGGCTTCTGTCGTGGATAGTGGAGTTGGGCAGGTACCTAAGGTATAGAACAAAGAATCCTCGGTAGTCTGATAATTAGTGCATGGCGCCGTAGGAACATCGCAAGTGTCGGAGTCATGCCGGTATTAATCCATCTCAGGTAGAGGAGGTAGATCCGTTTCGTCGGGGAGGAACATCTTTCCCTTGAATTGACCATGATCCATTCATTTTGCTTCGAACAGCCGTAAAAAGCAAGCAATTACTCCTTCGCACAGACAAGGTGAACATTCGAATTGTGATATCTGAGCGGAAGAGCTCTGATTTTGATCCTTACGTTGTTCCCGGAGGACTGTAAGATTGGCTTCAGCTCAGACAAACTAATGTTTGCAACGAGGGCGCCTTCCTGCCATCGCTACAGAATAGCGAACCCGAGGATTGGGGCTCACATCCCTAATGAAATATCCCTTCCTTCGATCTCCGAAGACTACCTCGTACGAGCCGCATTGTTCGAAAAGCGATTGTGGAACAATGGAGGACAAACACCTAGTCCACATTGAAGCTCGAAAGATTTCTTGGCAATAGAAGTAATGAATTCCTATGTACATATCCGAAAGTCCTGGGATGCACGCGCGTAGTTCGCATAGCTTGGCGATTGATGTTGGTGTAGGCCTTGTCCCTGGTGGCAAGCATCCATTGTGTTGGAGTCGTTAGCAAAACTTCGAGAAATAATGTTTTCCATTCGGTGGCTTCGCGGAAAGACCTGGATACCTAATGTTGCACAGGAATTAGCGAATTAGCAGTTAGTCGGTCTGGTCCGTGTGGCGGCGGCCCGGACGTTTCACCTTTATTTGGTGCTGGCCTGTAGCTGACTTGCTAAAGCAAGGTGAAGCTACACCACCGGCCAGCAGCGCGGCTGATGCAGGTGTGTTTTCATGATTCATGCCATGCCGCCTGGAAACAAACCGCGTGGTCTAGCTTAGGAAGTTAGGTCCCTGTTTGCCCGGTCGAATCAACCTAGCTGGTGGGCCTTCTCTAGCCGAAGTGTTCATGAATTTGAAGACTGCGAGGCGATAGGCTGCAAACTTTTTATGACAGGTGATTCTCACGTAACAGATTTCGACTTCAGATGCTCAAATTTGAGCGTAGATGCACAAAACACGTGCTTAGGTTTGAGGTGCATGTATGTAGCTATACATTGGGTACGCAGAACGAGCTGAGAAGCGGAAAGTGGTAAGGCGAGTTCATCTGATGTTTTGGAGACGCTCATCCCAGAGCTCTAGGCGCTTCCATGGAAAATAACGGAAATGGGCGCGCTGAGTGACAAGATCGGGCTGACCCCAGAAATTTTATCGTTAAGGGGCTTCAGGGGTGCGAGTGTACATATTTAGCGAGGGAAGGGTACGTACACAGTGGGCTGGGATACATTTTCAGCCAATCACAAGCTTTCCGGATTGCCGTTCTAGGACATTTCTTTTCTTTCTGAGCCCCGCGCTTAGGGTCTGTGCCTTTGGGCTGCGGGAACGGAATCTGCAAGGCACCAGATTTCCTACAGGGGTTGGAAACAGACTAGGGGTTCCGTCTGATCTTATGGTCCAGGGGAAGGACGACCCATAAGATACATGTACTTTTGAGCAAGTACCAAGAGTACCTACAAGTCGGTCCTGTGAAAGGGACATATTCCCAGGTATCAACATTCACAGAAATGAAAGGGAAAAAATTGGGCAGTGAATTTCATCCGGTAGGATGGATACTGCAAGAAGAACGGTAAAACTTAAAGCGATCTTCGAAGGCCGAGCTAGTGCGAGGAAGGTATGTGATTATATGACGTGGTGGTACATTACTCGTATTAGGCCGGGAACCCCACATTGTTACATCCATAGGACATGCGACCTGCTCATCGCAGCGTAGCGTTTGCACATCACTCTCTCTTATGCCTCTGATAGGCTTCTCTGTTTAAACAAGGGGAAATTTGGCTTGATTGGCTTGTTGATCAGCCCGGTGTCCTATTTGACACTTTTGTTGGATACCTACATGTAGGTGAATTCCAGGTCGACTTCAGCGTTTTATGTAGCATCACTGGAGAAACTACCGTTGGTAGCTGAGCCTCGACCTTTAGGTACATAGGTAGTTTGCGTGCATGTCCGCATCATGATGTTCCCTCTTCTGTGAGTACCTACACATATTGTGATTTTTAGTTTTTCGCATCGCCGTATTTGTTAGGAGACACTCTGTGGATATTTGAACTCAAGACACAAGGAGAGAAGATAATATTCATCCTTCCTGGTGCGGCGCTGCTGGGCCTTGGGCGTGAAAGCAATGCATACGGCATGTTGCTTAAAGCATACAAGCCTATGACTTCATGTTCATTAAAAACATATGCAGCAGACCCAAGTTGTCGGTATGGCAAGTATCAAGATTTAATATATATCTGATCAGATGCGTTGCTTCTTATTTTTGGAAGTTGCCGTGAACCACTATTTAAAAGGCAGATTTTGAGTAGCGTCGTATTACCTATAGTATCACCCCTTTTTTGAAGCACGAGTCAGTACAGGGTCTGCTAGAGTTGAAATGACGCTAGGATCGACAATTTCCATCCTACTTGGTCAAGGGCGGCAGCATCTGGCCACTCAGGTCCTTGGGGTACCTGGCTTATGTATTTCGATACGTACCCTTTGTCTTACACCCACATGGATGTACCTTTCACCTGAGGTGCACGTACCCAGCCTGGTACCCAGCAACCAGCGGTCCCCTTTCATCTTGCCTTCCCATTGACTTCATACGCCGCAATTTCTTCATTCGATTTGTCACTAGCAGCACTAGGCCAGGTCCTGCCCATTCTTTTGATACATACATACTTCATTCCCTACCTCCCACCAAATCGCATCCGTCTCTCTTTTACTTTCCCTCACCAGGCTCGGCCAGACTCCGTATTCTACGCGCGTTCGCGAGACCACAAACCCGACCAACCTTTTCACTCTTTCACGTCCGCTTTGGCGTACTTTCATTCATTCAAATACCAAAAGTCCTCTCACTCTTCGTCTTAACTCGACGACCAGTCTCAACGGCCTGACAAGTCGAACCGTTGTCTCGAATCACCGGCTAATGATCCATTAACCGGCCTCACTCACTTCTTCTGTTCATAGTCATTCCTTATTCGGACGCCAGCCGCCCATTCATTGTTCACCGATCTGCTCTTGGAAGCACTCACACCTTGGAAATCACGATCCCGTCTAACCTGCGGCTCAGTTGAACAAGCCGTGTTGTCTAACCACGCCCGCTTGATTTCGGAATATCCTAGTGTCTCGCGAAGCACTATAAGTTGCCCGTCTACGCTGCCAGCTGGATCTGAATAGTCAATCCATTGTCCCTCCATAGTTCACCATCCACCCGGAGTCTAGACTTTGGGAGTACACGTCACAAAGGTATGCGATTCCAAATTCACTTTGAGCTCTGTCGAAGCAAAGACTCCACACCATCTACTCGGCTGTCTGGTCCAAAGTCTGGCTTTGTTCATGTCAAGGGAGAAATAACTCCTCATCCCCTACTATCAACAAAGACCCTACACTGAATAAACATTCGTGTACCGCCGTTGGACTGCTCATTGTCACCGGCGCTGTTCGTATCAAGTCTTCCATCACTCCTTGACATTTCTTGATCGAGCGATAGCTACGCTGATCACAACTACACTCATTTGACTCTTCTTTTGAATTATAACAAACACATTACTTACATTCTATAGCTTTCTGGTATTCCCTGAATTTGACAATCGAGCAAAATGAGGTCCTCGATTTTGATCGCCGCCGGCGCCGCGTCGCTGGCAATGGGTAGCCCTCTGGAGAAGCGGAAGATGGAAACTTCCTGGGTTGTAGAGTACGACACCGTTACTGTTACCGGTGCCGCGGTTGAGACTGCCAAGCCCACTATGTTCTGGGGCGAAAAGAATCGCCCTACGTCCACGAGCACTTCCGATCCCGTCGTCATCGTTACTGTTACCCCCAACGCACCCGCAGCACAGCCGACCCAGGCACAGCCCTCTTACGTCGTCGTTACCGAGACCCAGGGCGCCCCTCAGCCGTCTACTACTGAGCAGCCCGTTGCTACGCCTTCGCCTTCGTCGTCTTCTCCACCGGCCTCGCAGGCTCCCCCACCCCCAACTGGTGGTGATGACTTCATCTCCGTCGCCATCCAGCACCACAATGAGCACCGCTCCAACCACTCGTCCCCTGAGGTTACCTGGAGCGACAAGCTTGCAGGTTATGCTGCCATCACAGCTGCCACCTGCAAGTTCCAGCATGACATGTAAGTTCCCCGAAGATAAGCTCGTTTTTGTTTTAACCACTAACATTCTTTATTCAGGGATGAGGGTGACAAAGGCTACGGCCAGAACATTGCCAACTGGGGACAGAATGTGAATGCTTACCAGTTAGGCGACGTCGGTGCCGTGAAGATGGCTATCACCGACTTCTGGTACAACGGCGAATTTAACAAATTTTTGCCTGAGTACTACGGTCAACCCACCCCGCCTATGGACGATTTCGAGTCCTGGGGCCATATCTCCCAGCTCCTTTGGAAATCCTCTACGGAACTTGGCTGCGCATCTCAGTTCTGCGAGAAGGGAACGATGTACCCCACGATGGATGCCTGGTTTACTGTGTGCAACTACGGTCCTGGAGGTATATTAACCCCCTATACCCTGATATTTTTCTCCGCTAATAGCATGTTCAGGCAACGTCGGTGGTGAATACGGTGCTAATGTGCTCAAGCCCTTGGGCAAGAGTATCCTATCGGCGTAAGTGAATTCTGGGATACCCTCCGCGCTTTTACCGGCATCTCGTTGGCAAAGGAGGTAGCAGCCACGGATGAAAAATACTTCGATTCTTGTAGTGTATAGCTTGTACACAATTTTATAACAAACATAAAATTGCGCCTGTTTTTCGATACCTAGCATGACATCGACCCTCTCTAGGTATCCCATGCGCAATCCCAACACATAGCATGATGGTTGACGACAGATGGTAACTTGGCGTGATGGGGCGGGAAAAGGGTGGTCCTGCATATTCATTTTTCGTTTCACTTCGTTGATGGGCTCCGAGCCATTATCATTTTCCTTTGGTCAGGCATGTCGCTCGCCCCGTGGCCCTGTGGACAAACCCTTTGGGGATAAGGTTGTTCCTGGTCTTCACGACGCGTCCACTAGGCCTCGACCTTTTTGCACAACCAATTCGATTTCGATTCTTGTACTTGCTTCCTTTTTTTCACATAACGTCGATCTTCTTCACACAGGTCATGAGAAGCCGGGATTAAGATTCAAAACCTACTACGTAGGTGGGTCAGGTCGGATACAAAGCATGGTACGCCGCTTAGGCCGAGCAGAGCTGAGGCCAACCGGTTTCGGGCTGTATGTAGATCCAATCAATGCTGATGATGATTTATAAATTATTCATTGTGTTCTCTTGTTGGTACTCGTGACGACAACTTGGATCATTACTGCTCTCGGTAAGCACCTGTAGAAGCGAAACTCGTAAGGCAGAGAAGGGGTCGCATCAAGATCAACATGTGATGGGCTATCCGAAACATACCGGTTACGAAGCTAAGCCGTAAGATTTCATTCTTCTACATAAGGCAGATGTAGTCCTTGTGCCCCACGCGACAATTATTTGTTGCATAAATAAATTACTGGCTGCCTAGGTACCTACACATAGTTCTAGGTAGGACTAATAGGGGTAAGTCTTATTTCTTAGGAGTTTGCAACCTTTTTTTTCATACTGGCTAAGAGGTCGTCATGTATTCTTGGCATAATTCATTATAGCTTAGGTACGGACGTCTATTTAAGGTTTCCACGCTGGCGCCGCTCGATCGTTGGTAGCCTGCGACCCGCAGCCGAAGGATCGCAGGGATGGATACTAGGTAGATAGATCTCGCGGAGAATATCTCGGGTGTCGGAAGTGAGTCAGGTGGGTTTCGATCCTCGATTGAGAGAGAGCGTGGGGACTACCAGGGGAGGGCGTGTCGAAAGCATGGATCGGAAGGTTTTGTTGTTGCTGGGCTTCGAGCAGCGCAGGGCCGGAAGATAGATAGACTGATGGGGCGGTGGCAGCAAATCTTTGCGTTATGGTGATAACCTTCCGATTATTCTGCTGTTGTGGGAGTTACGTGGTTCGAGGGGATGGTGGGTGTGGGAGCGTTGGTGTTGTTAGGTCTTGCATTCAGGGGTGATATAAGACGTGAGTTTTTGTCCAATATGATAACTTCTTCTTTCCATTCTCGGGTTTGGTTATTTGTTTTCTATTTCTCCTTATAACAAAACAAAGGAAAAGAGCGTAGCAGAATACCCCAACTTACCGAAGCCAGCGTAACTCGAATCTCAATCTAGCGCCTCTCTTCTACCTGTCTCGCGGTGTCCGAGTATCAGATGACTGCGTCTTCGATTCCCCACCCATCGGGGATGCCCAGAGGCCTTCTTCAACACTATTAAGCATTCGGAGTCCTTTCTCCTCTTCCTTTTTCTGGGCCTTTGATTTGAAGTATAAAACTAGCCATCCCACGATGATCAGGACCATCATAGGTACCCCTATCTTAATGTAGAGAGACAGGCGATCTTTCTTCAAGTCCCAGCTGTAATTGGAGTCAACCGGTCCGTCTTCCGAGTCATGCCACCGTAAGATGCCGCTGCTAAAGAATGTCTGCCGAGTTATAAGAGACATGCTCGTAGAGAGTCGGCGCAGGAGGCTTACGGCAAGGAAAGTCCCCGGTAAAAATAGGAGCGTGAACACGGTGATCACATGCATGGACACTGTCTGATGACTAGTTTTCAGGGCGATGTCGTGCATCTTCTCCGTCATATGGTTCATCTCCGCTGTCATGCTCACGGTAAAATCCGTAGAAGCTTGGGCATTCTTTGCGAAATGTTTACTAGCCTGCATGCTGGTATACTGCTGAACCGAGTAGAACTGAGAGGAAGAGTTAGCTTGCGTATTCTAACGCAGGTTAAAGGGCAGTAACAGCTTACTAGGCTGCTTCTATCGGATAACAGAATGTTGAGCGTCTCCAGCCTCGACTGCTGCACTTCGAGGTCTTTCTCGATACTTAGGATTCTCTGGCTGAATTTTGCCACTTGTAGGCTACAGCCTTCCCTGATTACCGAGGGCACGCCTTCGCTTTCTGTCATGGTGGTGTAATACTCGCGGATGTCTTTGATGACGTTGCGGTTCTGTTTCAGTACCATTAGAGCCTCTTGCATGTATTCCCCTGTCTGATGCAGATCCTGTAGTTTTTCGAAAGAGAACATGCGTTCTAAGTTCGTATCATCGCTGCCATCGTCACCATCCATCTCCTCGGGCTCTTCCACAATATTGTCCGTTTGTATGGGAGGAGCAATGTTCGATTCTTCAATGGTTGGGCTCTTCTCCGTTCTTGAGAAACTGGAAAATCTTGTGAATGACGTCCGCAATCTTTTGAGTGAGGTAGGTGACGGCATATTCAGAGTTGCTCGAGAACTTTTCGGTATGGTGAAAGTACCTGGCCTGCTTGGTGCTGGCACCATTGCTGGCCCGGCCAAGTGGTCTACATCGGCAAGCACCGCAATTTTTGCCTTATTTCGAAGCCTGTCTTCCATTTCATTGATGTACCATCTCCACTGCTCGCCGCACCATTCCATTAGATGAGTGTGCGTTGCAAGGGATGCATCAAAGGATCCAGTGACCGTCTGGTGAGAACTCGCGGCCATTTCCTTGGACCTTCTCGAATAAGTGGCCTTGCTGATGCGCTCCTCTATAGTGTTGTTTCCCTTGATGAAGATCCAGAAGGACTTTCCAGTTTCGACGTCGAAGGAATGATAAACCACTGTTTGTCGGATCGACCATCCCCACTCGGATCGTGTGCGCTCAACAGAGTGAAGATTGTAACATTGTTGGATCTGCCGACCGGATCTACCGATACGCTCGATCTTGAATGCATCCTCAGAGTTCGAGTCGCCATTATGAAGGTAGTTTTCATGGTGGAATGCCGTATAATGGAAATCCTGGAGCTTTTCTTGTCTTCCGCATGTGAAAAGGAGGTCTAGGAAATGGGGCATCACTTGGTGATACGATAAGAGATAAGTAAGGTCTTGTTGCGTGAGTTCTAGCCTGGCTCTTGAATGTTTGGATTGAATGAATCTACGAGTGATCAGTTTTCATTCGGTTCCCATGCGACTATGCTCACACGTAGCGGCATGCCGGATCCTGCGAATCGCCGCATTGGCAATGCCTTTTTAGGCTCTCAAAATCCGGGGGTCTGTATTCTCGAAATCCTACCATACATTCAGTAGTTGTCCTAGTAGTGCCCGCGTAAAGACCAGAGATTACCATTGGTAGCCACATTGGTCTCCCAGAACCTCAGTAATTTGACTTCTGGTATGGGATTGAATAACCTTTCCGATTCATCAAGTAGCTTGCTGCGATATGACTCAAGCATATGTTCGTAGATGAGAGTCTGTGCTAAGTTACACGGATACGACAGGAAGTCTTCGCAGGAATTAAGCAATCGACGCTCATTGGTAATTTGTCTTGGGGGAGAGCTCGTGCCGGCGACTAGCTCTGTCCTGCTGGATGCCATAGTTGTATTTCACTTGGCAAGGGGTGATCGAAGCGGTTCAGTTGGCTCTGATATTATAGAAAAGGAGATATTGAGAATCCCGTTCATCATTTCTTTTACGAATTGTCGTCGGTTTAATGTTCTTTTTTACACGACTGATTTCGGTCTGCCTCAATACGGAGTCAACCTCATATCGAGCCCGAGAAGTACTAAAAGTAGCACCGTGGGTGGCGCAAATGTGGCTCTACATAATTCTTACTGTATGTAAGACATGCTCCGCCGTGTTTGGTCCATATCATCCAATGGATCTCAGCAGCGGCGGCCATGATTACATATAACTGGCCGTTTTTCTTGTGGCGAATAGATCCGTCCCTTCTTCTCCAACTCGGTGTGAGCTAGGCTGCATAACTGTGCTACTGAGGGGGCTGACGGCAGAAGACCATGTTGCGTTCTGCCTTCTCATCCTTTTTGACATCAATAGTGTATTGTTTGTTAAGAATAGATATCAAATGCATTATGAGTAGGTACATATGGGATATCCATAGATTAGAACTATGAATCAATTGTAATCTGCAATCAAGACTCTAGGAGCATCAGTCGTAAAGTTGTTATTCCGTATTATCCCGTACCGTGCCTTGGGTTACAGCCCATATTTCGTGTAGTATCGTCGTGTCATACCCAAAAGAGCAGTTCATTGGCAAATTCCTGGCTCGTGTGCGCCCACATCTTTCCGCCATTTAGTGCTTCTAAGCCCCTCACTCCGCCCCCAGAACAACAGAGCCTCATCCCCCCTTTCCCTCTGCTCGCTACCGGAGGCGTCGCGGTCCCCTCCTCTTCCGCAGTGATAATGAAACGCCAAGCGGGGATTCTAGGTGTATGTTCATGATCCCTTCAGTAACGAAGACAATCCATGATGTACTTTCTCTCAGCCTAGATCTTGGTCATTAGAAGAGTAAATATCAGAGTAGGTTTGGAGTCTTTCCTACCGGGGTCAGAGCTCTTGGAATGTTGAAGACGTATTCCCCAGCTCTTTGCTAGTATGAAGTTAGTTCTGTTGGTTCTTTGGTTTTGACCATGTCTTGTATCCAACTATACATGGGATATTTCTGTTGCGCAAAATTATGTGAACAAGAGGCACTGCCCAAGGTATACAGGAGAAAAAGAGAAGTACTTCGCCCGTTCCCAGTAGACGTTGTTGATGGAGTTAGACTTACAACGCAGGGAATGACGATGCCGAATAGATCTTTCAGATATTTCTCAAGGGCACACTGGTATAGGCGATAGCTGTCAAAGGTCTGTTGAGGCATTCTGACAAAGCCAAGATAATTGCGTAGGTAGTTATGATCTAGACGATCTCCCAATCGGGAAGTATAGCATGCACTTCGAGAGATCTAGATCGGCGAGACTTTCTGGCTCGGTGCTCTTGCTTCGTGACAAGGTTGACTTTAGAAGGATGGAGAGGAATCTGCCTTGGGAGAAGCCTCGATGGGCGATGCAGAAAGAATAGGTACCTCCTGGCGGACATCGCATCGCCTGTGGCGCTTTTATTTATATTGTGGCTTCGGTAACACCTCTCTCCCTGCAGAACCAATATGCCGGCTCTCGAAGCTCCACTTGTATTATAGATAAATCTCTTAATATTCTTACTTTTACAATTACTTATAACGTGTCTATTAACGACCGGTTTTACTGATGGAGCCAAAATTACTCTGGACACCCAGATACCCATTTGAACAGTCGGCCTGCAGCTTGGACAGCTCTCTTGATGCACTACTATAGTTCGTGCCGCGTACTTCCGGGCTGGATATGTGCTGATTGGAAGACTCAATAAAAAACCATGGGTCTCCGGGGGTCAGCTTTCTTACAGTCGCCTGCCTTGATTGCTGCCTTCGCGAACCGTTTGCCTAATGTACCTACTGTCGTGTGCCTTTTGTTGCGCGAACTGCTTTTCTCAGCAGGCAATTCGAATATTTCACTTCTTCTCAGCAGCTTTAAAGGCTGTGCATTCCAAACACTATCGCACGATTCGAAAAATTCACACCTGAGGACTTCCTCCAGAACAAGCAACGATCCAATTTCAGTCAAGCGCGAACTTC
Organism: Hypoxylon sp. FL0543; assembly: GCA_022578575.1. NCBI lineage: Eukaryota > Fungi > Ascomycota > Sordariomycetes > Xylariales > Hypoxylaceae > Hypoxylon > Hypoxylon sp. FL0543. Next base: position 2,065,247 of record MU393993.1, read on the forward strand.
CCCTTAAAACGACCCCTTTCCTGGTTATTGGCCAGGTGTAGCATTTCTTGTCTTTTCAACCCATAGTCTCGAATAATTTGCTTTTGTAACCCCAATATTCTATGTTGATTTCGATGATAGGTTGACAGTCTACTGCTTGATTAACCCTGCCTGCATTGAGATGCACCTTGGGTGCTTACCTACTGTGGCCGTTTCTTCAGCCTTTTCAGCAGCTACCGCCCATTGACTGTCACCGTCTCAATATGATGGCTTCGCAACATTCCCACAGGCCTTCTACCCACCATTCAATGTCTTTCGCCAGATGGACTGGCAGCCTTATGCAAATGGGCGAAGATGGGCATGGTCAACCTGCGGAGTTCGTGCCACCTTGCGATTTGGTCTCCTATTGGACGCATAGACGTGTTGAAAGACTACTCAAGGATTATCGAGCTGTAGGCGCAAAAATAGACACCATACTAAGCACACACATCCGCGTGTTCAGCATTCTCGTCTTCACACACCACCTGGATTGGCTCTCAGAGTTCATGGAACACGGCTTAAATGACAGTAGCCTACCTCTCACGCAACGCCCCTTTGGATGGCCGGAGAACAGCCATGTTGATGTTGTTTTCGAGGACTTTCAGAGATGCCAGTGGAAATTCTGCCCCTTGGAAGTGAGCCGTCACTCTCTTGTTGGCCAGCGACTGGACAATCGCTGTATTCTCCCTATTAGCTCGAAGAAGGTCTTGCGTCAATTACACGGGGAATCAGAAGTCATCCAAGCCGATTTCCACACCAACTGCATTGCAAGTCCAACATACCTACCTACCTACCTACTCAAGCATGATGATGCATAGTCTGCTAACGCTTCGTATAGGATAGGCTGCCAACCACCATGGTTCTCAAAGTATACACCAGTCTAGAACTATACAAGGCTGAGGTCAACGCCTTTACAATGATATACAATAGCGCTTCTAATGAAGAAATTCTGAAGCTCGACAACATAATCGAATTCTACGGCCACTTTGCACAAAACAATAAGTACTATCTTCTCCTAGAATTCGCCGAACAAGGGAACTTGGACTCTTATTTCAAGAACACGAAGCCACCTGAATCCGCATCGGAAATGGTTCAGTTCTGGAAGAGTATGTTCAAACTCTTTCAAGGTCTCATTCTCATTCATAACCTGGGTGGTATCGATGAAGAGAGCACGACCGCATTTCGTGGGTAGGTCTTCAAGCTCAACCATCGCAATGCCGACGGCTGGTTAACTCATCAACAAGCTCCCACCAGGATATTAAACCGGGAAATATCTTCGTAACCTTCAAGAAGCCATCTAATAGATACGATGTAGTCTTCAAGATTGCTGACTTCGGCATGAGCGATTTCTGGCAGGTTTCGCACGAAGATCCTCATGCCCTTGGCGTTGACAATAAGGGAGACCAATGGTATTGTGCTCCCGAGTGTATCGCAAATCACGAAGTGTTATATAGATTCGATAACCGAGTCGGATCAGAGGTGGATATCTGGTCTCTAGGCTGTGTCTTCAGCGAGGCAGCAGTTTGGGCCGTGTGCGGCCAGCCAGGTCTACGGGACTATCTTGAACGCCGGCTCCAAGAGACTCAGCGAGTTCCTTCGATGGCCCGGTCTGGGTTTGCCGGCTGTTTTCACAACGGTAGCGAGCCCCTGGAGGCGGTTGCGTTGATGCACACCCACGTCCAGAATAGGAAACGACACTGGGATACCGTGACCCCTGAGGTTATCCGGCTGATACATGAGTCAATGCTGCTGGAACCCATGGGCCCGCGGAGGAGTGCGAGGGACTTGTTGCAGAAGTCGGAACGACTTCTCCAAGATGCAGAAAACAAGGCAGTCGAGGAAGGTCACATACGACAAGCAACTTCTCTTCTAGCGTCACTTGTGTCGCCACCCTCCCCGAATAAGGTCACGGTGGAAGAAGTCCAGCAGTATCGTAACGACATGAAAAAACATCGACCGCCAAATGAGTACGTCGCCACCCAATGCAGCTTGCTACAAGAAAAGATTCAAGGCCGAGACCAGATTTTCCTGATCGACGACTCCGCATCAATGAAGACACAGCATCGCGAAAATGTTTTGAACACCTTTATCGCCCTCTCATATCTGGCCAAGAGGATAGACGAGGATGGCCTTGACTTGTTTTTCACGTCTCATCCTGCTAAAAGGCATCATCAACGTCAAACAACGAAGCTCCTCCATGAAGTCCAACAGCACTTCATCCGAAATCCCAGTAGTGGGACGTCTAGCATGGAGGCTAGCATGAGCATGGTGATAGACTACATCATTGGGAAGTTACCAAATCCCCACGTGACGCTCACAGGCCTCCCTGGTGTTCCTCGGTGGCTTAAACAGAAACCAAGAATTACCCTCATCGTTTTCACAGATGGACAGTGGGGTAACGGGTCGGCATTTATTAACGGGGTCGAAAAGGAGATTGCAAGGCTCATAAGGAATGTCAAAGAACGGAATCTAAGCAGGACTTCGGTTACGATACAGTTCATCCGGTTTGGGGACGACCCAGAAAGTATCAGTAGGCTCAACTACTTGGATAAATTTGGCAAAGATATAGACTGGTATGTCATGACCTCAGCTGTCCCATTGGACTCGGCGATCCCGCTGTCAACAACCCCGCCCCATCGTCCCTAATATTACGGTACTAATCCCATCCACAGGGACATCGTAGACACTAAGTCACACAAAGACCACGTGCCCGACATGTTCATTGGGAGTATAGACGATATCGTGGACGATAAGGACGAGGAGTAATCTGGATCATATCCATGCCAACCTCCGATGCCAGTACATGTTAACCAGGGAAGCAGAGATGCCGGGGACGGCAAAGACTTTTGAGCCAACCCTAACTGTCAAACAAGTAGAGTTAATCTCAGTAATAGCATGTAAATAAATCAAGTTTGATTTTTTCATATAGAGGGCGAAGTCCGAGAACAAGTATTAGAACTACTTCACATGTGAAGCTTCTCTCTTCTTTCCAGCGACCTTCAAATATAACTAAAAAGAAAGAAGGGGAAAGAAGAATAAGAAGAAGAAGGAGGAGGAGGAGGAGGAGGAGGAGGAGGAAGAGGGGTGAACAAGACACAGGTTTCATACTTGAAATCACCCACCAAGCCCGTCAGCAGGTCTAGACTAGGAGTATCAATAGCGCCTCAAGTATTCTGTCAAGCTATTTTGGACCTCACTGTATTGATTCTATTCTATATAAAATTCCCTACAAATACTAAAACCATTTAGAAGTCAAACAACAATTGTCTCATATATAGCCATGTAGTGAGAATGCCAATACCATTGCAGGAAGGTGAGCAATATGAGGATAATCGAGTCCCAAGATCAAAACGAATAGAAACCAGCATTAGATCGGTGATACCATAGTTAGACTATGTAAAATTTATGTTACTTCTATCCGAAGAGGCAACAAATACCCGATTCAACTCTTCCCCTGAGTTGCCTTCGCTGGCCGCGATAATTCGTTGAAGGATGCGGAATAACGCCCATTGCTCAACTTAAGAGAGAGTTATTCCCAACTACACCGAATATTTATTCTGGAGCTACTACACTTCGCTAGACTGTGGTTATGTAGACTAGACTTGATTGTCAACTTTAGGGACATCTACAAATGTTGACACGCACGTTTTATGGTAATTATAGAATAGGATAACGACTAAGACCTGAGGACTAAAGAGGAGAAGGTGAACTAGAACTAGTATTAATGTGCTAGAGTAAGACTCTATCTCAGAAGCATTTCTTTAAGGGACAGATGCTCAGGCCCACCTAACCTATATGCCCCCTTTTACGCCCCCCTTTATCTTCCAAATTCTGTCTTGGCTTCATGGCCCGTCGGCGTCCCTCACGCAACGGCGGTACTCACATAACCTAGACCTTGACGAAGTCTCAACACCCTGACGGCCCTGGGTAATCTGAGGCTAATCCCCCCAACCTGCCCGGAGATACACATATAGGATTTCTTTGCGATGGTATCCCACAAGAGCAGGTGGCCTAGTGGCCACATGCGAGTGCAGGATAAACCAAATTTACCTCGAGGTCCACGGTTCAATTCTAGTGCGTACCAAAAAATCTTGATTCGAAGTGATGAATAGACGTGTCCTAACTTAGCAGCTTACCAAGTGGCATAGCGTCGAAGTATCACTCGATATTTCGCAGTGACGAAAAACAGTACCCGAAAACTGATCGAATCATAAATTATTTTTTCCCCTTTCTTTTTCTCCTATGTATCTCCTTTTTTGCTGAACCTTCACCATGCTTTCGATATAATTGCTTCTGTGCTTCCTTATTTCCCTTCTCTAGTCCTCCTCGCCGTTGAAGGCCCCTTTCATCCCCGCCCCCATTCTCCATCCCGTGGCCAAATTTCTCTTGAAGTTCAAACCTCAGCTATCTGCGTCAAGCATTTTCGATTCTACTACACGCCTAAGAGTATACTATATTCCTCGCCTCCTTTCTCTTTCAACTAGGTTAAGTACCTTTAATTCATTCTCCCGGCCTTGAACCCCTTATCTACGTGTCTCTCTATGCTATATACTAGAGCGCGGCGATTAAAACTATTCTGTACCACGTGCTCCAACGTTTAATCCGCCTTCTCGTTGGGATAGCTAAAGGGTGGTTTGTTGAAGAACGCTCTATTCGGAGCATGACCATTATCACGAAGCCGACCTAGCAGGGAGGGAAAAGCAACGTTGTTCCGCAAGGAACTATGAACCTATCTATCTAGGGGGAGGAGTCCTCCGTACATATGGTAGGGCGCTCTTTGTCCTGCTCTCAGACTCCGCAGGGATAACTTCTGACAACCATTTAGATCAATAGGTTAAGCAACTTCCTTGAAGCATGATGAATAAGAAAGCGTCAAGAAATTCAATAGAACGAGGAGGATAAAAAACCTCGTTATCAATGTTACATGTTACATTGTGATCTTATAATTGGCAGTCGTATATTCTACTTATTATATTAGACCCTTTCGAGAAGTAAGAGCGCGATGGTTTGTTCAATACAACAGCAGGTCACAGAGCGTTCCATACTTTATGTGACGAGGCCTGGGTATCGGGATATTAGGGTGCTTGAATTGGACTAGTATCTCGTGTTCCCCAGGCGCAAGCTGTGCCTCGTTCTTGGCGGCCGTCTAGACGAACTACGCGTGGTTAATAGCTGGTAGAATTATATGCATCTTATAGGCTACCCGGCTCTTCGGCTGCTTTCGATGTGCTGTCGACTGAGAGATATGTATGGTCGAATGTAACACCAATGAAAACCTGGGGTGGAAATAGGGGACCCCAGCGTTGTGACCTTTGTACCTTGTATCTTGCAGGCCGTTGCTGCTTCAGCTGACGAGGCGGCGTGGCCTGTGGGCGACCGAAGTGGGGGCTGGACGGTGGCTAATCCAATAGCGGTATCGGGCAAATTAGCGGCGCATTTGGGCCTCTTCGCTGGATGCGGCCACTGACGAACTCCACCTGCCGGAAGTAACCAAGTACCTGTGTCCACCGCTGTGCTGTACATATGTACCTATATAGCACCGGGACGAGATTTCCCCTCAAAAGATGTCAGACGGAAAGGACGCATCATAGATGGTGGCAAAGGTATCCATGCTAAAACTGTGTTTTGGTAGGTACCTAAAGTAGGAGGATGCGTGTTAGTTTGAGGCAAGCGTCTGATACTGTACATATGTGTACTTGGGCAAATGGTATGCGCATGCATTTCATTTGTTGCCAATTAGATCCACGTTGGTCCCCTGGCATGTTGTTCCCTACCCGAATGAGAGGATCTCACTATAACCACCTACCCTATCTGACACGTCCATTGCCCGTTGCGAAAAAACGGCCCTAGCCAAAGCCATCAAAGAAGGAGAGGAAAAAACCGAATTCTACACTACCTATCGCCATCGAAAAGGCCGTCGTCTTGGCGGTTGAAAAATTGTCGATCTTAGCTCTGGCACACGAACCATCTTGGCATTCTTCTTGGCAAAAGGACGGAAGAGACGGCATCATGTTGCATCTCTAGATAAAAATAGGGGCCGTCTTCCTTTTCAAATGTTTGATGTTTCGCCCTCCCTCCTGTTCGCCACAACCTTATCCTGAAGCTATACGTTTCGCCCTTCGCATTCGCCCACCTTCTTTAATACCGTACCGGGAGATGGGCTTTGGTTGCACCTGTGTGTGATACCTCGATACCTATTCTTCCTCTCTCGTTTTCTCATTCGTACCCTCATTTGCCCGCATTATCTTTTTCTGTCATCCTGCTCTCCTTTTTTCTTTTTAAGTGTATGAGACGGGGGCAGGCTTACGCGTACATACGACGGTGCTAATCGTATTGTGGGGTAGCGGGCGATTGGATTAATTTTTGACGATTGATTTGTATCGCGCGCGCGTGCAACAACACACAGAGAAGACCGGAGGGACTGATGATTATGGACAAATTCCCACGTCAACTGTCTTCGAGCCCGTACGTTTCGATGGTCTTGGCACGAAGGCGCTCGCTCATACTCTTGGGCTTGCCCTTATTCCTCATCGGTGCGTTATCTCTATTTGGTTCTATGGTTACATCTTAAATTCCAGACATCCGTGCGGCTAACCCGGCCATAGTCATCCTCTTTTCCAGTACTGTCAACGTCGACAGTGAATGGGGCCACAAGTTAGATAGTATAGGCGACAACTTCAAGGCCGGTGTCAGCTATGTAACTGGCAACGGAACCGTCCAAGTATCCTATCCTTCGACCAATGCCCCTACGAATCACTCGTCATTCAATCCTTTCCCCAGTGAACTCTCCAGTGGCGCTACCAGCACAACAGTGAGGACCAAGCCGTATGCTCGGCCAGGATACGAGCTGCCACTTGCCAATGGAATCCCGCTCCGCATCATGGCGCTTGGCGCCTCAACCACCCGTGGCGACAGCCCGGAGGAGGGTATCGATAACAACGGCTTCCGCCGCCCTCTCCGTGAGAAGTTGACCGCCATCGGCAACAAAGTCAACTTCGTGGGCACCCAGCGCCTCGGAAACATGACTGACAACGACATCGAGGCTTATCCTGGCGTCGTAACCGCGACTATCCACGGAAACGCCAAGAAGGCCGTCCCTAAGTCGAAACCCAACCTATTCCTCATCAACGCTGGCTCCAATGATTGCTTCCAGCATGTCGATATTGACAACTTCTACAAACGATACGATGCTCTGGTCCAATACCTTCTCGAAGCCTCGCCAAGGTCCACGATAGTAATGTGCACAATCCTACCTACCTGGGACACACGTTTCAACGGCAGGGAGGACGTCTGGAGGGTCAACCCGCAGATCCGGAGACTAGCGCAAATCTACAAATCGCAAGAGCTGCCGGTAGTACTCGCCGAGTTGCAAGGCCCGGATGGAATCCAAGATGGAAATCTGGCTTCTGACGGTATGCACCCTGGCACTGCTGGTTACGAGATGATGGCTACCAAGATGTATCAAGCTATTATCGAGGCGGATGCCAGGGGCTTTCTACAACCTCCTGAGCCTGTGCCAGGTATTCTTGATGATGGCGACGAGGAGCGAAAAGACGAAGAGTATATGAAGTGGCAGGAAGAGAAGCGGAGGATGGACAACGCGACCGCAGCTGCCGAACAGAGAGAGATTCAGAAGATGTTGGCCGAACTAGCAAAGATGAAGCAAGAAAAGGCGCAAGGCAAGCAGGAAAAGCGCGTAAAAGATACTAGATTAAGGCGGCATCCCAAGATGCTCTTCTAATATGCGGACAAGCGGGTTCCTTGTCTTCCGGCACAATGGGCATTATTAATGGTCTAGCCCACACGAGATCACGGCTTCCTCCTGTTATACACAGATACTATGTAGACTACGTATGTACCTAATAACCTCGCCTGAGAGGGTTCAAATTCCCAATCCTTCCCGCTTTTTCTATCATTTATGAGCTTATGGGGCAGGCGGCTGCGATCGATGTATGCATTGGTGCGGCCCGACATGTGGCTCTTCTCGGTAGAAAACGCTGCTCACTACCTAGTAGGTAATCTAGGTTCTCACTGCGTATTACACAGCTGCCATAGGTGTAGATAGCAAATCGTATTGATCCATGTTGCTCACTCGAGTCCACCTTCTGTAAATGTAGTACAAAAATATTCAATTGTGGAATTATCTAATAATAAGTACATAGATAGGATGGAGCTTGTACTATGCGACTAGTGTAGGTGAGTTTCGGATTTGAGGTTTAATAATTGGTGGATTCCAACCCCTCTAACTAGCTGCCGAGAGCTACCGCACAGTCGGTGACACTGAGTGGTATAAGCTGAAGCATTTTATGTAAAGCTTGAATTTACCGACCGCAGGGTTCGCGCTCGCCCCCTAATTTGTTCGCCTCCACCTGCAGTCCAACCCACTTCTGCCCACTCTGCTGACGGTCTTGGCCTTGGAGGCTGCTGACGGGGTCAGTGCGGATGGCACCGCGACACTGATCGCGATATGCCGTGTGAGGCTCGCAAAATCTGTGCGACCCTCCAACATCTTAATTTTGAGCTTCCGATTCGACGTCGTCTTCGATCTCTTCACCGTCTCTGAGAACGAGCTAGTGAGATGACGTGAAGTATCGTGCTACGGATTAGTCAAGACCGGTGATCTTATTTCTAGGTAATTAATATCTAACGCTATGGCGATCTGTCTGGGTTACGATTAGTTCCAACCATCCCTCCCTTTCCCTTGCCCTTTTCTACCGACTCGCTTGTAATGGCTAGCCAGGCCAGCGTCGCAAGCAGCCAGCCCGACCCGCGACAATTGAGGCTCATTGCCGCTTCGGCTCAAGCTAACGAGGCTCGAGTTCGCGATATACTTGACGAGGATCCGCCATGGACCTCGAGCACCGACCTTGACGCCCTCCGCCAAGCGCTGCAGAAGGCTGCTGCGCGCGGCAAGCTCTCCCTCGTCCGGCTCCTTCTCGACCACGGCGCCGAAGTCAATTCTAAACGAGAAAACGAAGTCCCTGCGTTGGTGAAGGCCGCCGAGGGAGGGCATACGGACGTTGTGGCCGAACTGCTGAAGCGCGGTGCCGATCCCAATGGGCGCAATCGCAATGGGCAGACCGCGCTATTCAGCGCGTGCTTGAAGGGGTATAACAAGGTAGTCGAGATTCTGCTGGAGGGACACGCGAACGTGGAGGCGCAAGATAAAGAAGGGCGGACTCCCTTGCTGTTTCTAGCCTCAGAGAAGCCCGGGAAGGGGAAGTGGACGATCGAGACTCTAAAGCTGCTCCTAAGCAACGGAGCCAATCTGGAAGTGAAAGATCAGATTGGGAGGACACCGCTCCTGTGGGCTGCTACGAATAACAGTGTTGAGCTTGCTCGCGTGCTCCTGGGAAACGGTGCTAATGTCGCTGCTACGAATAACCGTGGACGGACAGCCCTGCATCTCGCGTCGGAGAGTAATCATAAGGAGCGCGAGGAGATGGTGAAGCTTCTCCTTGATCACGGAGCTGACCCTGGTGCTGTAAGCGACGGCGGTTGGACTCCTCTCCACAATGCTGCCCAGAGCGGCTCTGTGCCCGTTGTTGCGCTGCTGCTTCAAACCAATGCTAATGTAAATGCTGTGCTCTCTAATGGGATGACCCCTCTGCACTGGGCCGCATTCAACGGCAGCGAGGAGGTTGTGCGGCTTATATTGACTCGACCAGACGTTAATCTAGCTATCAAGGATGGCTTCAATCGGACAGCCATGCTCTGCGCCGCCGAGAAACACCACGCAGAGATTGTCCACCTGCTCTCCCCCGCACGCGGTGCCGACCGCTTATCTCCAGTTGCGCAACGAGCGTGTCAGGCCTTCGAGGCCACGATTGTTGACTTTGGTCAATTCGAGAAGAAACAACTCGTCTCTAAGTACTCGGTGTATGAACTCCTATATGGGTGGGATCACGAGCACGACAAACCGAAGGTCCCCACCTTGACGAAGAATATCAAATACCAGCCTGATTTTCGGTGGATACATCTTCCAGCAAATAATGTACAATTTAATCGAGTCTTCCCATTGTAGAACAAAGACTAACGCGTTGTATAGATTGCGTGGGTTGAGGTAATTGGCCGCCCTTTGCAGTGCAGACTCGCGTAAGCTCACCGCATAGTAGACTCTCCTTGCCAAATCTTTCATCGAGGCGGGCCACCGGGATATTGAAGCTTTCAAAGCACTTGAGAAAACCTTCGATCAGGAACATCAGGGGCATCTCCCACACGCACATTTCATGAGGACGTTTTCTCATCGTATCACCGCGCCTAGAGTTGGCCTCCAAGATAAGAGAGAAGATAAATCATCTCTAGCTCCTTTATCTGAAGAGCCATCCGAGGTTAGTATGAAGTCGAGCCAAAATGGTGACACGACGCCCAAGACGCTGGATGACTATTTCGAGAACGAGACGCCTACGAAGAAAAAGAGCAAATCTGAGTTGCTCGCTGAGCGGCATCCGAAGAAGCATAAGCGGTCCAAAGGCCCCCCCGGTAATCCACCTCAGAGGCAAGAAAGTAGTGCAAGCGGCTCGAGTCTCAAATCTCAAGTTCCCCTCGCCTGGGAGACACCTAGATCCGCGGCCTCGAGTGGGAAGATAGTCTTATTCGTAAGAATCCGATCGTTTCTAAGTTGTGCCCAAGAAGCTGACTTGCGAAGATGCCGTTTTTACACTACGAGACGGACGAGCGGCGGCGCAAGATGAGCAATGCCATCAAAAACGTGTACGAGGACCGGCAGCTGATAGACAGCGCGTCGCGGGACTCCCTCATCGTCAACGCGTATCTTAAAAGCGAGCCACGACTTCATCCGCGCAGGACTCTCGACCAGTATTTCTACCATGGGATAGATACCACGGCAAGAGATACGGATCAAGTCGTCTACCGGTATTGTAAGAGGCATAATAAAGAGCCCAAAGTATTCATGGTCGACCAGCTGTGGCTCTGGATTATCGGGAAAGACCTTATCATTACTTGCTTTCCCCAGCGCTGGGAGCAGCCTAAACAAGACCCCTTGAATGTCCTGGACGGGATCATCGAGGAGACAAATGCTAAGACCCGGCCGCCGATTGGATCTGTGTGGTATGTATTCCTAGTCAAAAACGCCAATTCCAGTACTGTTTCTTGGTTGGCCGCTAACATCGTATAGTATGTGACGACGTGTTCTCTCCCGCTCTTATTTCTGGTGAATTCTTCTATGGAGAGTTCAATCTAAGCAGTAGCTTCAATTTTCATGGGATATACTGACATATACTAGATGACCTAGCGATGCTTATAACCAGCCGGTGTTCCGGAACATTCGACCGGCATCGTCTTGATAACCAAGACTTCCAGTTCTTGGATATGTTCGAGAGCTCCATCGGGCTCGTCACAGATCGAGAGAGCCAACTCTTCAGCCGCTTCAATCAAGCCTCGGCCCAATCCGCGCAGTGGCTACAATACCACCGCCGCAGGCGCAGCATAGGCGGGCCTAAACGCCTCCCCTCCATCGGATCCCGGGACCAATTCGAGGGAAATGGGAAACAATTCGATCAATTTCCCGACGCGCTCCTCGACATCGGCATCGAGACATCGCTGCTGGCCGAGATCAAGGATATCCGCGATGAGCTGAGCATCATCGCGGGCCTGCTCGAAGCGCAGCTCGTCACGCTCGCCGACTTCGAGGCGCTGGTCACGGAGGAGCTGCGCAGCACCGAGGCGGCCAACCCGAATCAGCGCCGCGCGACCGACGCCGCCGTAGCCGAGATCCGGAAGCGCAGTCGGGAGCAGATGCGCGGCCTCGAGGTGCGGCAGAAGGACATATGGCGCATGGACCACCAGGCCGGGTCGCTCTACCAGAACCTGACGGACCTGCTGGACCTGAAGCAGAAGCACTCGAACGCGCTGGAGGCGCGGTTCGCGGGCGACCAGGCCGTGATCGCGGCCAAGCAGGGGCAGACCATCATGGTGTTCACCATCGTGACGATTATATTCCTGCCGATGAGCTTCATCGCCGCGTTCTTCGCCATCAACCTCCAGGAGTGGCAGGACGGCCCGCTGACCATCCCGTACGTGAGCAAGTACATGTTCGGCATCGGCCTGGCGATTAGCATTCCGCTCATCGCCATGGCGTTCGCCGTTACGGATATTTCGGACGCGGTGAGGGATCTGCTGGACACGGGGAGGCGGTGGGTTAGGAGTAGACGGAAAGGCAAAGGGACGGGCAACAAGGGTTTACTCGGGAGAGGGAAAGGTGAACAGGGAGACCGCGGTAATGATAACGAGGGGCTGGAAGGCGAGACGCATGTCATGCACTCGAAACACTCGCTCTCGTCGCAGCGCGAGCATCCGCGGATGAGCAGGGAGCAGCAGATGGACGGGTTCTCCTCGCGGATGCGGCCTCGGCACAGCCGCGAGCGCAGCGACGAGTACTACTACGCCGCGGCCCGGCTCTCGCCCGTCTCGTTCGGACGGCGGGGATCGGGCGGGCCGAGGAAAGTCAGCTTCGGCGACGCGAACGGGAATATGAACGTGAGCGGAGGGCCGGCGTGGGCGAGGGCGAGCTTGGATAAGACTCGTGGGAGACGGTTCAGCGAGGATTTGGAAAAGGGTCGGCGTGCGTATGGATAACGAATTTAATGTAAAAAGGAAAATTGCTGCGGATGTGTCACATATTGGTGGTGGATTGGGTATATGTGGTGGACTGTTTATAGCTGTGTGACGGCATATACGGTCTTCGTCGAGGGGGAGGGTACGGAAAAGTTTAGATAGGGGATAGATAGGTACCTATTTGGTTTATATACCCAAGTGTTGTTCGACTCAGTCATCAACTGCTGCCTTGTTCCGAGAGTTTGCAAATTGCGTTATGAAATACATCCACATTTCACGAGTCGAACACTGCTCTAACGGCAGATGGCTGGGCCGTGAATGAATACAAATTAGATAATTGTACGTGAATGTAACGAGCAAAATGAGAACCCTACATAAGGTGTTTGGGAAAAAGGAAAGTTGGATGCATCAGCCGCGAATCGAACGCGGGGCCCATCGATGGCAACGATGGATTTTACCACTAAACCACTGATGCTAAGCTTTGTCGATCACTTGATTTGGGACCCCCAAAGGATGTTAGTTTTAGCTGCCAAATTAGCATATATTCTGCTGCGAACTTGTATTTTCTTAGGCTTAGCGAGCTCCACCATATCCACCAAACTTCATACGTAATGCGTGTATACGGTACATGTACATTCTGACAATTATCCCCAAGCAAACGCCAGAAGATCAACTCTATCCACACCCATGCATATACACTACAGTTGACTCACTACATCCAGCAATCATGAGCAACAGCCCCGAACCCGCAGACGCAGACTCCCCCATGCCGCCGCAGGCCCCGCCGTCGCCGCCGCTGTCGTCGTACTCGCCCATCTCGGCGTACGTGAAGCCGCAGCCGCGCCCGCCCAGGTCGCCGGCGCGCTCGGCCCAGATCCGCGTGCAGAACCGCCGCCGCGAATACCTGGAGCGGAACCCGCGGTACTTCGACTCGCTGGAGCACGAGCTTGCTGGTATGTCTTTGAGTCTGCGTTTTCGTTGTGTGTCTGTGTCTTTATGAGATGGCGCTCGTCTGCGCGTTTTGGTTGCGTCTATCTATATGTTCATGTTCATCTCATTGCTCTCATTTTGACCTACGCGACATACTTATTTACGTGCATTTTTGGGCGTTTCCTCGGTTTGGGAATTTGCGTTTTCGTTCCTTCTTCATTGAGCTCATAGTCTTCGTATTTACGTATACATATAGACTACCTAAGGTAGGTAGGTAGCTAACTCGCCAGGCAGATCCGCTGCTCTATGACGCGCTCATACGGCGCTTCCAATCGCCCGAGGAGCGCGAACGGGAAGGCCGCGAGAAGGGGTACTCGCGGGTCCTAGAAGTCGACCTGCTGCGCGGCGAGGCCAAGCTCGCGCAGCTCACGTCTTCCCTTTCCGGCATGTCCAATTTCGCCAATGCCAACGCCAACGCCAGCAGCAGCGCAACCAGCCAAAATCCCGCAGCGGGGTCTTCGACAGAGGAACCGTGGCTCCCGAAACCGGCGGCGGAGGACGCCGACGCGTTTATCCGGGAGTACGCCAACGGCACGGACGGCCTCGGGGACGAAGGCAATGCGGGTGGTATTGCGTCGGGCGTCAAGGGCTTGCCGCGGCCCCCTGAGACCAGGGAAGAGGGGCGCGAGCGCTGGATCGAGTTCCTGCGGCGGCGCTTCGTGCTAGGGCGCGACGAGGACTTCGATTACCGGACCGTGGATGAGAATGACGAGCTGGATGTCATGGAGCGGCGCGAGCAGGAGGATGCGTGGTTCGATGACGAGGATCCGGGCTGGGCTAGCGATCCTGTCGAGGACCAGGGCGGTGGGGAAGGAGGTAGGAAGTTGGAGAAGAGACTCGAGGGCGAGACGGGGATTCAGGATTTCTGAGTGAGCGTTAGGTCCTGGTCGTATATTTGAAGAATCGTCACCTCGAGCCGCCTGTTCAAGCATCTCTATCGCTGTACAGAGTGAGTCAAGGGCCCCTAGACGCGCATGTCTACAAGCTGAGTGTTCGCTCCCAGCGTCCGGCTACGTGCTATCCATTGTGCTTCTGTTACTGACAGCAACTAGACGAATATTAGTGCACGCCTAAGGCTCCAAACCATCACACCGACAGACCTGTACTATAGCGTTGGAAGAACATGACTTGGTCAGGGGATGAGTGAGGAGGTGGGTACACATGCTCTTTATTAGAGAGTATCATGAGAGTAGCAGACAAGACCCGTCCGCGGATAGCATAGCCAAGGTCTAGCGACTGGCCAGGTTTCGAAACTGAGGAGAGATGCACACGGTAGGGCAAAAATTAAGTCAATACATTCGATTACCAATCGCTCTTCTACGTAGGTTGCTATCAGTAATCTAGTTAGGTACCTATTCAATCCAAGTCCGGAACGGGCAGATGGTCCACTAATTTCATTCGAAGCCCCAATGCCGCGAGGGCCTTTAGAGCGTTCTCATCTCTTAGCCGTTCCGTTTCCTCTTTTGTTGTCAACACGAAGTCGTGCTTCAACAGCAAGCCTCCTTCTGGGAAGTCGTATTCTTTCGCCGTCGCCGCGTCGACCTTGTCTATATCGATAATCAGGCTCTGCTTAACGCCGAATACGGCATCGGACGTCTCGTATGGGTCACCGCGCACGTAGAGCGCCCTGTTTCGCAAGATATCAGCTTTTGCCGCGAAGGAAAAAAGAGGTTTCTCCGCCCAAGGTGTGCCGGGGGCCCTCGTCAAGGCTAGTAACTCACGTAATCAAGTGATCCCAGCCCTCCTTTTCAAACATGAAATGCAAATGCGCAGGTCTCCAGCAGTGTCTACCCAGCCTCTCCAGAAGCTTTCCCACCGGCCCGTCGTGCGGGATGGGGTAGCTCACGGGCTTGATTCCCTTGAACCAGAAGCGGCCCTCGCTGTCGCTCAGCATGACGCACCTCTCGCTCGGCTCCTGGCGATCCGAGTGCTGCACGTCGTAGTGGCCGCTGCTGTCCGTCTCCCATATGTCGATCTTGACGCCTTCCACGGGCCTCCCCGCGGTGTCCTTGACGGTGCAGATGCACAGCAGCGGCAGCCCCTCGGGGTCCGACGCCATGTTCGACCCGTTGGGCAGCGTGGGCGCGTCGTGCGTGTGGAAGGGCCCTAGGACCGAGCCTTCGGTGGAGGACGGCGGTTTCGGGTGGTTGATGCTGTCGACCAAAAGGGAAAGGCCCAGGATATCTGAGAGCAGGATGAATTCCTACGCAGACGCGTCGTCAGCCCCTTGACTCTAGATCTCGTTTGCTTTTTACCGAGACATGACATGGCGGTAACACTAGATTGGCGGAGAGTGGGTGAGTGACACACGTACATGGCGCACATCGCTGCTGATCTTCCCGCAGCCGACGAGGAAGTTGAGCGCCGTCATCCACTCGTCCGTGCTCAGCCGCGTCTCCCGCGCGAAGTCGTGCAGATGCGTCACCAGCCGCTCCATCAGATACTTCAGACGCGGGTTCTCGCATTGCGAGTTGATCCGGATCGTGTTCGGTGTGATGTTATCGATGGTGAGGTCCAAAAGGGCCGGTGCCTTCGATGGCGCAGCCATGGTAGTGACGAGGTACGGGCAAACGTAGTCTGAATTACAGTGAATGCGTGAAGTGGGAGGAGAGCTACATAGGGAAAAAGTAAGGGATGATTGAAGGCCGAATCTAGAGATTCAAGACACGAAGGGATAGGCCACCCGGAACCTTATGTAAGTCTCAGTCATGTCACACTTCCCATGGTTCTGCCTCCGTCAGTCTATGTCTCGGGTTCCCGGCAGTTGGCGCTCGGGATCTCCAATGTATGGAGAAGCGCACGTTTTGGGGAGACATTGTCCCTGAAACAGCGAGAGGAACGGCATGTTACTGGCGATGCATGCTGCGACGGCCCGAAGGGCTGGTTATCTCGGATCTGTTGATGCATCCACGCTTGAACCTACCAGTAGAGGCGCTTCCCTAGGGTATTTATCGATCACGGCATCGTTACACATCGATGGAAAAGTATGCAAGTGCTAGTGGTAATAAGTTACTACCTAAGACATGTCGAGTCCGGAATTATCGTCAGAGCCACTGTGGGGTAACGGAAAGAAAGGAGGGGGCGGGGAGGGGAGGAGAATGCGGAGCAGCGTCGTCGGTTTCTCGACAAGTGGCTTCATATTCTCCAATCATTCCTCGCATATTTGCAATAAAGAGTGTCTTTTGAATCTCATCTCATCTGAGAGTTGGTTTGCCTAATTCTATACGTTTTGATAATCAACAGATGCTAATCACGAAACGCAAGCGAGCCGTCGACTGAGAAGATACCTAGATGGCGGAAATAGACATAATCGCTTAGCCTATATCTCTATGACAGTACGGCCAGCAAGTTCGACATGAAGATTGCGAGACGTTTATACGACAACGGTGAGTCAGTTCAGGGATTCCAAAATGAAAAGAGTCCGGTCTCGCCCCGAGCCCCCAAAATGAAGCCAGCCGCGATAAGGCCGGAATTCAACAACCTATTCGTGAATAACGCCTTTCGCCACCCATACTCGCACCCGAGATTCTATCGTCGTCCTGACCGCAGCAACGTATTTCAAGTTCACAGCCAGGGAACAGGACTGCTTTGCCCTCTTCGTCGACTCGTTTGAGTTTGTGACTCACCTGTTTTCCGCCTTAGATTCCGTCGACGACTGCCGCCCTATGGTTCAGGACTATGCCCTATGATAGGGCAGCTCAGGTTGAATTGGCGGAACGGGCGATCCCGGGCGGCGCCGCTTACCGTAAGATGTAACTAGAAGTCTCCATTAAAATATTGAATAATGGACTGTGATGAGAACAGGAAAGGCGTAGCGCCTAAGTTCTGTGCCCCTGGTCACTGTTAGTCCTGAGATAGGTTTCGTATTGCCTCGTTTCGAAAGGTGGCCTCTACAGCGCTCGAAGATGGTCGCGGTACACCGGTTTCAACATATTAGTAAACCCTTCGTACCGTGGCAGTGCTCTTCCCCTCGAGGACAACCTCATTAAGACAATTAAGTCCCGGTGAATGAGGAGGCATCATCCGCGCGATGAATGGGCGACATACGAATCGACTTCAACATTTCGGTTTGTCCAACAATGCATTCGGAGACACTTCGAGAGTACCTTTTCTAACCTGCCTGGTTGCACACGGGATCCCATTGATTGACGAGGACAGCGTGGCGAGGTAGGAGGGGTTCATTGATGCCCGACGAACCAGATAGCATCCTGGTAGTCAACAGAGACCCAAGGCTGGACGCTCTGTACCTATCCATTGGCTCAGCTTTGCCTAGAATGACGGTATAGTGGCATAGTGGCAGATTACCTACATAGTATTTAGCCTTGCCAGTTTACTGACTTCGCATGTTCTCTAATCGAGCCAGTCAAACACGCCCTTTCGTCGCCATACCATTTCCGCGCATAGATGACTCCTCACGGGATCTTCGGTTCATGTGTGCAATTAATAACGCAAACACAAGCTCAGCCTCAACGCCTTACGTCGCACACGTTCCACCAGATGGTGTAGGTGTCCATGGTACCGCACGTGGTGGCGCCTCGTAGCAAACCCTTTTCTCATAGGTGACTGGCTGTCACAGGCAATCCTTTAGCTATCCCGTAATCTAGAACGCGTCCCGTAGATCTGTGCACACCCTTTCTCCCCCTGAGAATACAAGGATCTCACCCTACTCGGATCCGAACGTAAGGGCGTCTGTTCATTTTACTGGCCGCCTCGCTTTCTTCCGAATCAACCCACCTGGCTGGGTGTACCGAATGACGTTTATGCCATGTGCGAAATATTATGCATGATCCGACGTCCATGTATCTACCTGAATACCTCCTTATTAGCCTCAGACTCAGGGCTACGTACATGTAGGTAGTTAATACAGGGCCAATGTACCAATGAGCGTCCAGGCAGACTTATCCGCCCTTTTTTTCGCCACGACACTTTTTGAGGCGCGCAGGGTCAGAAATACCGAAATTTAAGATTATGACGTGAGAGCTCGTAGATGTAGATTATCTAGACGAGGTACCTAGGTAGTCTTGCACTGCCATCGAATTCTCGAATTGGCCCTACATTTACGCTTGATTGACTACTCCGGGGGTTTGAAGTCAACGCGGTTGCTTTCCACTTGCATCGACCTCCATTCCAGAATGAAATCTCAATACAAGCAATGAGTGTGAAGATGCATGTTATGAGACATTGGATAGGTGCGGTACCTTAGTTATGTAGTCAGATAGAATCATTGAATAAGATCGCGTGAATAAAACATCAAGAAAATAAAATTAAATTCGAAACACTGCAGGCGTGACTCCCCCCTGAGAAGACTTTCAAAAGACAGCAACTAATACAACCAGAGAACAGTGGAAGTACGGACAAGAAATTGCAAAAAAGCTCTATCCCAGATCAGAAATCCTCCTTTTCTTCCTCTATTTTTTTTTCTTTTTTTTCTTTTTGCTTTTCCTCCCTTTTCGCCCTCTTGCCCCTTTCTATTCCCATTTTCCATCCCTATTCAGTACAAGCCAACCCCAACCATCTATCCTGTAGGTCCTGTGTTCCCATAACTGTAGTTGTAATTCGGGCCTAAGCCGAATGGTATATCGAAATGCGCCCAAGAGACCCTCTGAGATGACCTGACCAAAGAAAACATGTTGATGGCTACCTGGTCCCGCGAGTAGACATGTGGCATTGGTAAGAGTGCCACCAGGAGATGCCGATTGCCGTTGTCGGAAGTGAGGCCGAGCTCACATTTTCTCGAAAGTATCGAAGGGCCGCCCCTTAGCTCAAGACCTTCTAATTATTAGCTGGCTTCGTTCAGGAGGTCGGGTCAAATTCGGGCAGCTCACTTTAACGATTCGATCGCACCCTGGTATTTCCTGCATCGCAATTCGTGCATTGCGAGTGCTTAAGGCAGTTGACGCAAGTAGGGGTCAAGGCGGTGGTCATTGGGCCGAATTTGCAAGAGCAACAGTACCAAACGGTAGTAGTTGTTGTAGAAGGCATGGTTAATGGTTGCGAGGGAGTTGTCTTGAGGTATAATAGGATGCGAATATTTGGCGGAAAATCGAGTCTAACCCGAGTTTTTGTAAGTGCTGTTTGGAATCGGTGTGATAGTGAAGTTGCTTCTCTGATCGCTTTGAACCTTGAGGCCTCAGGAGCTTGATTTATATGTACAGATTCTCTTCATACTCGCTCCTGTGACAGCGGTGACGAAGCAGAGGGCAATCCAAGAAAAATCGACACAGCCCATGGCTCAAAGCAAGGTAGACTCCAAGCATGATCATTCGGAAGCGAAATAAGGCATTGTAGTATGCATCCCATTGGGTTTCGTCGCGTCTGGGTCGAACAGGACAATCCAGCTCTCGGAAGTTCAGAGACTGTGGATCCGGCGACTCGTCGAGACACCTACTCTCGGTGAAGTCTGTGGTCTATCCACTCCAAGGACAGCATCATTCCGTGGTGAGTAACGCTTTTCTCTTGATTCATTGGTATCCGCTAGCTTCCCGGGGACCGGTACACAAAGCTTCGCCATCCCATCGTGATATATCCACTAAGGCAAGCAGTATCCGAGTAGTACCACGATGAAGTAAGCTTCTTAATAATCCCCAGTGGCCCTTATAGAAAGGGAGGCCGTGGTAGCATATGGCTTGGTTAAAATTCCCCGATAGGGCACAGTCGAAAGCGTCAGGCGCGGGCGTCGTTCTTGGACGAGTTGTATTTCGACCTTGCAAATTAATTAATCAATCAGGCAGTGAGGTGAGCGATGATATTGAAAAACAGCAGTAAAGGAGCACACGGTCAAAGCTCACGTGAAAAAGGAGAGTGGATAATGCGAATTAGGGGTAAGTTTGATTCGATAAGAACTCGCCTCAGACAAAAATTTCCGACGCAAAGTATTATCATGAGCCCATGCTTCGCACTACTAATCAATGAAGTTCTTCTTCATATGACAGCTCAGCCACTATTCTAGGCAATACCAGGACACATTTGACAAGACCCGGTAGGTTTGCCCTATTATAGGGCTGTGTGCCTATGTTTGACTGTATTCGGCCAAACCCGAGAATTGGTTTCACCGAATCTTCAACTGCTGTCCTAAGTGCAACAACGATGCACGTCACGCAGTTCCATTGCTTGGAGACTCGGATCGTGTAATCGTGATTACGTCGGGCTGGTTGTTTGTTTCGTCTCGATTGTCCAGGGGGGAATTTTGCGGGTGGCACTGGAGACGATTGTGACAAGGCGACACACTGGTAATGAGAAATTGCTGATGAATACTTCCAAACACCAAAACTACCTAGGCAGGAAGGCGGCTATCGCCTTATTTTCTTTACATAGCCACGATATCTTGCGCTAAGATGATCCCTTTTGCCCGGCGTACGTTTCGGTGAGCAAGTGTAAAAACGCCTTGCATAGAGCCTTGCGTTCAGTAGATATGAACGAGTCATCCCAGGACCCACTGAGTATATGTCAGGGTGCGCCAATGAAAAGTTCCTTCGAGTTTATAGATTGTTGATTGTAAAGGAGTTATTGTATTTCTCGTTCGCCGATTCCAAGGTGTCGACGCTTCGCATCGCATACATCGGAATGATATAAAGTGTCGACTGGGTCAGCAACTAATACAATATCAACAATTTTTTCCTGATATACGTTCTTGGAGACTTGAGATACCTTAAGAAAAGGAGTTCTTCAGAGTGAGTACTCGTGGCCGATCGACGAATATCGATTTACTGATGATGAAAGATAAACTTTATATACCAAAGCCGAGAGGTAGTAAGCCATTTTCAAATAAACACGAGAAGATACTATACCAACAACATTATTCAAGTCTGGATTTCCCGGGAGAGCCAATGTTTTTATATGGCAGTTTCGTTGCCTTAGTCGGGTATTAAAAAGCGAGATGGACTCGCTCAGGTGCACCAAATCTCAAACTAGAGCCTCAGAAGTCATGTGTTTGAAAGAGCCGCAGGACTGCCTAGGGAAATACAAGCAATCTGGAACTCTCATTGAGGTCCTAAATCCGTTTTAGCCCCCAAGGCTTCACACACGGGGATTTCTAGCTCTCCGAATTCCCGCTCTCCTATTCCAAATGAGGCTCTTACGGGTCTAAACCCGTATTAACAAGAGTCCTCTACTACTATATGGACTGTCTGAACAACTGGTCGGTGATCTATGTCCGCGGGGGGACACGTCACTTTGCACTTCGCCATCATGCTAAATAGCTTGGGATATATAAGCCGAGTGGGGGTACGAGTGCTAGAGAGACGGGCTTCACCAGGCTCGCATCGTTGCCTGCTCTATGGTTACATTTTCCTACGTTTCTCGGGCGCCCGATGTGTAGCACTCTCGAACGACATCCCTTGAAGATCAACCTCGAGCGAACGGTCGTCATATGAAGACCGAGTATGAGATCAATGCTGACCCATCCAAGACCATGAGGACAGTGAACCACAATTGCAGAAGCTGAATTACTGCCGCAATATTGGCCTTGCGGTGAGTATCAACGGCGTTGTTACAACCCCAAACCTGAACTCGCCTATCATCTAGAGACCGTAGTAGATATACAGATATTGTCAGAAGTTATCCCAACGGGATCTGAGAGTGCAGGACAAAGAGTGCCTCACCCATGTGTACGGAGGGTTTCTCCCCTCAGTTAGGTTCATAGTTCCCTGAGGGACAACGTTGCCTCTCCCTTCCTGCTTGGTCGGCCTCGTGACAGATATCATGCCAAGAGCAAACACGGATATCGAAATCAGATAATGGATCGTGCCGCCCTCAATCCTAGTGGTTTATCGCAGGTGGGTATGAATTCACATCGCCCAAATGCTTCTCTGTATCGGCAGGTTCTTTTATTCATATTCGTATGATTTTACACTTCCCTTAGGTTTGAGGACCTCGCACGAAAGCCTGCTTCCGTACAACTAATCCCTACCCAATAAGCTTTCCTGGCTTACATCTGCAAAAGGCTAGGGACGTTCATCAGGCGACCCATTGATTCCTTGCGTGCGGGGGTGGACGATGTCCTTTCTACTGTCAAAATGTCTCTCACATAGAATGATCTTTGAGCAGGGAAGTGCCGGTTCCTCCTTATGAGGTCTAATAGGAAGGCCGCATAGGTAAGGTGTCAATAAATAGGCTGATTAGTAGACAGCATCAAGTTTAAAAAAGAAAAAAATAGTGAAAAAGATGAGGAGAGTGGTACTCGAACCTACACGAACTGCTTCATGATGAATTAGGTACGACTTCGATAGATGAGGGTAACGTATGGAATGACGGGTAAAAGTGGAGTCCTCCCGGATCACCGATCGTGGTGAGGGAAAAAGAAAAAGATCGAAAATACACAAAATGTAAATTATGTTGATGAGAGTGGGACTTGAACCCACGCGGATTGCTCCATAGGAATTTAGATGAAGAGAACACCTTAATCCTACGCCATAACCAACTCGGCCATCTCACCTATAGGCTGTGAAGATTTGCCGCCGTTATTGCGCTTGTTAAGCTTAGAGCAAAGCCGGGCTGATTGAAAAGCCTCGAGTTACCCGTTTAGGCAAGGTACCATGCTTGCAAGTCACACGAAGAGTGGGGAAAATCGACATATATTCACTGTTGCAGCCGAGATTTCTCAAGACTCGAGACTGCCGTGTGAAGTCAGCTATTTGGTAGATACCTAGGGTAACATATGTAGATAATTCAATCAAATGAATACATGTATTCACAGGTATGACTACGTAGGTACTACATAAGGTACATAGTCACACTTGACAGTTGATCAAAAGCCGCCGATGTGCTCCGATTTTGGCCCCAAGCAAAGTTTTCTTTCCCATCCAGGAAACATTTCATCATTCTGGGGAAGCGCCTGAAAAAAGCTCACCTAGGTACCTACACTTATCAACCAGCCAATAAGACTTGAGCTCTAGCACTATCAGGTATCTAAGTCAACCACCACTCTACACCCAAGATCCTATTACCAGCAGCCATCAATTTTCAACAGCAAATTGAGACGTCATACAGCTGGAAGAAGTGAGAAGCAACAAGTACCAAGCGCAAACATGGGCTCCAACCAAGTCCTAACAGAAGTCCACCTGACCTCGCTCCCCAAGCTAGCCGAGGGCAAGGTGCGCGACCTATACAGCGTAGACGACGAGACCCTGCTGTTCGTGACCACGGACCGCATCTCCGCCTACGACGTGGTCATGAAGAACGGCGTGCCGGACAAAGGCGCCCTCCTGACCCTGCAGTCCGTGCACTGGTTCAACGTGCTAGCGCAGAAGGTCCCGGGGCTCAAGACGCACTTCCTGACGACGGAGGTGCCGCCCGCCGTGGGCCCCGAGGAGGCCCGCCTCATCCGCCACCGCAGCATGCAGGTCCGCAAGCTCAAGGTCTTCCCGCTCGAGGCCATCGTGCGCGGCTACATCACCGGCAGCGCCTGGAAGGAGTACGCCGCCAAGGGCACCGTGCACGGCACCCCGCTGCCCCCCGGCCTGCGCGAGTGCGACGCCATCCCCGGCGGGCCCATCTACACGCCCAGCACCAAGGCGCCGCAGGGCCAGCACGACGAGAACATCTCGCGCGCGCAGGCCGCCGAGATCGTGGGCCCGGACTACGCCGCCCGCATCGAGGAGCTGGCCCTGCGCGTCTTCCGCGCCGGCCAGGAGTACGCCCTCGAGCGCGACATCATCATCGCCGACACCAAGTTCGAGTTCGGCCTCGACGAGCGCACCGACGAGGTCGTGCTCGTCGACGAGGTGCTGACCTCCGACTCGTCCCGCATGTGGCCCAAGGACAAGTACGAGCCCGGCCGTGACCAGGAGAGCTTCGACAAGCAGTTCCTGCGGAACTGGCTGACGGAGAACGGCCTCAAGGGCAAGGAGGGCGTGGAGGTGCCGCAGGACGTGCTGCAGGCGACGAGTGAGCGGTATAGGGAGGTGTTTAGGCGGCTTACGGGGAGGACGTTGGAGGAGGCGCTACAGGGTTAGGATCTATTAAATGGCAGTGGGAATTGGGGCTGGGACTTGACGGAAAGGAGAGGCGAGGACCACCCCTGGATGATGCGACCTAGGTCACGAAGATGGGAAAATACGGATTCATTGAATAGTGAGGACACTGCCACAAATGACAGCTGGCATGACTAGGAAGCTTGTGACAGTTTTCATTAAACTAAGCTGAACAAGAAGAATAAAAACTCAAGTACCTATCCAACACTCAAACATTCTTCAAGGTCCCCTATTATGCTTCAATATGTAAGAAAAAACGTCACCAGATATAAGGTGGCATCCGGCTGATTCGTGAGTCATACAGAAAACGAGTATCGCATCCATTATATTCCAACCGTATTCTCAAGGGATTGGTTTAGTAGGGATCAAGCTAGAAACGTATCAGTATAAACACCTTAGGACGTCGGGCGGAAATCTTACCTCTCCATAATGGTGAGACGGGAACGTCTTTGGAGCAGGAGCAGGAGCAGGAACAGGACGAGGCTCGCCCTCGACGTGAGCATCCATGCCTGCCTTGTACTTGGTGCAGTTCTGCTCACAGGAGGTGTCGCCGCACTGCGAAACGTCAAGGCCAACATCGGCCTTCTGACAGTTGTGCGTCTTGCACTTCTGCATGCAATCCTGGTATTCTTGGGACTCGTGTGCTTCGGCGACAGGCACTTCTTGGACGTTGGGGACAATCAAAGTCTTTGGGCCGGCGAATGCTGGGTTCGCGATGAGTTTTTCGCCAGGAGCCTTGACTCGCTCCTTGTCAACTTCCGCGTGGGCCGATTCCTTGTACTTGGCGCAGTCGTCTTCGCACGAGGTGTCGCCGCATTGCTCAATGTCAATTCCGACGCCGGAGTGCTGGCAGTTGTGGGTCTTGCATTGGCTCATGCAGGTTTCGAATTCTGACATCGCAGACCCCTCGGCCACTGTTTGCCCGTCATGGGTGCCCGGCTTAGCATTGGCATGAGGTGCATGAGGTGCTGCTGGCGAGTGCGGCGCTGGCGGGGCGTTAGGAGAATTAGGTGCCGCCGGAGTGTTTGGCACCGTAGGGACCTCGGGGACAGTAGGCATATTGGGGACATTGGGGACGTTCGGGACCGTGGCTACTTCTCCTACAGGTGCAATCTGTCTCTTGCCATAGCTTGCATGTTCCGCTTGCTTGTATTTAACGCAGTGATCCTCGCATGAAGTGTCTCCGCACTGGTTCAGGTCGATTCCAACACTTGAGTGTTGGCAGTTGTGGGAGCTGCAATTCCTCATGCAATCTTCATAATCTTCGTGGCCTTCAGCTTTGAAGTGGGAGGGGACAGCGTGCTCGCGATGCTTCTCCGGGATGCTAACTTCGCGCTTCGGGTGGGGTGTGTGGACGAGGTGTTCAGTCTCGAATTTTGCACCCTCTCTGTACTTTGCACAGGATTCTTCGCAGGATGTATCGCCGCATTGGTTGATGTCAATTCCGACGCTGGAGTGCTGGCAGTTGTGAGTCTTGCAGTGCTTCATGCATGATTCGTATTCTTCCTGACCTCCCTCGGCGATCTTGACGGGCTCGGCAGGTTTGGACGCAGGTTCCGGCGCAGGTCTATGAACGGGCTTGGAAGAGGGCCTAGGAGGATAGCGGTCGACAGATCTGACACCGACATCTTCTGCCTTCATTTCGTATTTCTGAGGTTTCTCTTCATGCTTAGGAGGATTAGGCTTGGTTTCGTATTTTGGCGGATCGGGTTGCTTCTGTTCATACTTCTGCGGCTTCTCCTCGTATTTGGGGGGATCAGGTTTCTTCTCAGTATATGTCTGAGGTTTGGCCTCATACTTGGGTGGGTCAGGCTTCTTCTCGGTGTATTTCTGAGGCTCCTCCTTATATTTGGGTGGATCAGGCTTTTTCTCCTTGTGGTCTTTGGGCTTGTCCTCATGCTTAGGTGGATCCGGCTTCTTCTCCTTGTGCTTGTGAGGCTCCTTTTCGTGTTTCGGCGGGTCAGGCTTCTTTTCCTCATACTTTTGAGGGGGATCTTGGTGAGGATAATCGCGAGGGTCGACATCCCTCGGTTGCAGACTATCCAAAAGAGAACCCGAGAGAAGTCCTCCGAGCATATCCTTTTTGGTGGTGTCATTATCGCCATCGCAGTTCTGAGTACAGGTCTTCATGCACTTCATCTGGGTAGCTTTGCCATCTTCATCGGCGCAGGCGCTAATACAGTCGCAACTGGCAGCGCTCGAGGCGCTCGGCGAAGCTTGCGCGACAGTGGCGCTGGCACTGGCACTGGCACTGGTGCTGGATGGCAGGGCATCTTCTCTTTTAGAATGGGGGTTGTGACCCATGCCGTCGGCCATGCCGCTGCCGACAGCCCCTGCAATACCGGTCATCATCGCCGTGGCGCCGTCGAAGATTGTCTGAGCGCCCCCCTTTGCCGATAATGCGGCTACCTGATCGGGGTTAAGCTCTCGACCAGCGATCTCCGGCGTGATGTACACAGTCGGTTCAGGGCTGCGACCATAGTCGCGGGTTTGCGTAGCTGCCATGTTTCGGGGATCCATCTTGGGAACGGATTTGTTGAACGACTTTCCCTGTTCGGTGGCTGCATCGTTTTGAAGAGCAACGTTGGTCGAACTGTCAGTCATGCCGTCGGCCATAGCCACTGGCACAGCGTTGCCAAAGATTGAGCGGCCGTTGTGAGCACCATGCATTGTAGCCGTTTGGCTTCGTTGCCTAGTCTGGTTAGATGATGCGCAAGAATAGGTCAACTGGACTTACACGATGGGCTTGGCCAGGACGGCCGGCATAAGCGCCGCGAGGACGACCTGGTTCAACATCTTTCCCGGTTTGAAAGGACCGTTTGACCAAATCGACTAATCCTGAGCTACTGTGCGTTTATCGAGGTCTTCCCTCACTACTCTGTTGCTCCCTGCCTACTGCTTTTCTGTCGTGGACATGACTTGGCCCAGAAACACCGGGACCAGCCGGCTGATTTATACATGCCTGTGTGTCGCGTCAACCTCAAGAATTCGAGAAGAAATTAGATTTTGTCTATGTCTTCCCCGGGAAGACGACGCCCCATAGGCGTGTCAGTCCAAACAAACTTTAGGGCAGGCAAATACCATACATAACGCGATGACTTTAGATTCCTTCGAGAGCCTCCTCCTGAGACAGTCAGAATATTCAGCGAGTGGCTTGTTGTTATCCCTAGGAGAAAGTTGTGTCTTAAGTGGCATTAGAAGCGAGGCCAGGCGGCTCACGCCCTGCGCTAACACGCGATTTCTGGTGTAAATACATTCCAGCTCGGTGAAGATCAAGATCTCAATATGGAATACACATAATCTCCTAGCACGTGTCTATGTGTTTAATACGTGCTTCGTGCAAGACGAGATTCTCAAAGGGCATTCTTCTGGTTATTGTTTAAGACCGAATGTAATGAGCTGGATTCTGGATTGCGGAGAGAAATTGCTTGAGCGGCATGTCGGATACGTTATGCAGACAAGATGCCTTCAAGCTCGATGTCCCGGAGCGGTAATCGTCTATCGGTGAAGTTGTATAGCTATAGGTACTCTGTAGAATCTCGTATTCCACGATGTGCTTGTCCACATATCAAGGGATTGATCAGATGCTCCTATCGCAAGAGTTAAGAGGTGAGCTCCCTGGCTTTGACCTACCTAGAGGGGGAGAAATTATGCTATTAAGGAGCACAGTTACTGTTTTCAGAATTAATTATCCGATTCGTGTGCCTGGGGTACCATCCGGAACCGAGTTAAGCTGGAGGCTCTTGCGCGAGGTACCTGCTTCCTCTATAACTGATGGGATAGAGTCGCACGTCGAAGTCGAAGTCGAAGCTTGACTCGAATCGGATGCAAGCCTCATTACACATCATCGCAGCAGCGCAATGACTCGTAAAGTTTCCTTTGACCTATGGAACGTAGATACCTGCCAGCCATCACCTGGTAGTATACACGAGATACTTTACTCTTGGAAATCTTACACGCCTTGTCCCGGCTCCAGTCCAAGCGTACCTATATGGAGAGAGCACAGCATGTGACAAAAGCGATGCAGGCTGTACGTCTTCGAAAGGAGTGAAGTCGAATTATTCGTTTTCAAAGGCAGCTCAAAGTACCTGGCCGCGTGGGCAGATTCAGGATTGCCGTAGTTAGAGCGTCGTACTAGGATTATCATAAGGATGCCACAGGAGTAAGCTTGGGAGTCCCTCCGCATTGTATAAAGTTTGAGGTTTGAAAGCATCTCATTGTGATTTGTCGCACCATGGGCTTCGGATGGGTCCTCTGGAACATGAGATTTTACTCATCAATTGTTTGAGGCAAAACTGCAGACTTCAATGTGCAATCGGGACGGACCTGACTTGAGCAAAATATGTAGAGCGTTTATGTAAGCGGTCAGGCACATGAAACTGGCCAGCTGCATATGTGGCCCCACACAAGCTTGGGGGTCAATGGTCCAAGCTCCTATTTGGAGTCTCCACTTTTGCTTCATTGTACGACTTGCCCCGCCATTGGGTTCCGAATCCCTGCCTCATTAGTACAATCGAGAGAAAAAGTATCGTGAGTCGCAAGAGCGATCATGCATCGTTGGATACTTCGAATTGGCATCGAGATATGTGGAATGGTATGAAATTGAAGTGAAAATCGGATTCGGATCAATCGGCCCTTGTATATATTGACGGGAACCATGGTTTCAAACTCTGGTGATGGGATTCTCCCATCGTCTATCGCGGTGGTTGGGCAGCCCAACCTCACACACCCAGCCTCACATTATGCAGCACCGATGCAGGAGCGATAACCAGCCTCCAACCATATTTCTTCGCTTGGTTCGCTCCTCATGCAACCTTCCGCCCAAGTCTGCGAGAGAGAAACACCATCTCGTGCTACCAAGAAGTAACTGGCCAACTCGTCCAAGCGAATTGTGGCCGACCCTTTTAGCACGATAAACCATCAGAAGGAAGGTCGAGACGAAGGATGACATCTCGGAATTTTGGATTTGACTACGTCGAACAAAACCGTACGCCGGCTCCTATCGAGTCTTCATCGTGATCTCCAGCTTACACTTTCTTTCTTGTAGGACAAAACCCGCCTCACAGGCCAAACGTATCCGACTCTACCTTTGCTCCGCCAACAGCAACGGCATCGCAGGTCACCATCCTCCACGATCCAAACGTGCATCAAGATCCCTCCCCTGCTTCGCAACAGACGGTCGTGCCCTACGCACCGACGCCTCCTCACGCTCCTACACCTTCATCGATACCCTCCGATTCAGAAATCTACGGCCCAGAACGACTTTTCGGCCACCAGACTGCCATAAATGAGAATGCAGCTCGCTCGCTAATGTCTACTCCCGGGATGCACTACGATCCCCCGCAATTCCCGCCCTTGGCTTTGCAGCGGGACCCTACGTATGGGGATTTCAAGGACGATTTGGCGAGAGCTGCGGCCGTCGTTACTCCTGGAGTCGACGATGGCCCCTACATTCGGTATGCCCTGGATGCTCTGACTCGGGACCGCAACGATGCTGGCCGAGCAATCACTGGATACCCTTCAGCCGGCAGCGATGAATCGGGTCAGCCGGCATTTCATTTCACGCCTACCACGGTCCCGAGCCCCTACAGACCCGTCTCGGTGCACCTACCGCCAGAGGTAATACGGAGTGACAATGCTCCTCGACCTTGGTCCGTCCCATCTCCCGGACCCAGTCCCATCCCAGCATTCCCGTCACCGACTGCGGAGGATGAGCTTCAGAGGTCCCGGCAGCAGCGCCAAGAACGAAGGCAGCCTCTGAAAAACGAGGAGTTTTGGGCTGAAATTGAGCGTCGCGCCGCTGCCGCCGTAGCTGCAGGTACGGTATTCTCTCGTCCTGAAATTAGACCTGATCATCAACCATCGCCGCCACCCAATAGACGACAGCATAGGCAGCCGTCGACTCCTCAGCCTTACAGATTACCCAGGACCTTAGATCACTGGCAACCGCGTTCCGACCTGGTTACGGATCCCGAGGCGGGTCTACATGATTTAGGGGGCGGCCTGCTATATTCCGCGCCCCTGACACGGAAACCCTGGATTCTACGATCGCAGTCGCTCTTGCTTCTGGCTGCACTGTGCACATTGATGATTGCGGCTCTTGCGTTTTCCGCCGTCTGGTCCATGAACCGCAATGGCCTAACGCCGTTTTCTGGTAGGATATATGGCGGCCAGTATTTTCTTTTCCGGATGCTACCACAGCTGCTCGCGATTATCCTGTTAATATATGCACAATGTGTCATCACTGCGGCGTTTTGGGTTTTGCCATTTTCAGCTATGGCTTCCGATGACCGTAACGAGCGACGAAATGCCCCATTTCTGCCTTTATACCCTAAGTCATTTCTTTGGCCCCAGCTAGTTGGAGACTGGAACATCTGGATACCCATACTCAACGTTTGGCTATTGAATTTCACCATCCCGCTTCAGAGCAGTCTCTTCACCGTTATCCTGGTAGACGGAACTTGGACCTGGGCAACGGTCCAGGGTGTGGCGTGGACGTTGGTGGCGCTTTACGTGTCGTTTCTCTTATCCCTAGTTGTGATGGTGGTGTTTTGGCACCGACGGAGGACAGGGATGATGCAAAATTGGAGCATTCGAAACTTGGCGGAGATCATCTTCCTCGTTTCGCAAAGCAACTCGGTGGCACAATACCGCGGGCTTGAGACGGCATCAACACGTAGAAGCATGAAGCAGAGACTTGACGGGACTGCTGACAGGCTTGGATTTTGGTTCAGCCCGGAAGCACCGGAAATCGGAAGCTGGTACGGCATTGGAGTGCCCACTGGCGAAGAGGATCTCGCAAACGAGAAGCTGGACAACCCAGCATGGTTCAAGCGGCGACAAGAAGGGTTCCCCGAAACCAACGAACCACTCGGTAGCGCCAGTACCCGTTACCAGTACCTTCCATGGTGCTTTCGGGACAGCCAGATTACTTTCTTCGCTGTAGCAGTCCCCATCCTCCTGCTCGCCTTGATTGTTGTGTCGTTTAACCCTTCGACCGATATTCGCAACGGGTTTCTCCCTCGACTCAGCTCGGCCCCTGTTGCCGGTGCTTTCTCGGCCGCAGACTTCCTCTACTCCTTCCTCCCTTCGCTACTCGGCCTTATCCTATTCCTCCTGTTTCAGCCCCTAGATATGACGCTACGCATCTTGACCCCATGGGGCGAGCTCCAGCGTCCAGAAGGCTCGCGGGCTCAGACGTCGCTTCTCGTGGACTATTCAACTTGCTTGCCTTTCGAGTCGACCTTCAAGGCCTTGAGGAACAAACACTGGCGTGTGGCTTTTGTCTCGCTTGTTGCCGTATTGTTTGCTCTGCTTCCAGTCCTAGGTGGCGGATTATTCATGGCTCTAACACCGCCCTCTGGCAATGTGCGCATGTTCCCCAATGTGCCCGCCTTCGCTATCATTCTCGCCCTTCTGTTTCTATATGCCTTTGGGCTCATCTGCTTGGTCCCCAACAGAAAACAGTTCCGCTTGCCTCATGCTGTCACCTGCCTAGCCGAGATCTTCAGCCTCTGCTGGGACGAACAACTGCGCACAGACGATGCATTCAACGATGTACACCACATGGTAGAGCCCAAAGACATCCAGGCGCGCCTTGATCTCGGTAGGGACTGGCATAGACAGGGTCGATGGATCCTGAGCACCGGACGGAACAACGATGAGCGGCTTGGCATCAAGCGGCTCAGCAAGTTCACCGTCAACCCGAAGAAGCTGCGTGCTTATGACAGGAGGGCGAGAGGCCAGCTTATCTCTGCGCCCTTGCCTCACGACAGCGACTCGCTGTTTGGCCATTAGGTGCTCAACTTTGCATTCACATTTACATATTGATATATAATTCTTGTATATTTTTTTACGACATTTATTCTTCTCCTTCGACGAGATTGACGACCTTATCTAGCGGCGTGCGATACCACATTGACGAGCTATATGTACAATACGATATTGCGGGATTGGGGATCTGGTGTTTATGGCTTACGGGTAATGTTTTATGGGTCATGGTAATGGATTATGGTCATGGATTTGGTATTGCTTTATTTCATCATCTGGGCGCGTAAGAAGCGCCGCTCAACAGCGACAGACTGCAACGAAAGTTACGAGACTCGATCAAGCTGAACAGCTTGAGCATTTACGATTCTACGAGAGATTGATACCTCACCACTTTGAGCGATACCTTTTATAGAATGCGATAGGCGACTAGAGAGAGAGAATTGACATGGGGAGTTTTTGTTTTGGGGTAAATTCGCGAGCTATAATGCTGCTTTGTATGACCTTTGCTTAGGCTCGTGGTGTGATGGAGTTGCTGCAATTGCTATTCGGGAGTGCTGCGCCAGACTAGATGCTGTTGTTAAACTTAGGCGATGACACTCTGGAGTAGTTCATAGGAGAATTGAATTGGAGTAGAGTGGTGGTCACGAATGCATCTCCGTGCTTCAACTAGCTATTTGACTACCTACCTAAGGGAGGCCGCAGCTTAGCATAGGTGCCTTATTCACTCCAAATTTGGGATGCAAGTCTTGGTGTATAGACTAATGTAGTTAGTTATCAGCTACTCCCTCGGTGGCCTCTAGGCCTCATTAATGCCAGAGTCCATGTATACTCGCTTGGCTCACAGAGAGGGCGAGAAGGGAATCTAGATCGAAACCTACAAGGGCCTAGTACGTAATGACGTGCGGTAGTCTCTGAATATAAGTCCCGAGCAGCGAGCTACATGAATACTAGGTTGGCCTACCTAAGGTCTATTAGATCGTCGATAGCCGATACTCGCCGGTTAGACTCTCCAGCATAGTAGACTGACTAACGGGCACACTACTTCGGCCACAAATGCAGGGAGACACCAACTTCACAACTGGAAAGAGTCCAAGCAAGAGGGAGGAATTCGACTGGGCCAATCCAACACTAACGAATTCCAAGATTATTCACCTACCTTAGGTATCTATAATACCTACCTACCAACCTATCTCCTAGCTAGATCGACTTGTCCCATCGGATCGATCAGTCGGTGTGTCTGTCGGTGTAATTCCATACCTACCTCCTATCTAGTCTATGGTTCATAGTTCACATCCCAACTTTCCATACCTGCATACCTACTCCAAATTCCAACTCGTCCAACCTAGTGTTTACCCTACCTACCACCCAAAGAAGGTATATTTCTTGGATCGCTAGCGCACGTAGGGCTAATAGATGTGAAACTTTGTTTTGGCAACGGGTGTGGGGGAGAGCTGGGAGTAGGTTTGTATGCTCTTCCAGCTCCCAGATGTACAGGTC
Organism: Hypoxylon sp. FL0543; assembly: GCA_022578575.1. Lineage (NCBI taxonomy): Eukaryota > Fungi > Ascomycota > Sordariomycetes > Xylariales > Hypoxylaceae > Hypoxylon > Hypoxylon sp. FL0543. The sequence goes on from MU393993.1 coordinate 2,099,068, forward strand.
GGTATGAATACCTACATACCTCTTAGCTACCTAGCTACCTATATACCTTTTACTTGGGTCTGAGTAATTGGGCCAGTCAGAGGCAGAGCCGCATACTCTTGCTCATCTCCTAAAGCACCAGCTTCGCCGAGCAAATCGTCTACCTACCTAGTCTCCAATTGCAAGTGCTTCCAAGCTTGTGGGGTCGTCATACACAGCCTACTGGTGATGTATCTGAATCATCTGCAGTTATGACATGCTATGAATAGACTAGTTCACCGAATATTCACTTCATAGTCAAAGCAAGGCATGAACGTAAGTGTTAACGAATGGTATTATGAAAAATGTATTGTCTATTTTGATAATGTGGTAATTAAGAGGTAGGTAAGATAACAGGTAGGGTAACTAGTATGTCGCTGGCCTGCGTGTCTCAGATCTTTGCTATGTCGGGGAAATAGATAGTACATATTATTGTACACACCATAATAATAGTAATAATGATGGAAAGTAAATAAACAAGAGACCTCAAGGTTCGTTTACGCTTCGAAGAGAATGTAAACAGATAGACATGACAGAAAATTGAACCGATCGATTGTCGTAGAATGGTCGCCCTCATACCCCATCCTCATCGCCGTTGCAATCGTGATCGTGGTTCATCATCGTGGTAGTACAGTTGGTACTGTGACAGGCGGGGTCTTGCAACCCCCTTGTGGCCTTTTTGGCCTTTCTCTTTCCCTCCTCTCGCCCGAGCGAGATGTATGTTCTAAATACATGATTATGTAGCATATCGAATCATAGTTGACAGTATCGTACCCTTTTTCACGTGCCGTTCATGGGCACTCATATGCGCCTTTTCTCATCCCCCGTCGCTCGCGTCGTGAGCTCTTCGTATCAGCTTTGCCGGCCGGAAAATGCAATTGGACATAGGAAAAAAGCGTAAGAAGCTCATACAGCGTATTCGAAATGCGGGCAGACAGGTCCGTTTGGTGCCCAGTAAATGATGAAAATGATTGATGCAAAAGAATGAGAGACGCGTTGGTAAATGTAATGACGGTATTGGCCTTCCATGAGAGGCTCGTAGTTGTTCATCGGCTCCTGAGCCCAAGAATCCGGCCCAAGCTGCCACCACGCTTGCGGCTCGGACTCTCTTTGCCCTTCTCCTTCTCCGGGCCATGAGAATCAGACCCGTCGCTTGCGCGTCGCCCACTGGTACTACGCTTCTCGCTCGCGCTCTTCTTGTGGAATCCACGGGCTATGCGCCTGGTAAAACTGTTGCTCTCCATGTAGGATTCCGCGTCTGAGTCTACCTCAAACACAGAAATATAGTTCTCAGCCTGCGGTTGCTGTGGCTCTAGTATCGGAACTGCTTGACTAAGTGGAGACAAAGGGGGTGTAGCGTTATGCTGCATTTGGCCGAGTGAGTTGTTCCTATCTCGCAGATTGATTGCTGAGACTGCCGGGCGGAGAGTACGAGGGGGAGGGGGCGGAGGGTAGGCAGGAGACGGCGGGACTGAGCTAGCTGACGTCGGTAGAACAGGCATCTTCGAAACCGGAGGCATGACATGTTGCGGTCGAAGGCCATGGGACGACTTGGTAGATTTCAGGTTCATAGTTGATTTGGTTGACTTCAGCGCTTGCCGCCGGGGTGGCGAAAGTGGAACCGTGCTCAGTGACGAGGTCCGCGGAGGAAGAGGAACTCGCAGTGGGTTCGTGGGTTCTATCTTGGGATAGACAGAGTAGGTGGGCGAGCCATTCCTCGTCGAAGGACGAGCAGGCGACAGTTGGGGCACCGGAGTCTTGCATTGCGACTTCGAGGTCTTCTTGGAGTCTCGCTCCAGCTTTGATATCGTGACCGTATCATCCGTCTCCTCGGATTTTCCTTTCGAGAAGCCCTTGGAGAAATAATTCGGGGTCTGAGATGCTCGTAGGAGCACCGGGTATTGCTCCCCGGGAGCAACCGTATGATCTGGCCAAAAACTGTCCCATAGTTCGCTAGCTGATGTGTTATAGTTGATGTCCTCCTCAAACGACGTCTCCGAATCAGATGAGTCTGTCATCCCCGGCAAAGAGCCATTTGACGTAAGTGATGATCGACTATCGCTTGACTCATGGCGACGTAAATGCTCTTCCGGTCTTGGATAGGAAAAGTTGTTCGTGAGGCTGGACTTCCTTGGTGGCCCTGACGCGATGACGTCCGTTGAGCATCTTCCTGCATCTCCAAGTATTCCTTCTTGATACAAGTGGTTGGCAAGCTCCATGATCCCGGCGAATCTGAGAGATCGATCAGAATCGAAATCCGCCTCTGAGTCCCTATGACGGAAATGCGCTGTTTATAGGGTCCCTCGAGGAGAAGATGGTGTGCCACCAAGACAGCGTACGCCGAGAGAACGAAACAGTAGTTTGCAGATCTGGTCCGTCGAGGGCAGTATCAGTAAATAATACAACGAAGAAAGAAACAAGCGGGGGAAGCTAGGATCGAAAAGTGAATCAAGCATCAACAGTTATGGCCGATAGGGATACCGTATTTATCAAAGATTGGCGTATAGCTCCCTGACCCGCGCCTAAGTCTGTATGCGCCTGGCAGAAAAGGAAATATTTGTGATATTTGTGCAGAATGCATAACAGCAAGGGAGACTTCAAATACCCTTTGTGTGAGATCCGTCTTGCATTTGGATCTCATTCATGCAGTTCCGATCGTACGGCCCACTACGTCACGGACTAGGGGGAACGGGAATGCAACTAACATAGCAAAAATAAATAACAACTTTGCAAGAGAACAAACGGTGCTATCGAGAGATGTTGTCAGTTATGACAGTCCCACATCCGTAGCATGTTGGTGGCGGGGTCGAAAATGCTAGATCGATTTATGTTATGCATCTTGTATCTTGCATCTTGTCTACAGGGTGTAACATGGAGAAATGGAGAAATCGATACGATTCGAGAGGACGCCACGCCCATCGAAGCTGGCTGGGATGGGGAGAACAAACAACAGGGCGGGGGCGAAGGGATCTCTTCCGTGCAGCGGAAAGAATGTATCGGGTACTGCCATTCCAACCACCACGAGAGAACTCGGGCCTTCCATCGAGCTATACTGATCCCTCTGAAGTGACGGGTCAAAATGTCCAGGGAGACGCGTAAGGAGTGCCGTCGACTCGTCGGAAACGCGCTTGCGCCTCGACTCAATCTGCATAGCCAAGTCCACTCTGCATGGAGGCGCACTTAACACAATGCCGGCGCCGTATAGAGTGGCTGTAAGCTGCGCCGTCTCAATTCTATCAACGCGCAGCAGCGGGTACGGACCTCAGATTGCACGAATTGTGGTATTGTTATTGCTATTGTTCTCAAGCTAGTGAGAACCCAGCATATGGAGCCACCGTCTGTGGGTGGCTAAGCGCCGAGACATCATAGACATCGACGTCACGACCCCGAATATCTGCGTCCTAGGATCTGCTTAGACACCCGTAGGTTGGAAGTTTGTAGGCAGGGCAGGCTGTGTAGGTATGTGTGCCTCTTTTCCCCTTGAGGCTCCGGGAGATCTACACTGCGGTGGCATTTGATCTTGCAGATCCGGTCCAATAGTGCGGATCCGTCACCTACATATGTATGTTAGCCTCTTTGCAAACTGATCAATCAGTGCATAAATCTTGAGTTTATGATCTTGTCTCGGGCTTGCTAGCAAAGAAAAATCAAAAGCCTAGTGCCGCATTGGTGAGAGAGTAGCGGATAGACGGACCAGTGTTTGAAACACGCGGGAGCAGACGCGGTATCCAAACCGACTGGCTATTTACTTGGAATCAGAGAACTGATGTCGTTTCTCAGACGGGCTTCTGCGCACGCAAGTTGCCAGGTGACAGGTAGCTCACGTTAGGTATGTGATGCCATAAGCCAAGACCAGTTGGTGGCATCCAAGGTGAGCAGTCAGTTTCCCTACATACGGTCAAAGCTTGAAGCAGGGAGGAATCTTGCGATGAAGGGAGTGTGGGGAGAGAGGGGGAAGGTTGGCTGGGGCTTCTGGGCTGCCTTGGGCTTGGAGGAACACGGGGAGGAACAAGCTCGGCTTCCGGGGCCACTTGTTTTCGCCGTCCCGCCCGGCCTATTTCTTACCTAGCTGTTGCGCCCCCTGCGGCAACTCCATCCACAGTGGCTAAAACCTACAGGAGATCGGAGCTTCCCCGATGCATCATTTACACTAGGTACATGTACGCAGGTATCTCAATATTCCAGCTGTAAGAGAAAGAAATATCGTGTCGGGTACCTAATATTTGAATATTCGCTACCTCAATTTTACGATTGCATCTGCTAAGAGAATCGAAGTTGTGGCGTATAGTTGAGGCTGAAGACCTACGTACGCGCCTTCATGATTACCTCGGTACCTATATAGACGTGTCAATGGCTGTTGAAGATTAAGTCTGACTTCGAAGCAATACGAATGCGTCCGGATAAGCCATCCTTCCCTCTACCTAGGTAGTTACTTGTATCTCTGATTTGTCAAAACGTGGCTATTTGGGCCATTCTCACACTTGAATTTAGACCATACCTTAGTATGGAGGCAGCAACTTGACAAGGAGGAACGCGTAAGTTGATACCATGTCGGACGCATATGTAGCAAAAGAAAACTCTTATGAACTCCACGCTGGATCTCGACATTGCGTCCTGCAGGTCTAGGTACTATGTACAAAGACCCGTGCTGCCAACCTCGCGGAACGAACCCTGATTGATCGACTCCTAGGGGATAGTGGAGGAGAGCGCAGATAGCTGCAGCCAAGACGATTTCTCAACTTTGTGCGTTCGATAGATCCACAGTATCGGGCTAGCACAGATAGCTGCCGCGTGCCAACATGAGGTACAATTACTAGGACAGGCCTGTATATACATAGTGTATGTAAGCTGTGCGACACTTTGATATCGAAAGTCTCTTGAAGTGGTCTACCAGATGAATTATCTGTTGGTAGCCAATAATAAAATCTATAGTCCTATATGAGGCCTCAGCCCAACGTTATATTTATTATTCTAAGACAAGTTCGGGAGATATGTGGGAAAGCTTGAGGCTCATGCTTTTTTCCTGCCCCAGTGGTTCGTTGTCCGACGGCGGCAAAGCGTTTCTGGAACTTACATAACCCAAACAAGACAAAACGTGGAGAAGTAGGGGATGAAAATGTCTTCTTACCGTCTTGTCGTCTTCGACATGTCAGAGGACATGGAGTTGCAGAGGATGCCCATATCACATTTTTCGAAGTCAGAACAAGCAACGCGCCTGGAGGATAGCCCATCATGAAACGTTCGGTTTCGGCTGTCGGCACATCAGAGTGTGCTCACTCGTATGTAATCGCAACCGAATATCCACATTCGTCCCAAGTCCGGAATACCCACTTACCCTTTGCAAGCAGATCATCCTCTCCTTATTCCCTATTCTCTATTCACTGCAAGGAAGAGGACGAACAGTATCAGGCATCTTGATTCCCTCGGCCGCATCTCAAAATCGATAAGCCACGTGCATACATATGCAAGCACCCCTTAATATTGGCTGGCTTCGCCGCTGTATCCCCGAGGGGTAAGATATTCGATTGCACAGCCACGAACTTCTGCAAGTAATTGCGCTTATTGCTTCTTTTCGATACTCCACATAAGGGGGTAAATAAACCGAATTGGAAGTCTTAATGTCTCAGAGACACAATGCGCTTCGCCGGACATGCAATTCAAACATTTCCATCTTACCATGGTACCTACGCACGGCATATAATAAGATACATTTCCGCGCCTCGCTGGCGTTGTTGAGATTGAATTGCTCACGCTCACCAACCCCCAGCAGTTAATAAAAAACTGCCGTTGGATACGAAGCTATCCTTCTGCGAATCAGCCCACCCCATGCATGGCGGGTTATTTTCAGCACTTTCTTGGACACCGCATGGCTCTAAAAAACGGGCACGGCACATTAACCCACCTGAGATCTTTGGACGTACCTTGGCACACCCTTGACGTATCCCGGCACCCTGGTTGGCTGCCTTGGGGCGTCCCAGGTTCCTGAACTTCGGAGTTGAGTTCTCGGTCTAACACTAACGCCAATGGTAATTTAAGGAAGGTACCTATGTATCAGAATACTGGCCTGCATGTTGGTCAGCCCCTGAGTTATTTTCAGCTCCTCTTTTTCCTTATGTAAGGCTTCACGATATTCTCGTTGGCGGGTGACGGGTAACGGCCGTACTTTATCGTGATATAGTGATCGGAACACTTGGCATACACCTAGCCTTCGTCGCTCGCGAAATGAATGCAAAGCGTCATCATAAAATTCCAACGATATGCCCCTAATAAGCGAGCTTCCTTCTGGTAGGCTATTCGTTCGTATAGAAGCGTCAAAGAAAGTCGGGGCTCATCGCGACTAGCGGAGCCGCTAACAAAGCCTGCCCTGCCAGTTCCTCGAACTAATTCGCTCTTTAATTGGTCAAGAGTAGGGCTGGCGCCGTTGTCAGCTCCCCAATTCGTCGTGGTAAGCTTATGGGTATCGTGGTCGATCCAGGTTAGGATGACTTCCCCTGTTTTTCCAGTGCCAAAGGTCCCGCCAGTTGGCCCCGTCGCCAGCGCCACAGCAATAGTCAAATCTCGTATGCTGCATAGTCCACGGTAATAACGGTCAGCTTCTAGCTTCTTTCATACGGCGTGGTCAACGAGGAGATGCCGTATTACCTAAATGAACCAATAGTCACGCGCCAATGCTGCGTCTAAACGTACCACTTCTCCCCGCAGAAGCTCTGGACCCTTGGGTAGTTATAGGAGCGTGATGCACGGATGACACCCGCTTTTGATAGAACCGGGGGCAGACGCTTTATACTACGTAGTAGTCGGAAGTCGAATCCACAATGGGCTCTAGAAGACAAAGAAGGGACCCGCAACGGTTCGGCGACCGTTGGACTATAAAGCCTGGTAAGGCGCCGCCGCGCCGCCTTGACTTGGCTTTTTGCTCCTCCAACGATCTCGATCGTCTGCCGCTCGTTACATTTTCTTAACTGTATATATATAATACTAATATATACGGTTATAAAAACGCCACCATGAAGGTCTCCGTCGCTTTATTTGTCACGGCAGCGTCGGCCGCGTCGCTCCCGTCGCCGAAGCAGGGTCTGCCGTTGGAGAAGTTCGGACAGGTCCATGCCATCTCTATCGAGGATGCTATGAAGAAGGTGGATTTAATCGGAACCAACTTCACCGCGCTGCCCATCTCGAGCTTGTTGGAGGGAGTTAAGGAGACGCTGGACGATATCAAGGATGTGATCGAGGGAAGCCAGGAGTCCAAGAAGCCCTTTACCGCAGCCGATGAGAAGGCCACCACCAACACGGCCAGCACGGCCAGCACGGCCGCCACCGGCGACTGCGCCAACCCGAACATCCGCTTCGAGTGGGACAACTACTCGGCCTCGGACAAACAGGCCTTCGTCGACGCCATCCAGTGCCTGGTGAACAAGCCGCCGTCCGGCAACTTCGCCCCGGCCAAGAACCGGTACGAGGACCTGGTCCGCCTGCACCAGTCCTACTCGCCCAACATCCACAGCAAGAGCACGACCCAGCAGACTCACAAGTTCCTCCTGTGGCACCGATACTACGTCTGGGCCTTCGAGCAGATCCTGCGCGACGAGTGCGGCTTCAACAGGGCCTTCCCGTGGTGGGACGAGAAGAAGTGGGCTGGCAAGTTCGCCCAGGCCACCATCTTCACCAGCCAGTACTTTGGTACCCTGCCCGGCTCTACCAACGGTGCTGCTACTTGCATCAACGACGGCGTACGTTTCACTTTTTTCACGCGCTGGAAGATGATGGAATGCTAATAAGCGTGTCTTTAGAAATTCGGTGGCATGCAGCTCTCTCTCGGACCCGGCATGACCACTAACAACCCCCACTGTCTCCAGCGTGCCGTCAACGAGCAGATCACCGCTCAGACCGGCCAGAACGCCTGGGACACATGCCGATCGCGAACGTCGTACCCCGACTTCCACTCCTGCGTTGAGTTCACGTAAGTTTGCTCCAACCACTTAGTACCTTATCAAATTTATATTCGTCTAACCTAAATACAGCTTCCACGCCCAAGGCCACAACGGCGTCGGCGGCGTCATGGCCGACGCCATCGCCTCGCCCGGCGACCCGTCCTTCTTCATGCACCACCTGTTCGTGGACTACGCGTTCCGCAAGTGGCAGCTGGACGACGTGGCCACGCGCACGACGACCATCAGCGGCTGCGCCGACAACGTCAGCTGCCAGCCGCTGACCCTCGACACCATGGTGTACATGGGTCAGATCTGCGGCGCCAAGTGCCCCGACCTCAAGGTCCGCGACATCCTCAACACCCTCCAGGGCCACCTCTGCTACCGGTACGACTACTAGAGATAGTTCCATCGTTGCTGGGCTGCGGGGTTTAGTTAGGCTTTGGCTTTGGCTTTGGCTTTGGCTGGGGGGAGTCTCGGGACGGGAAGCCGGGACATGCACATAGACGCGACGACTCGACACATAATAGATACTCTCATTGTAATTACCTGAAGAAAGAACCGAACAGTTCTAATCATAGCGTTCATTCCATGACTTTTGGCTTAGCACTACTTGGTGTGTTTGATTCCATGTGATATCCTACATGCGAAGTCTAGCTTATGAACTCCTGCAGGTAACCACCCTAATTTTCGGCGAATTGTTGCGGTAAGGCTCGTTGCACCCAATTAATATGCCTACTTCCGGTCGCGAGAATGGGGCCTTTTTACGGCGTATGTAGGACTGCAGGAAACCTGTTGGCAATTTTCTAGTATAGGACTTAGGCACACGATCTGTTCCTAGGTAGCTGACAGCTTTGCCATCGACGTGCTTGGCGGTTATGAGGTGTAGCGATTATTTTTAGAGCTAACCTGGGTACACAGCAGCTTGTAGGCTTATTTCCTACCAGATAGCCATGAATGCGAGCAAATGCGCAGGGTTACGTTCTTGGATTATGGGGGCGGCGCTGACCCATCAAAATCGTGGCCCCCTATTCCTTTGCACTTACAAATCAGGAAGGCTCAATTTCCCAACCGAATACTGGAGCTCTCAAGCCTTACTGCGTTTACTTGACGGCGACGCTAGGTAAGTCTTTATTCTCCAATACCTGAATACCTAGGATACGAGGACACATAGACGATTATTTAGCGAGGCATTACTGCTGACGCCGTTTCTCGGTAAGGTCAAGAAGTCACTAGCTAAGCTTCTTAGTCGGTGTTAGTATGATCAGGCGGATACCTAGGCCAAGATCTGGAAGCCTTGGAGTATACGAACCCGAGGACGATGATGGCATAACGCCGAGCGACCACAAAGGCGAGTGACTTTCTAGACTTCCCGATAAGTCAACTGGATAGAAGTCGAAAAAGTCAGATGACAAGTTCAATTCTTGGGAAAAGGAGCTTTACTGCTACCCCGCCATGTTTGCCACGCTTTAACATAGCTGCGAATTGCTTAACCGTGGGAAAGCTTGAATGAAGCTCCTCATTGGCCAATTGCTCGAAGCTCTATGCTAGGTGGAGGGAACGGGCAGACGGGTCGGTCCATGTTGTATGTATAAGGTATAGCAGTCCTGGTCGAGCAACAGCATATGGCCTCTGGATTATGAGCTCATAGACCCTCCATCGATGCAGCTGTTCCAAGTTTTGTGAGTGTTGGATATCTCCCCGAGTTATTTCTCACTGTTCTATAAGTCTCTTTAGCTTTCAGCTTCTTACTAGATCGGTCCCTAATGCAATTATGCAAATTGTGCACATTTAGTATACTCGATTCCACGGCACTCGCACACCTAAGATTAACCGCCTCGTCATCATCCTTTCTACGATATAGAAGCTTGCAATTATAACTTGACCATTGAGATCCCGTTTTTTAATATTATAATTCGCTGCGTTTGCACCACGGCCACCTAAAGAAACAGATCTTCAGGGACCAACCGAGACACATGGAAAAGCCTAGGCTGAAGTACAAACCCCCAAGTTCACATGGTTGGGTGCTTCCAGCGACTTGGGACGTCCCTGAGCCTGTCAGCTCTCGGCGAGTGGAGAAAGTGCTGCAGTGCCTGCATGGCGCTAATCAGAATGTTTCGTCACCAAGCTGCCAACGCACACTTTGGGATTTTTTGCTTCTCTTTTTCTTAATAGTCCTGGTCTCTTATTAATGGGCACAATTTCCCAGTGTCTCCCAGCCCCCCCACCATTTCTTGTGTCTCCCTGACTGCCGGTAGTGATCATTCTCGCTTCTGCGATCTTGGTGGGAACCTGCACTGTGCGATGAAGTTGGATACCGGTAGATCTGGCAGCCAGGCTTCCCCAGTTTGGCTTCCTGTGGCCAGAAATCTTGAGCTGAGGACCTGGTGCCGACGTCTGCTCATTGGGGAGGACCGATAGCCTTATCGACCAGAATGGGCTCAAGTATGCTAGACTTCTGACCAGTCATTTCTCGAGTATTAGATTGCTAGAGAGCCCGTCCAATACAAAGCAGCGGAGGTCGAAGTCGCAAAAGTCGCAAAAGTCTTCAATGTTAAGCGAATGCATGTAATCCGAAGCTACCGTTGAGTTGGCCGAACTTATAGCATTGGCTCCTTTGCGCGACAGATGAAAGATCTACAGCGCAGCAATGAAGAAGCCTTTGATCAAGGAAACAGCTAGAATAGTCTCCGTGTCACTCTTGATAGGCATCTCTTAATCGGGCAGTGATATAATGATGCAAGAAAGTGTGTTAAGGTGGACCGTGCGAGAAAGTGCTAAGTGCTCACCCTTGGCACCTTGCAGCTTCCAGCTTCCATCCATGTTCTCCCTGCTGTGTTCAGTTTCGTACTATAGACTGGACACTTCCTTCCGTCTCAGCTCTATGAAGGAACCTTGAGAAAAACACCATCGTTCCGAGCCATTGAAATGTGAACATGTTAGCGACAACTCATCTTTTATTAGAGTATCCAAATCCAAATATTTTACCTCCAATATTCATTGCGTCGGACTCTGACCGGCGAACAGGCTGCGCCGGCGCTGCTGTCGCGGCCGGGTTCGCGCGGTAGTGTCCGCGGTGCATCAGGCACTACGTCCGTTGACAGCACAAGACGAAACAACAGGAGACGTCGCCCGGGACGATATTCGTAAGGTATCGTCAGTTTCCCTTCGGAGACCTGGTATCCCGGCCGGTTTTGCTTTGCGATGATTTTCCAGGCGGCCAACACCACCAGCCATCCCCATTTCCCACGTCCATCTGGCCCAGCCTCCCACTTTACAACCAAGTCTTCCAGTTTCCCACGATCCGCACCACAAACAGCTTCTTCTCCTGAGCAGCTGCATGTACCGCCTCCTACATCTTCTCACTTAGGGCTACCTGTTCTCTCATCTTGTACTCCTTCCGCTCTCTCACGTCTTTGGAGGGGAACTAGGAGTGCTTCTCTCACTGAGCCCTGGTACGCAATCCTTGATACACACTTGCATACCCATACACCACGTACATACACACCCACCCACCCATTCATCCACACGCGCAAGTTGACAGCCTTTCTGTCATATTTGCCTACACAACTCAAGTCTAGGCCGAGTAAGGTTTGGATTTGGTCACCTACAATCCTGGTCCACTACTAGCACATATTGTTCTTCTCAGCTTGTCTCACCACTACCCGTGGTGACTACTCACATTGTCCACTTCAGCATCAGCTCGCCCTGTTGTGGAAACGACAGCAAAGTTGACAGACCAAAAACCCTCCATACCCTCTTACGACCGTCACGACCGTTACGAATTTTCTACACCGCCACCTCCCCAGCGCCAGCAGCGAGGCATTCATCAGCAATCCCCTCAGCAACCTACGCCAGATCGGAGGTCTACACATACCCCTTCATCTATTCACCGCCTGCGTAGGACTCCGCGCTTCTCATCTTCCCCTATCTCTCAGCCAGAGGCGAGACAGCCACGTCAAAACATCGGTCGAGTTACAGTTACTCTTGGCCCGCAGGGACAGTACGTTCTCGCTGGCACTGAACACCAGGCTCGCAGACATCGTCCTAAACCACCGAGACGGCAACTCTCGCAAGGGAATCTAAGTGACGACTCTCAAGCAACCTCAAGTAGCCCTCCCTCACCACGTGAGACAGCTCACTCTGCCTCAGACCCTAATAAACCCGAACCACATCCTGCCGTTCGCATCTCGAAGCAGACCCACAGTGCCATCTTATATGCCCTCGAGCAAACACTACGTGGCCCCAAAAAAATCTCTGACGATCCCGTCGAGCTATACGCCCCGATGTCCGATCTGATGGGAGGACGAGGTCCTGCCACCTCGAATGGCAGTGGTGCGTCACCAGCACGCCCTACCACGGCACGAGCCGCTGTTGGTTCTCCTTCGGGGATTAGAGGTCCTCGAGTGATCATGCAGGAGAGAGCCGCGCGAGAAGCCGCACGTGAGCGACAGCGTGAGGAACAAGAACGAGAGCGTTTGGAGAGAGAACATGCCGAGAATGAGGCGCGTTTGCAAGAAGAGGCGCTACGACGTGAAGCGGAGCGCAAAGAGACAGAGCGTCGAGCTGCTGCTGTTGCTGCCGCTGCTGGCGCTGGTTCATTCGGAACTGGTGGCGTTCCGGTTGGCCCCGAACCTAGCACTCCACGACGAGCCACGCAACCTGCCCCGTCCGGTCGCGCAACCACGGACACCGGTTCCCGCCCCACGGGGCAATCACGGGTCCCTACTACGGCTCAGGCCCAACCCTCGCAGTCGACACGACATGCGCGAGGCAATTCGGGCACACAAGGAGGGGCAGCGCCCTCAGCTTCGGGCCCTGGATTAGCTAACACCTACGGAGCCCAAGCCCAACAGCACGCTCCCCAGCTGAGCGAATCTTCCGCGGCTGTCGGACGAGGTAGAAACTCGACGTTCCCTCACGCATTTGAGCGCTGGGAAACCCTATCAGCTCATTGGGAAGGCCTCACTAGCTTCTGGATCCGGCGACTGGAGCAAAGCGCACAGGAGATCAGCCAGGACCCCATCTCTGCACAGCTGTCCCGTCAGGTCACCGACCTTTCATCTGCGGGCGCTAATCTCTTCCACGCTGTGGTCGAATTGCAGCGACTCCGAGCTTCATCGGAGCGCAAGTTCCAACGCTGGTTCTTCGAGACCCGCGCCGATGTAGAGCGTGCTCAAGAGGTCACGGCAATGCTCGAGGTGGCTCTCGATGAGGAGCGACGAAGCCGAGCTGACGCTATTCAGGAGGCTATTGAGAATTCGCAAGGCGCCGCCAAGATGCAGAAGCAGATAGCCGAGTTGCGCAAGGAATTGACAATTTCCAAGGAGGAAGCGCGACGTGCTTGGGAGGAGCTCGGCCGACGAGAGCAGGAAGAGCGAGATCGTACCATGTCTCTGCAGCTCGGCCAACCCACCATCGTCGGTGGCGTTCAAGTCGTCCCGATGACTCAAGGCGTAGGCCGTGGCCACATGCAGCGAGACCCTCGTTCCTACGGCCAGCCTGAAGGCGCGGAGTACGCTCAGTCGCCCACCTCGCCCTCGGCTGCTCGCGCTCAGTACACTCAGGCCCCTGCAGTCAAGCCTGGCGCAGCTCCGGGTGGCGGTCACACTGCCTACCAGACGCCTTCGTCTGTTCACCACCAACAGAGCTACGGTTCCGAAGGAACTTATAGCGAAGGTCAGTACATGAATGGCGCACCCAATGTCGCACCCAATGAAGCGCGCAATGGCGTGCACAACGGCGTACCTAGTGGCGCATCGAGACCCGTTCGAGACACCCAAGAGCACAATTTCTCAGAACATTCAGCACATGCTAGTCCCGTCCGCAACTCTCATTCAAAGCGTTCTGACGTTGCAGCAGAAGAGTTCGAGACACCGGCAACGCAGCCGAGCGTCTACCAGCCGACTGGTTCCGGTGGTGCCCACCAACCCCAATACTCGTCAGCTCCGGATTACAGCGGCTCAGAATATGCCGCGCCCTGGGACGATCTGGGCTCTAGAGGAGACATGGGTCCCCGCCACCACCATCCGACTCGCTTGAGCGATGTGCTTGAAGAAGAGGAAGAGCGCAGTCGTACGAGTGCGAGCCAGAGTCAGGTCAGCCGACCTTAGGTCGGTCAGCCTTAGTGGTCGCAGAGTACCTGTTTTCCCATTCTGCAAGATACCCCAAATTCATCGGCAACAACACCACCCACCAAAGCTTTCTAGCATTTGTTGAAGAGATCGATACCCCGTTTGATAATTTGTTTGGAGGACGATGTGACGTCGTTCTTTTTTATTGCATACAGGTGGCATTGAAAGGCGTAATCCACTAATACTTCGACGACGATACTTCATCCACTGGTGTTTTGCCTGGGGATCTTTCACCTTCTGCCCCTACGAATGGGAGCTTCTTCGGCGTACTGAGTGTTATGGTGGACGAAAGCAGAATCGACGTCGTTGCATGAGCTGCCTTATGTTGTTTCAGCAAGGCGTCGCTAATAAGTGACGATCGTGCACATGGACGGTAATGGTGTATGGCAGGCGGGTAGGCATTCTGGCAGGCATTTGCGAAAAAAGAAAAAAGAATTTGGCATCATTGGCATTGGCATTTCTCTCACCATTCTCTTCGCCCTCGACCTTGGCACAAGGTATTCAATCGCCACTTCTAGGGATTCCCCCTCCTACTATGCATAATGGACCGAGTTGGGAGGGCTCTAACTTTGCTTTTGTATGTGATCAGGGAGGGGCGCTGTCATAATGAGAAGAGGAGGATGCAACGAGGCTTGATCGAGGATCGCCTGACTTTGTCTGGTGGAAAGACACCTAGCTAGCTGCGTTGTAGCAGGGGCACTTGCACCTGCACATGTAGATAGTTATAGGAATAAATGGTGATGCAATTTCACCACTCGTCTTGGGTTTCCATCTATTCCAGAGCATGGCAATACCTGCTCTGAATTTAATGTCACTAACAGTAGAGGATCTTGACGTAGCCCAGAAATGCTGATCCAGGGCTGAGTTACTAACACCGGTATTCCGTTCGTATTCCACGGTTTGAAATTGCGAAGTGGTATTCATATTTTCGCCGTGAAGGTCTCGTATGTACATTCAGCTTTACGCAGATGTTCTCATGGGGTGGAGTGGCTGGAGCAGCCACACAGTGGCATAAAGCCAGACTGGGCAGACCTCGGAACTCGCCGGGGCTTTCGTAGGTACCTAAGCTGCTAAGCTACCGAACTGACCATTCATCAGAGCTCCAAATAATATTTTCTGGCTGCAAAAGCCCAGTTCAGAAGACGACACAACGCAAAAAATCCGCAACGTCCGACACTCTTGCAATTCAATTGCAGCGGATCGAATTGCGAAAGATGTCGCGGTCGCTAGCTGCTCCGCAGCCACTATTGCGATCTCTTTTTCAGAGCCGGCCGCGAGCGCAGCAATGCCGGCGCTTCCTCTCGACACATCCGCCGTGCTCCTACCCTAGCAGCTCCCGGCGGCCAACGGCGGTCTCGCAGCGAACCCGCGCCGCCGACGCCGACGCCCAATGCTCGAACCCGAAGCCGTTCTTCCTCGAACAGCGCAGATGCAAGGCCAAGACGGTGGAGGAGGCGCGCAGCAGGTACCGGACCGGCCCGTTCTCCTGGAAGGCGGGGCTGCTGTTCGTGCTGACGAGCGTGGGCCTCGTGTGGTACTTCGAGCACGAGAAGAAGCGCATGCACCGCAAGAGGATCGCCGAGGCTACCAAGGGCGTTGGGAAGCCGAAGGTTGGCGGCGAGTTCGAGCTGGTTGATCAGGATGGCAGACCCTTCTCCAGTCGGGACTTGAAGGGCCGGTATAGTCTGGTTAGTCTTTACTCTACTTTCCTTTTTATTTTATGCTCTATGCTTTTATGGCCTCTGTCTACTATAGCGTGCGGGGTTCTATGTGGTCTGAGAGAATACGAAAATATGAGAGAATACTGGGTGTGCTAATGGGATGCGCCAAACAGGTCTATTTCGGCTTCACCCACTGCCCCGACATCTGCCCCGAAGAGCTGGACAAGATGGCGCGCATGTTCGACCTCGTGGAGGAGCAGGCGCCGGGGGCCCTGACGCCCGTCTTCATCACCTGCGACCCGGCGCGCGACGACCCCAAGATCCTCAAGTCGTACCTGGCCGAGTTCCACCCGCGCTTCGTCGGGCTGACGGGCACGTACGACCAGATCAAGAACGTGTGCAAGGCGTACCGGGTCTACTTCAGCACGCCCAAGGACGTCAAGCCCGGCCAGGATTACCTCGTCGACCATAGCATCTACTTCTACTTGATGGACCCCGAGGGCGACTTCGTGGAGGCGCTGGGTCGACAGCATAGCCCGGAGCAGGCGGCTAAGGTCATTCTGGACCATATGAAGGATTGGAAAGGCAGCTGGAGGAAATAGGAGGCTGATGCGATAAGGTGAGGTGAGGCGGGGCGGAGGGAGATAGGAGCGGGCGTGTGAGAATACTAGGTTAGATACTCCGGGTTGGCACTCTCCCACTCGCCTTGCGACGTTGGTCAGGTGCAGTAAAACTGCTTACCTAGGTACACATAAGAACTTGGTGTGCTCGCTGTACATATAGAATCATATAAGGCGTCACCTCAGCCTATGGAATCAAGTCTCCAATGATACCACAAATAATTCCCATCTCCAGTTCGCGCAACGGGTAATAAATCGTTGATCAAACAGTGCCGGGAACAATACTAACGAGTCGCAAATTGGCAATTATCAATATTGCATCTCGGAAACCACCAAGATACATTCATTCACAAACAGAGCTTATGACATGTGCGTTGTACGAGCTCCAGTAATTCCCCGATAAGACCCAGTTCTCCATATTGATAAAAGCGCCGAACCTCTCCGATTTATTTATTTGCTTAGAGACGACCAGTCCAGTTTCTGAACTCAACCCCCACAACGAGGAATGAGGTAGACCTGACGGCATTCGTTCTCTATGCGAAGCATGGTATGAGGTAATCTGCGGTGATACATCATGAAGGCTTTCCGTGCGAGCGCGTCCCTTGGCGGCGCGGTCTCGGGTCACATCCTACGGCCCCACCATCTTCCTACGCCGCTGAGTCCGACTCGGGCCAGCGGCAGCCGCGTCGTATTACGAGGCGCTGCTATCGGGGGCCCAGTGCCGTCGTCTGGACAGCTTGGTGTCTCGGGTTGCTGCTCTTATAGTATAGATCACAGGACGCCCAAACCGCCGCCTTTTGCTTTCGCCTTCGAGTAAGTGTGGCAGAGCTGCATCGTCTCCCTTAGGAATAGAGGGAGGTGAGCTCCGGCAGTCAGAGAGTAAAGAGTATTTTGCTTACGGAAGTGCAGTATCGATGGCGTTCTCCTACATGTCGCAAAACCAATCCCCGGCGCGCCGGAGACACTAGCCTACCTTCAGAAGCACAACATCCCATTTATCCTCCTGACTAACGGCGGCGGCAAGCACGAGACGGAGCGCGTGGCAGACCTAAGCGCCCGCCTCGGCGTCAAGCTAACCACGGACAACTTCATCCAGTCGCACACGCCGTTCCAGGAGCTGGTGCACCACTACGACAGCCAAAGCCACGACTCCAAGGAAGGCCTGCGCGACAAGAACATCCTCGTCACGGGTTCCGACGCCGCAAAATGCCGAGACATCGCCGAACAGTACGGCTTCAAGCACGTCATCATCCCCGCGGACATCCTAGCCGCGCACCCGACCATCTGGCCCTTCGACCCGCTCATGGAGGAGGTGTACGCAAAGACGGCAAGGCCGCTGCCGAGCCGAGACCCCAAGATCGACGCCATCTTCGTGTTCAACGACCCGCGCGACTGGGCGCTGGACACCCAGATCATCCTCGACCTGCTCATGTCGCGGGACGGCGTGCTGGGCACGTACTCGGCGAAGAACGGGCGCGGGGACCTGCCGAACCACGGGTGGCAGCGCGACGGCCAGCCGCCGCTGTTCTTCAGCAACCCGGACCTGTTCTGGAGCGCGGCGTACCACCTGCCGCGCCTGGGCCAGGGCGCCTTCCAGGCGGCCGTCGCGGGCGTGTGGGCGGAGGTCACGGGCGGGCGCGCGCCGCTCGAACGGACGGCCATCGGGAAGCCGCACGGCCGCACGTACGGCTTCGCGGAGCGCGTGCTCAACGCGCACCGGGCCAGGGCGCTGGGGGTCGACGACCCGGACCGCCTGGAGCCGCTGCGGCGCGTGTACATGGTCGGCGACAACCCGGCCAGCGACGTCCGCGGCGCCAACGAGTACGTGAGCCCCGTCGGGACGCGCTGGACGTCGGTGCTCGTGCGCACGGGCGTCTGGAGCCCGGAGCGGGGCGGGGAGCCGGCTTATGCGCCTCGGGTTATCGTGGACGATGTTCGGGCGGCGGTGGCGTGGGCTTTGGAGCAGGAGGGGTGGGGAGGGTCGAGTTTTGGGGAGGCTTAGGGGGGTTGAGAGTGAGTTAGGTTGTGGTTATTTCGCGGTTCTGCCGTTATGTGGTACTGAGTCCTAACTTTACTCACTCACTGAGAGTGCGGAGAAATACGATACGGCATGATTGTTTACCTACCTTATAAGCATAGGACATAGTCACTTGGTGAGAGGAACAACATGGAGAGAGTTAGATTCCGGTTTGTCCACAGAGGTCGAGAGGGTATTCTAGAACTGCATAATACACTTGACATATCATATATAATCGGAACTCTTTATTATTGCTTATCTTGCCTATGAGAGAGTATAGGGGTATAACGCTTGGATATCTAATCTTTGTTGGTGGGATATTTGCTTAGTGCTGCATTAGAGGAGAGAATAGGGGTTTGATGGGCCTGAAATGTCTTGTCTCACATATAAGGCACTATTTGCTTGCTGCAAATAGCGATGTCGCTTTTGCAACATGTCTTAACACTGATAAATGGTAGAAACCATTCTACCACAGGTTCCTAAACGCTAGTTGGTGTCAAAGACGATACTCCCATACGCTCAGTTCGTGCGACTTATATGTATGGCAAACGTGTGATGGAAATCCCAATTATGTAATAGGTCCTTGGAAGGTTAGCTACGTAGGCGCATGAAATCCACGACCTTCGAGGTATGCAACAACCTTACGTCATACACGTCAAGCACGTGCTACTGGAAACGCCTCTGAGAGGTCAAACAAAGCATAATTCCAAAACTTGTATTCCGTACATAGCAACACTTGTATAGCATAACTCTTTGAGGAACCTTAAACTCGAGTTGGAATTGATCCAAACTGGTGTACGCAATCCGTAACACATGTTATACGGTCTCTCTTTGCTGATGCGATTGCAACGGACGTAGGTAGGCTTTTAATGTGTTTGTCAAAGGCGTGAGTTTGAATGAGACCGATAGCCGTCCCAAGTATTTTAAGGTTACCGCAAGGGTACATTCCCTGCAACAATCACCTGCAAGGGGACCCCGGCAGAATAGCGTCAGACTAAGTGGCCCATGTGCGAGTAGCACGGTGATGTACTATGCTATCATACGTACTGTATATACAGTACTATACGCACATGGGCCACTTAGTCTGACGCCCTTCTGCCCGGTTACTGCAGTTTGGCGACCGCCTTACAGGACCCTCGTACTTACCCTATTCGACAATATTTTTCGATTAATCATTTTATCTTTGTCTCTTAATGTGCGGCTTCTTATCAGTCCTCAGGCGATCCTTCAAGCAATCTCTATACTCACACTCATACCCGAAGCCTGATTTCGACTTGTGAACCTACAACGTTGCTTATCTCCCTCATTGCAATCGGTCACACGATCTAATCCAAACCCTATCGCTCTAGACCAAGTCCCTCGCCACTAGCTTCTCATGGTGTAGATACTTGCTTTTCCCTGCCCCTCATTTATTGGACATCACAATAATGTCTTCGACATCTACACCGAACCTCACCGGCGATGGACATCCTCTACGATCTGTTCTTAAACAGGATGACGAATCAGAGAGACCCTTATCCCAGAGCACGCCTGCAAGTACTAAAGGTTGGTTTATTTGGTTCCATTTTGCCCTCCACCGCCAGGGAATTATCTCATCCTCTGCCCTCGCACAGTCACAGTCACACCTGCACATGTGAGACTTCACTGATGACGTACGCCCGTATACTTGCCAAGGTCGATTGGTGTATCTACGTTTCCTCTTCCTTTCACATACTAGAAAGCACTTTGGCTGGTGCCTAGGGTGCCGTGACCTCCAAATCTCAGGGCGCACACGTAGAAGGAAGCAGCGGTCTAGACTGTTCAGTTATACTATACCTAACGAGATATAGTCGGGGAGATATAAATAAAAGGTTAAAGATGTTCATCCGTGGAAGCCCACGAGTGAATCTCGAATATTATATACCGTTCTTCACTGGCCAATGAATATTTCCCTCTACATATCAGACTTACTTACTCTATCTCAGCCGTACAGATAGCCGAACCCGAACCAGATCAAGAAGACTTTCAGCCTAAGAGGCAGTATTCAGCTGGGCTTGCAAGACGCCTGAGTGGTCGTCCTCCTATGCCCGAATTTGGCTCTTCTAGATCTTCGCTTCTAAGTCAGACGACCCTAGAGGCTCTAAGTACCCATACTAGCAGCCCATCTCTTCATCATCAACAGGATGGTAGCCGTCCACATTCTCATCACCACCACCACCATCACCACTTAGATAGATTTGTTGCCCAAGTTGCCGATTGGTTGGAACATGAGCAAACCAAAAAGCAAAACAGAAAGTCGAGGAGAGTCCATTCGAGCAGGCGAAGCAGATCCACCAAGGATGACACAGAGAGCACTGACACGCAGCAACAACCCGAGAGGCACAGAGCATACTCGATTGATTCCCAATCTAGCGACGTATCTCTAGACAGGCTGCAAAAGATCATCGACGACGGAATGAGTGCCTTGGGACTCCGCGGAATACCGCACTATAGCCCAAAGCCTGGGAAGAAATCCCAACGAAGACGGTCTGTTACCCTGCATCGGACGGCATCCTCTGACACAGAATACTATGACGGCGATGTCTTGGTCCCGAGCTGCGATGCCATTCTCGACAACTCCAAAACGCTGGGATATTCTGGCGGAAAGCCTTCTTCTTCTACTACTACTGTAGATGATGTTTCTATCACAAGTAAGAAAGAGGAGAAGGAGCGTAGGGCGTGGATTACCTTCAAAAATGAAATCATCAAACTAGCGCATACTTTGAGACTCAAGGGCTGGAGACGTGTCCCCCTGGATAGCGGCGAGAAGGTTGATGTCACGCGTCTTAGTGGGGCCTTGACGAATGCCGTGTACGTCGTTTCTCCACCAGAGGATGTGGTGGCTATAGGGGAAGGACATAAAAGAGCGCCAGCGAAATTGCTCCTGAGGGTCTATGGCCCCCAAGCGGACCACATCATCGACAGGGAGAACGAGCTCAGCGTGCTGAGGCGCCTCGCAAAGAAGAAAATCGGGCCTCGTTTGTTGGGAACCTTCACCAATGGCCGGTTTGAGCAGTACCTCAACGCGGTCACTCTTACCGCGGCCGATCTCAGAGATCCAGATACGTCGAAGCAAATCGCTAAGAGAATGAGGGAATTGCATGATGGCATCGAGCTCCTAGATAAAGAAAGAGATAGCGGGCCTATGGTCTTGAAGAATTGGGACAACTGGCTTGGTAGGGCCTCACGTGTGATGGCGTACTTGGACCGGAAGATCCTCTCTGGTGACCCTGGTCCTGTCAGGGGCCCGGCAGATGCGTGGAAGCAGCGAGGTCTTGTGTGCGGTGTCGAATGGGCTACATTCAAGCACATAGTGGAGAGATATCGAAAGCTCTTGTATGATTACTACGGGGGCCCCAGTGCTTTACGGGAGCATCTTGTGTTCGCACACAGTGATGTAAGTTTAATCTTTACCCCATTAGGTATTCTTCGAAAAGAATATATAAAGGCAAATCGAGGGGTATTATACTGATTCGTAGCAGACGCAATACGGCAATATCCTGCGCATCCGCCCTGACGACAAGAAGTCGCCCTTGCTCCAGCCCAACTACGAGCACAAGCAGCTCGTAGTCATAGACTTTGAGTACTCGGCAGCCAACACCCGAGGTCTCGAATTCGCGAATCATTTCACAGAATGGTGCTACAACTACCACGACGAAAACGCGCCCTACGCCTGCAACACTTCTCTCTACCCCACGCCGGACGAGCAGCGCCGCTTCATCCGCGCCTACGTAAACCACCGGCCAGAGTTCCCGCACCCGAACGCATCTACGCCTAATCTGACTCCTCTCGCTACTCCGACCCTGACGCCTAGCTCATCTGGACTCGGCCCCACGAGCTCCATCAAGGAGTTCATGCTCGACTCGCGCGCGCCGCCCGGCGGCTGGAAGGAGGAGGAGAAGAAGCGCGACGACCTGGCCGAGCAGCAGGTCGAGGCCCTCGTGGAGGAGACGCGCATCTGGCGGGTGGCGAACAGCGCGTTTTGGATCGCGTGGGGCGTGCTACAAGCTAAGATCCCAGGGTTCGACGACGGAGACGAAGGCGGGAGCGAAGACGATGGCGAGGCCGAGGTTGAGGGAGCGGTCCAGCCGGCGCCCATCGCGGCCCCCGAGGAGGAAGAGGCCGAGGCGGCCGAGTTCGATTACCTGGCTTACGCGCAGGACCGTGCTATGTTCTTCCTCGGGGACTGCATCAAGATGGGGCTGATCAAGGAGGAGGATTTGCCGGAGGATGTTCGGGCGAAGGTCAAGTATGTGGACTCTGAGGGGCCCTTGTTACTTGCGTGATAAGTGTTACGAAGATGGAAGGAGAGTAAGAAGGGTGTGCGGGTGGGAGGTGAAGTAGAGAGGGGGGAGCATCAGAAATTTGGGGGTACTCCATGATGTTATGCCGAACGATATTGCCTCAGGGGTCTCAAATCATCAGTCTCCGAATAGGAAGGAAGAAAATGGGTTCGTTGACGAAGCCAGTATCTACTGCTATTTACCTACCTTATGAGACATGTGCTTAGCCGTGGTAGTGATGGGATGAAATACACCAAAATGGCCAAGCGAGTATATTTTAAGGGACCAACACATGTTGAAAGTACGGCCTCGTGTTTGGGCCGTAGTCTGATTTCTACTAAAATATTATGGTACGCACGGGGAAATAGGGGGCGGATTGAAGGCCGGGAAGAAGGAGGTCAGCCAAACCGAGGGCCGCGATACCATCGACCCGGGCAAGCAAGCAGGTTTGCGACAGGAAATAGCCGGTAAGAAGTAGAACGGTACTTGCCACTCTTCGCGTTATTACGCCGGCTACGATTATCCTGTCCCTTTGCTATTTTCCGAGGTCAACCTGGCGTCGGTATAACCCAAGTGCTGGATCTCTATCTATTTAGGTACCTACCTCTTAGGTAGACAATCAGGCGATATTTAATGGTGAATAGTAATCCGTGTGATGCCGTGCTAGCTAGCGGAAGTGGGTTTCAGCTCTTACCGTTCGATATGACAAATCCCGCTAAGAGCCAACAGAGGCCTCGCCCTCGTCCTAGCCTTACTATCATCCCCTTTCAAGAGCTTAAAGTATACTTTAAACCATACCTACCTTAGGTAAGTGGCTGAAAACTAGGTAGGTATCACTTATCACCGTTATAATATCTCTTACATAACCGAAGCTGACAAGATACGTACCCAGACAGATACCTAGACAGATGCATGGCCTCTTGGTGTTCTCGAATACCAAAATTTCACGCGGGCTGAAAGGTGAGAATCATGTCATGACAAGTTCGTATCGCGCCTACAACCCGCGTACCTCGTAATCCCGCACAGATTTCCATGCTGATAGATATCAAGTACGTAAGTTGTCATCCATATCAAGTCGCCAATGAAATTCCCGCATACATCTATTGTCGGTCACCCCCAATGACATCCGAACCCAGCTCGTCTCGAGACACAATCCATAGCGTCATCGTCGGCGGTCGAAGCAATTCTGGCATATCAAGACAGGTAACGTCAAGTCAGTAGAATAAAATCACGCATAGAACCCCAAATACCAGGCCAGTAGTCGGTCCTCTTGATTCAACCGGAACCCAAGGCTCATTCCGGCTCGTCATCGATCCAGTTTGATAATAGTAATAGCCCACGCTTCGCGCGGGAACGCTTTTTATAAGACAAAGTAGCTGCATAACTTGCGTCGCTGATCCGGAAAAAAAAAAACAGAGTGCCCAGCCCAACTAGAGAGGTATCTTTGCGTCCAAAAAGGGTAGAAACTAAACAAAAATAGTAAATAGTATAACAAAGATAGACAGCATAAAGCACTCAGGCTTTACTCGCTCGCTCGCTCGTCCGAAGTAGAGAGAAAACCGATCCAAATCTCGTAAGAGGGTATTATAACAACCGAAACAGAAGAAAAGAATGGATCAAAAAAATGACACCAACGCCGTAGATGTCCCAAAAAGTAAGCCGTGAGGCTACCCCGTTCTTGTCCAGCCGCGAGGCTCCATTCATCTTCGATAAATATGGCATGATGAGAAAAGTTGCGGGTTTTTGTTTCCTCTTCTGATTGCGCCAGTAACCCATGGAGGAGTGTAGTGTTGATCCTCCCGAAGCGAGGCCCCAAGCCCCGATGCTTCCTCCCAGAGGCGGTGCTGTGCTGTCCCACCTGATGAACTCGAGGCGGATCCGTGGATATCACTTGGATGCCGTGTCCTCCGGCGCTTTCTCATGGTCGTGTGACCTGTGTTTCTATCCATCCGTGCAATAAGCTTTTCCACCTTCGCTCTGGGCCCAGCGGCGATTTTCCATTATAAGATTGGTATATGATAGGCCTGTAATGCTCTAATCTTTTCCGAATGAATTATTATTCCACACCCTGATCCACAGAGCAGACGTAATTCCTTTTTCCCTCCATTTTTATTTTATTTTAATTCCTTTTTAGTGTCTATGGCGGCGACCCGAAGAGCCGCCCTCGTGCCGATGTGAATGGCGGTGAGAGTGGTGATGTTCGCGACGCGAGGAGCTCGAGTTCTCGAGTTCGCGTTCAAGGTTTTCGACTCGTTGGCGGTAGTCCCTCACGATGTCTCTGATGTGTGCGATGCGATCGAAGTCGAGCTCAAGCTCGTCGATCTGAGCCATAATACCCTGGAAGCGCGCAATTTCAGCATCGGCATTGTCCACCAGGTTGCCTGCGTGGTCATACTGCTGCATAGTCACGACGGAGCTCTGTTCGCTGAGGTACTCGATGCGCTGCTGGATCTGGTGCATCAGGCGGTCGAGGTGTCGTGAGAGGGCAGCAAGGCTGGCATTGTCGAGAAGGAGGCGACCTTGGGAAGAGGCGCGGCTAGCGGCGCGCGAGGACGAGGAGCCGGCCTGAGCTTGATGGTAACGGAGGAGATTGATTTCCTCGTCGGTCAGGCCCAATTGTGTGTCCTCGACAGTATTGGGCTCTGCGGACGGCATGGCTCTGCCGTGTAAGGGGCCGCGTCTGCTTCTGCGCCTGCGTCTGCGTCTGCGACCGCAACTTGGCTAGGAATCGAGCGCTGTGTAGCGTCGGTAGAGCAGGGGGCTAGAGGACGGCGGTGGTAAGCGGGGCGGATTCGGATGCAACGTCGTGTACTTCTGGTACGAAAGAGGTTGCGACACCCTTTGGTCAAGCGTCGAGTCGGCCGCGGCGCGCGGCTTCATTGTCTCGAGATGGCGAAAGACGGTATCGACGCCGATTGCAATGGGAGCATAGCAAGACTGGTTGAAGGGGGAAGCGATCCGGAAGAGATTCGGCTGGACGGACACACGGACTCTCTCGGTTCTCGAAGCTGGATAAGGGCTGGCAGGGTTTGCACAGAAGATGGAGGGGAGATGGACGGCTGAATTTGGATAGCACCCTGTATCCAGGTTCTTTTGAAATTTTGTGATACAACCGGCAAACGACCTACTCCTACTTGGTCCTACTCTCTGCCACACCCATACAAGGGACTTGGTGGTATACTCGGCGCAATGTGAATCCTTCGCAGGATGGTGCAATGGACAAGCTGCGAGATGGCGGTCAGCTGCAGTAGTAGTTTCTTTTTCTTCTTCCCCGCAAAAGGTATATCGTCATCGGTTATTAGGAAGAGAAGTTGGTCATCATATCTCTCTCTTCGCCCAGATGCTTTGTGCTACCGGCTACCTCACCTAGGCAGGTAAGCTGTGTGTGAGGTAATTAACAGCTCGTGAATGGAGCGGGCGAGCTGTGTACATAAGAATGCCGCACGCTAGCAGGGAGAGTTGGGAGAGTTGGTGGTTGAGAATAATAATTATCCTGGGGAACCGGCGGGGCCAATGGGAACCAGGGTCCCGGGATGTGCGGTGGACGTGTGGTGGATAATGCAGTGGATATCATAGGCCGCGGTGAGAGTATATCGACTTTTTCAGATTCGCATCTCTCTCTCGACACGCGTGAAGGCCGAGTCAGTCTTCAATATTTCAGGACCGATGGCCCACTTGAACCGGAGTGCTGGTTTCTCTATTGTTACAACGCGCCGAGAGACTGATACGGGTGGTACATTCCCCTGCGTTAGAAGGGCATGGATCGGTTGGCGATCAAAAGAACTCGGTCTTACATAGAACGCTTCTAGCGCTTATGTGCTTTTTCTTTGAGGACTTGTTTGTTGGTGTAAGCTTCAAGGTCCGGGGCCTTCAATTATTGCTCAGAAGACTGCCGGAGTATAGCAGCGAGCTGTATAGGTAGATACTTAGTATGATATTTAGTATGTCTCTCCCATGAGCTGATATATGACCTGAGGGTACAAGGATTGAGAATTCATCAGACTGATGTCGAGTAAAAGGGAAATAAATTTGATGAGGGTTAGCTCGCGGAGACTCCAAACACCGCATGGCGCTAAAATATCGGGGCGATGTTCTGTAGACATATAAGCAATTGGCCTAATCGTATTCTAGGTATGTAGCGTACATGTCCAGTATCAAACAAACTCAACCGACGTCATAGTATCGTTTCAAGTACCGACGTACTTGGATGTAATAGGGCTTCTTTTCTTCCTTGAGCCGCATCAACTTTACACTGCATCTACGCTGCATCTCTGCTGCATCTCCAGCTAAGGGAATCGTTGCTATCATTGCCCATCCAGTTCTATACTACAGCACATATGGTTAGGGCTGCTTGGATTCGCAGTCAAAGGATTGGCCTTGCGTCCCCCGTCTGCAGAGCTCTCTGCATAGCTACCCCGTACGTACATTAGGCCGTGATCTACGGTGCATTGCAGCAATCTCCGACTGGGATTCCTCCATCAGGATCCGGACCTCTATTCTCCGCCATATTAAAACGCAACCGCACGCTAGATGCGTATTACGGCTCTCTCGATCACTGGATCTCACGCTTCTCTTCCAGTACGGTCTTGATGCCGAGATTCTATGAGTATCCGATTACATTATCAATAGGTAGAGTCTTTCGCCTCTATTCCATATCGCGCGATTACCCGGACGTTGAGACAGAACGCGACGAGAATCTCCATCTTCTCTCCCGGAATCGAGGGTCTGAAGATATCTGGAGAAATAAGGGCGCCTATTCCGCACAAGCGCCATTGGCATCCTAAATCGTCCATGTTTCATTAAACGCTGATGTTCCAGTACGCCTTTGCGCTCTTAATCCTAGGCGTAGAGGGGCGCCTTATATGTGATACTTGGCTATCATCCTCGTGAGGCCGTTAGCATACTAAACACGTTCCTTTAGAGAGCACCATGCGCTTCAGGCCTATGCTCATTGATCCTAGGAACAATCCTCCGAGATGGCCATGTGAGAATCCCGAATTATACTGATACCAGAATAAACACCTCTCTGTCTGACTTGAAGACTTGCGACGCAAAAATCGCCGACACACCATATAAGGTGCCATGAGGCTCTAATAAAGCACTCTTGGTTGTCATAAGTCATCGGTTCAGTAGATGAAGAACGTGACATATGAGGACCTTAACGGCGCACTGGTCTATTGAGAGCCCCTGGCGCCGTCTCCGGCTTGATGGGAGACATGGTGGCCATCATGCTTGGCGAGTTAGTCACGAAGAGACTTATAGGGTCGCGAATGGCGGGCACGACGGGTCTTAGCGGGCCAAGAACCAAGATGCAGAAAGTTTTATTAAATTGAGGTTGATCTAACTCTTGAATATAGGGTATCCAGGCAAGACAAAGGAAACCGTCCATCCTTTAGCAATCTAGGCTGAGACATCTAGAAACACGCCGAGCATGGATGAGATTTTACCAGTCAGCCCCCTGATATCTAAACTGCGAGTAATGACCAGAGCCTACGTCTGCAAATCGACAACGTTCGTGTCGCTGCAGGCGAGAAGCTCATCAAACTACGCCTTTCAAGCGGACAAACGACTTTATCGGCGATATTCTTTCGCCTGGCATATACACGGGTTACGAGGGTCTCTCGAGCTTTGCATAGGAACACTGGGGTGGTCCGCCACAGCACACCCGGGCATTTGGCTCTCGGACTAGAACTGCTGGGGCAATCCGCGTGGACAGATCCACCAGGTGTTCTACATTCCGTACATAAGCTCGCATGGCGTGGAGATATAGGGACATATTCAGAGTTCGCCATGTTTTAAAGGACGACGTAAACTCCCCTTGCCAAATATTGAACCTGATTTGCGCCTTGAACTAAGTGATTCGACTCAGTTTAGTTTGTGGGCGAGCCTGAGTGGAGTGCTGAGGCTTCGAAAGTAAGAGACGACCTCAAATATTGCAACCACGAACTTAGACGCCAATGACGATAACGTCAGGAATAATGTCAGCACAGCAATGTATATTAACGGCTATTGGATGATCGTCTAAGGCGTCCACGGATAGTATCCTAAGTACAATTATCCTGACGCTGCACCCCTTTTCCACTCTTTCCCTCCCCTTATCTTCGTCCTCCTCCTACTCTCTTCCTCTTTCTCTTCCTCACAATCTCTCCCCACCAGCGACTGTGGATAGGTCTCAACCCATCGGCAACAGCTATGAGCGAGGATTAAAGGAGACATAGTGACCTAATTCCACTCAGACGCATCCCTCTCACTGCCCATGATTTGGGACTGTATGGTGGACACCGCGATAACACCAGACATCCCTAGCGAATCTCGTGCATTACCCAACTGTCGAGGATATTGGTAGATCATAAACGTCAACTGGCTGTACCTCGTGTCCCTCCCGAAACTTCGAGACTCTAGAGTCTCGGTGTCGACTTGTCCTCTCTCCATCAGTTCGGCATAATAACAGCGAGCTGCTATGGCATCTCCATGGGACACTCGGCATTATTAAGCTACCTAGTGAGCCATATTAGCCAGTTCATCAAGTCGGCTTGTGTGTGGGATCTAGCGGCTACGATCCAAGGACGCCTTTATTTCGGAATCTTGCTCCTCGTCCCCCCCGACCAGTTCCCATCAGACCCTTACGACAGTACGTTGGACTTGAGGGTGGCGACTGGTTCCACGGGATACGTAGTATCTTCCACGATACGTTGTACTGGAGCGACCGACAGAACTCCCGAGACAGGAAGACATGGAGGTGGAATAGGCGTTGACAGTAGTACGTACAGCGGTCTTTGAGTACAGGAGGGAATGTGCTCAATTTGGGATATCTAACCTCTATGTGTTTGGCCAGACATATGGATGTATAGAGGAAGACGTACAATAGAGCAAACATATCATCAATAGACGTTAGAATCGAGGGCGCCGAGCGAAGTGCGGATGTGCGTGGAAGATGTTCACCAACGCTTATCATGAGAGGTTCACTTGCTCTGTGAGCGCACTACAATAGCTGCATATAATGTGGTCAAACGATCTACGCGACTACTCATCGCCTGCGAGGGTAGAGCAACGGCGTTACCGTCCATTGTGTCGCGAGTAATAGGCACAGCACATAATCCAATCATCTGGAGTGCTGCTTAGGCCTACCTCTTTAACTTTATCTACGATATATAGCTTGAGATGTCTTGCTGTTGCCCGTGAGAGAGGCATCCGACAGCCTGTATGGTGCCTCGTCCAAGAAAGAACGATGACCATTTGCTTCACAAGAGCATCATGCGCAACTTTGTGCACAGAGAGTCTAATGAGCTACACGTCGTCAAAGCAAAGTGGCATGGCATCGTGTAATTCGTGACGATACTCCTCCTTTCCATGCTTGCAGCCATTTCATCAGCTCCAGCAGGCCTCATGGATACGCGTACAGAGGCAGGGCTACTTTCATAAGATGGAGTCATCCGCCAACCATCCCAAATCCATGTTGCGTTCGTCTCTACACTAGTCCAGTAGCCATGGGTCGTGAGGCTCTTATCGCTCGTCGGTGGCGCGGATCGCCTGCAAACCCAGCTCCACGCGTCTCCGGACTCCAGGCGATCCGTGACGTCTGTGACAGCCCGAGTATGAGGCGCCCCTGCCTTGATCATCATCAGGGGACCCTCGTCGCGGCCCAGCTCAAGCTGGTTCCATGATCAACACCGCTTCGTTATGCTCGTGAAACCAACGGCAAGTTCCCTTCGCTCTCTTGAGAGCACGTTTTGTTAAACGATGAGGAGCTAAATATTCATGCGTTGGGACGACTTTTATGGCCCCAGTCGGACGTTTGAGCTAAGCGAGCTCTGGGAAAGGTAAGACGCATTGATCTGAACTAGGGAAAGAAGCTTGGTTAGCAGGGCTGAAACCGTAGTCGAAAGCAGGGGTTGTATGCTTTTTCGAGAATCGACTGTTGGTGGTTAGAGCTTGAATCATTCGAACGTCGTCAAGCTGTCTAATAGTCAACGATGGAGTAGTGTTAAACGAATATAATGTGTTGCGAAATCCGAGGAGTCAAGAGCGCTGCTTTGCCGTGTTTGCGAGCTCCTAGGAGACGATGAGCTGTCAGCGGTTAAGCACTTGCTTAACTACCTACAATAGATGATCCCATTTTGATGGCAACCAAGGACCCAAAATTACTGGGCGCATGGTTGTCTCGGATTAGTACTTTGAAGATGAGAGCATAGAGACTGAACATTCTTCATCCTGCCTTTCGCATTCGCAACAGCAGCAGTTTTGGCGGTAAACTTCCCTTAGGAGTGTGCATCAGCCATCTCACTCACCGTCAATGCAGCTGGTAGTGCGGATATTACTAAAGCGGTGGGTATTCCCGAATGGCAATCCTGCGCCAGACCGCTTTCCCAGTGCAGATGACTAGGTTCAGATAATCCTAGCACGGGTAGATCTCCAGCCGTGGATGACGAAACACTTTGGCCACGATACCCCCTTGTCCTTCCTTTTTCCGTTACTGTCTTGTCGTGTCGTGGACACTATGATCGGTCTTAGCAGTACGTCTAGTTCTGGGAAACACCCTTTCAGGCCTTCTAGCGAGCATCATAGGGATCGTTACAGATACAACTAAGGCGGTATCAAATCAGAGTGTTGGGACGATCCAGGTCTGTCAGCTTAGCAAAGGGCACCCACCACGGAGATGAAACTCCTATTTGCGTAAACGGGCAGGAATTTAGGGTTCACCGAAGATAGACACATTACTCTTTTGGAAGCCTACGAATCTTTCGGGCGGGTATAGTTCTGAGTCGGTCCTTCTAGGTTGCTCGGGTTGCAGGACGGAGCAGCAACAATGAGTCTTGTGACTGACGGAAAGAGATCACGGGCTGGTTGTGCTGGCTGTTCCCGCGAGCCACGTTGGCAGGACCGGGACGAGACGACCACAAACCACTCAGTGCCATCGGCTACAACGCTGACTGGATGCATCGTCGGAACCTGGCCGGCCGACCCGTGGGGGAGAAAGAAACGGAGAACTACCCCTTGCCCCCCTGCGAGCCATACCAAGACCTTGAAACCGAGATGGTTGCAGATCTAGAAGTTTATAGTGACCGCTTTTTTGGCGTATTTACCTAGCATTAGGTCCGTCCCGTATAGCACCTAGAGTCGGAGATGAGCATTCGTGCAGGCTTGCTTGCTTCTTCCACTACCACCACCGTCATCATCGTCATGGCTGCTTGCTGACACCCGTACTATTGACGGCCTCGAGGCTAGCCCTGCACAGAACGTACGATTTGCACAGATTAGATCGAGACTACCTAAATAAGGGCTTATCGGCCGATATGATATGTTATTTCGCCCAGTGCCGCGCTAATGTAGCCGCCAGCCTTCCCGGCTATCCGTGAGAGCGGCGGCGCCTGGCAGTGGAGTTCTAGCCGAGCAACGGCGCTGCTGCTAGAGATGTTTAGATTAAATGCTGTGCCGAAGCTGCGGTAGAGGAGCCGAATCCTGCATTAGCACGGTGCCGGTCTGGCTCACGATACCCTCCTAGAACGTGCTTCTGGTGTGTTCCACGGCTCGAGTTAGTTCAAGAGTGGTCAACGTATCTGACTACCCGATGTACGTGACAAGCCTTCGATCGCTGTAACGGGCGTCTTGGCTGGATAGGTAAGGAACAAATCTGAAAGGAATCGGCCGAGATTAGCGGAGTTCGCGCCGAGGAACGCCAACGTGTTTTGCTGTTGGTGACGTGTGACGCGGAGGTTGAAAGGGTGGATGGTGAATGGTCCAAGAACGAATAACGAAAAGAATAAGGAACGAATGATCTTATGCATGGGCCAGAAGAAATCCCAAGCGCTTGTATCGGGGGTGTGGGGCCCGTAACTGATCCGCGCTTCTTGCGTTGGGGGATGTGTTGCGGGGATTAGAACGCTTAGGTACTTTCGACCAGCATCCCCTGACCAAATCTGGATGTACAACGTACATAGTACTATCCGCTTATATAATTGCCAAGTGTCTCACCGACGCAATTAACGGGTTAGCTCGAGCCAATCTTCAATCTGTTTAATCAAAGCCTACTATACACTAGTACATGTACGCCTTTTTGCATACATCCCTACACACATGTACCCATGTATGTACACGTTTTTCTACGGAGAGATAGATGTCTCTACAGAAAGAATCGTCAGCGAATGATCGCCCAGGCCTGAGCCTCAAATGTTGCACAAGTCAGTGAGTGGTGCAATGCAGAACTTTAAAGTACCCGACGATGCACAACCACTCGGTTAGTGTGAGGGATATGTAACGGAGGTCTAGAATCACCCGTAGGACACAAACAGGAGTTGCTCCTGTTTCGTCTGATCTCAAGGGTGACGTAGGCCGCGCTTGGGTGAATCGAGATGGAATCCGTTGTTTTGGGTTTAGCCACGCCGGCAGAATGCTACGTAAAGCAAGGCAACAGATACGGCTTCGAGAGACCACCTCTACCTATGTACGTTCGACCTAGTTAGACGTCTTGAATGTCATGAGTGCAAGCGAAGGTGACCGGTTGAGAGCTTGAGAGCTTAATAGCTTATGCTATAGGTTTGATATGATGAGGCGGTAATATCTAAAGCTCCTAATACGGAGTTTATTCCAGGACGGGAACCACTTATCTTTTCAGCTCGCTTTCGCTGGTTGCTGGAACCCTAGGACATCGGATCTCAATGTGAACCAAGCGACACTCGAGAACCCTGGATAGGATGGAGGATCCTGACGATCATCTCAACCGAGAGTACATAGTTCCCGACGCAGGGCAGCATCGTTTGAGTAAAAACCCCTTGCAGAAAAAAAAATGGCGGTGGATCAGAAGTGCCGACATGTTTGCTGGCAAGCCGACTGCATTTCCCAAAGTTATTGTCGATGACTGCAGGTTGCGATGTGGAATAACATATAATTAATTAGCCCGATTATCAAGTCTGATATGCTCCGCATTGGGGGCTGGAGGTTGATGAGCTCGGGATATTAATGACATATGCAATGTCCTTATGGATGGGGAAGCAATATATCATTATTAATGACCCTACCGCCTTGGACCCAAGAATAGGAAACGCCAAGTCTCTATAGAGTGTCATACTCATATATGAAAGGCAAGGGGGTCACTTAATTTGAGCAGAATGCAACACAACCCTACATACCCTACCTGCCTACATACTCGTAAGGCCCCTTGGATTTGCTACATAATAACACCTGAACGGGGCTGCAGAGACGATGGAAGGTAAGAATGATCGAGAAAATGCAGAATGTGGTAGTAGGAAGGCGGTGTCAGACGGAATACCAGCCGACCCAATGGTAAACCTGGTCGACGTATTGCGTAGCGAATGAATGGGGGTGCGTGTTAGGATTACGACATGGGCTCGTCCCAGAAGGACGGGAAATGCGGATAATTCAAAGCATGCCATAGGAAGATCACTCGCTGTCGCGTTAATTAATCGAAAGGAGAGAAGAAGCGTAATACCGCGGATGCACGCCCGTTGCTACCCTGCATGGCTGGGAACCGACCTAAGCTTAGATCCTTAGGTCAGTGATAAACTTACCTACAGCATGTATATGCAGGAAGATGCGAAGTGTTCACATCAGGTGATATGTTGTGCAAGTTGATAATGTAACTCGGCGTGTTCGCCGCCTGCTGTGTGCTGCCGGGAGGTTTTGCCTTTTTGGACTTATCGACGGCTTCGACGACGACATCATTGGTCTAGCTGCCCCGGGGGGATTGGCAGCAGGACCCAATGAAGTCGGATCCCAATGGACAGGTGATGCGGACAGCCGAAGAGACAGACGTCCGAACGTCTAGGACAGGCAACCGGCCATCTGTAGGCTGGCGGAAGCGAACCGCTTCATTGGTGACGGGTTAAAGGAGATGGCAAAGATCAAATAGGATTCGAGGGCCGAGGCTGCGGCACACAGGGGTGTGATCTGTAGGATCCGATCAACAGAGCTTACTGTGCTCGCCGTACTACCGCGAAGCCCGACGCTTTGGGAAGCCTGTAACGCGTTTCCAGGAATCGGGGTGGTCACGTTATTTGGATCGATATAGGAAATCAGTTCGTGACTTTGACTCTTATGTCTTGTTCTGGCAAATGATGTTTGCTGCCGAAATCATGAAGCCCTCAGAATACCACGATAGGGAAAAGACATCTATCTTATTCCGTATCTAGTGCCCGATAATATGGGATGTAGAAACGAAAAATGATGAGGCGTTTTGGGCATCTCACTTGACGTAAGTAACACAAGCATAACGAGGGTGTAAAAGGAGGCTAGCGATAGGAGGTAGGGAATATCTCTGTAGGTAGGTAATTAAGGGTACAATATTACGAGGGTAGGGGTGAGCAAGGCCAGCGACCATGACAGCACCTAATCTTAACATGATCAACATTGCTGATGAAAATCATCCACTGCTGCCCCCCGCCCCTTTCGGGCCAGTCCTTGCAAGTCTCCGACGGAAAAGGAATTCCCATCTTTCCCTTATTATAACGGCCCCCACACGAAGCCTCAAATGCCTGGCATCGCCAAGCCACCATCTTGACTCCATCTACCACGCGACCGACCAGGGCCAGGCCGGCGATCTGCGAAACGCTATTATGAAATAGGAACTCTCCTACGTATTACCTGGCCCGCCTCGCTCCGTAGCGCCGCATTACTATGCAATGGGATATCTGTAAAGTAGGTGAGCTAGAGAATGGTGACGACGGTTGGGTTGTATTTTCCTTTTCTTCCCCTCCCCTCTGAATCGAGATGGAACTAGTTACGGCTATGAACCAATCTTGCAATATCCGTTTGCGGTAGTCATGTCAATCATATGGTTACATTTCGCGGGTTGGGAGGTTACATGTCCTTGGAAATCTGTGAAAAACTAGCCTGGCGGGATCATAACGCGGTAACAATACGTTATGTATCGCAGGGCCACCTTCGGAACGTGATAGTGTCGCAGCGCCAAGGGGCAATAGACTGGTGAATGGGAACAAGGCCACAATTCGTCGCTACCTTGCGATCGCATGTATGTACAACATATACATACTTGGGTGATATCGAGATCAACAGAATGCCAGATGTTAGTGTACGGAATAGTGGTGTGAATACTACACTCCCAAGCATCGTAGCCGCGTACGAGAACGAATATGTACTTAATATTCTAATACATTATGTCCTATTGTATCCATATAAACACCTACCTCTTGAGTTTCGGCATCGGCCCTAATCTACGCAGTGACCAATAATGCCATGCCCAAGGCGTTCATGGAACTTACTAAGTCTCTCATCTTCTTGCCTCAACTATACCTAGGTAAGAGGTAGGTACATAGTATACGTAAACTAAATTACCTGAGCGTTGAACCCCCATTTAATAGGTGACTCTCTTATAGACCAGGTTGTTCTCGCTCAAGCACCGAGTCTTTTTCTTCCCTCCTTTCCAGACATCACCAACCTCCCTCACCGTACTGTCGTAATGTCTCGAATAATGGGATGCTCCCTCCGTGTTACTGTAATGATAAGGTTGTTTCTTACTCTCCAGTTTTGGAGTTTCGAACCCCTGCGTGAATCTCGAAACAAAGCTTGGTAGAGCTTAAAGCAAACTCGACCAGAATTCCCCACGCAGGGGCTAGATCCTCGACATTAAAACAAGGTTACCTGCATGCCGGTGTTTCTTCTCCCTGCCCGGCAAGAAGCTTAACATCTGCAACGCCGCCTCGATGACCCCCTTGTTTGTTGAGCCGGGCATCTTCCTGCGGTAAGCATCGCATGTAGAAAATCGGGACGATCGTCACAGAATGGGGCTAGCTAGATTGCATTTTGAACATCATTTTTGAATTGATTCTCGTAGCTCGCTGACAGCCAAGCCAATTCTGACTCGCTCAGATTCATCTTCCATCGTACAGGAGCTCCTCCGCTCGTCCACAAAGACCTGAATCGCTTCGATCCCATCGATCCTGTTGATACAGATTCTTCATTGCTCCCCCTTTCCTTTGCAGTCCTTGTTCTATACATTAGGACTAAATAAGAGTATCCAAGAAAAACAATGCCATAAATACCATAAGCGAGAGAGGCAAGATTGCTCTTGTTTTTTGAAATGTTCCAACAAAATGTTTCCCTCCCAAGCTGTGAATTTGTTAAAACGCCGGTGTAAATGCCCAGAGTCGTTGGTAGTCCCGATGCGCCCCGTCAACGAAACACAGTCGCATCCTGCGCAGCGAAAAATGCAACCGCTTTCCTATCCCGCGAATCCCGTCCCAGTAAGCAGGCAAGCAAAGGGCCGACCGCCTGCCCCAAAAAATAATTCGTGTCCAAACAGTTTCGAAATACGTCCTGAATCAGATCGTCGGGTCGGTAAACAAATGCTTCTGGGATTATATGAAAGACAAAAATGGAAAATAGTAAAAGCAGCGAGGGCTTTCGAGAAGCGAAGGGCGGCCGTTTCAAGATCGTAGCGTAACCCGCGTGTGGGGGTATCAAATGCATGCATGCCTTCTCATATCCGTAACTCTCTCCGAGCTTTTCCTTCTCGAACCTCCTTATTGGGAATATATCTTCGCGCGCCGGATTAAGAGTCAAATTAGGAATAAACAATAAATAATGACACCCTCGAATGCTTGTAATGTCGAATCTGAAGTGGTTTAGCGGTGGTGAGACGAGCTGCCGCTGTCGTGGCATCCACGCTCATGTCTCTTCATGTTGCTTCGGACGCTGAACGCTTTGCCGCAGCCCGCGTGAGGGCACTTGAAAGGCTTCTCGCCGGTGTGCGAGTGGCTGTGAATTCGGAGGGAGCTCGGTCTAGAAAATGCCTTGTTGCAAGTTTGGCAGATGTACCGGTCCTGTGACTGGGGAAAAGAAGCTGCCGAGGAGGGGGAGATGTAGTGGTGGTGCTGCCACGGGTTTCCTCCTGCAGACGGAGCCAAAGATACTGTTACCGGCAGGGGTGGAAATGTCTACAACCGAGTTAGTATGTATATTTCAGGCCCTTGGATCATAGGTCAGACAAACCTGCGGTAGTGGTCTCTGATAGTAAAGTCCCGAGATCTGCGGCTGTGGTGCTTGGGCCCCGGGAAGACCAGCCGGATAGCAAGGTGGTAGCGCCGTCTGGCCCATGTACGGCGCAGCAAATGTCGGTTGGGAGTACACTGAAGCTTGGATAGGCATGCGTGGTGCGGTAGCCGCCGTCATTTGGTGGCGGTGAACATCCTCCAGGGGCGGTGTGGTCTCGTAATAGTAATTAGGAGCTGATACGACAGAAACTGATCTCGTCGACGGTGAGTTGTAGCCCTCGAAGGATGCGTCTGAGCTCATGGGAGGAGTGGGAGGTAGAGCCGCGCGGGAGGGACCGTTACCCGCACAATGAGACGAGTTTGGTCGAGTCTCTACCTTCACTGATGATGCTACTCTGCGGCTTAGTACGTTGTTCGCATTAGGAAGGCTGTGACCCGCCCATACCTTGAGACTGAGGTGACTGCTCTGTAGTCGGCGATCCGGCGTCTGCCATTACTAACAAGTTGGAGATCGAAGGTAGAGAACATTTCGAGGTTTCGTCCATTGGAGGCGAAGGAGGCGGTTGCGGGTATCCGTACTGAGCACCAGGCTGCGTTGCGTACATGGCGGTGGCCATTTTGTGTATATTATGTTTAGGTAGAATATGTAACTGAAGAGGCTCTTCCTGAGGTGGCGGTATTAAGACTAATGAGTTTCGTCGACGATAGTCGTAGGTATTAGCTATAAGGACTGCTTGCTGTTCTAATAAACAGGAATATCACTCGTGGATCCTCGGTATTCGCGAGACTATTAACGGGTTCGAAAGACGACAGCTTAGAAAGTATGTACGGGGAGTGTGGATACTTAAGTATGGACGGTAGATGGTGGGAGCACGACGAGGGTTGACGATGTATCTACCAGATCTTCCCGGGAGGTATAATATAAACGACGATCAAGCGTCAATCCATTCAAGAATCCCTGGAGAACAACTGTCACAAATTGGGTGTGGGTCACGGCAGACCTGGGTCGAAATCACAGTAGATCGCCGGTATCGAAGGTACCTAGTGTTACTCCTGCATCATCGGCAAGTACTTATATCGCCCCTTATTAATGGGTAGCCGCTGATGTATTGAGACTCTGGAACTGCTTATGCTGGGCCGCCTCTTTTTAGTGGTCCCAATTCCCAAGTAACGAGTGTATGGGCTGATGCAACGGCAGTACGTACAGTATGTATGTATCAATGGGCAAAGCTGTACATGTGGGTGAGATCGAAGAATGGGCATAGGAGAACGGCTCCGCTGGGATTCTCGTGGGATCGCTCGAGTTCAAACGGCTACTGGCTACGCCTATGCAACCAGCAAGGGTCTAATAAGACGTCCGTGTGCGTGGTCTCCTGCAACTTGGACATCCCCGGTGGACCGTTTAAGCTCATCCCTTCTTATTCTTCATACTCTACTTCCTCCAAAGTCTTGGCTAGCCAAGACTAGGTAGCCATGCTCGTTGAGTTGCGTGGTTATGGTTCTGCTGGGTGCATGGCACACCCGGGTCATCACTACCCCTTAGGGTTATACTGCCGTCCGGATACTTGGTCTGTGACCCCTGTCTTGGTACACTTCGGACAAGGGGCCCGGCTTAGTTCATGTGGAGTAGGGGACTTGAGACGACAATACTCGAGGGTTAGTGCCGCAAAGGCTTCGTCGACATGTCTTTTAAGCCCTGCCGAGCCTGTGCTGTGACCGGATTGTCAAGCTGATCTTATGCCGTCCACCCCACGAGCCCTGACAACGCAACGCTGCAATAGTTCTTCTGTGAGCCTGTCAATCTTTCGGATGACTGCCACTGCCCCAAAATGTTTTGATCTGTTTAGACCATGCTGCAGATTGTCAGATCTATCCGCGAGGTTATGTTTAGCCCGTCCTATTCCGGAGCAACGGCAATAGCATTGATCAAGACCTGTGACAAGGAGTCATTCGGTAGAGAAGTTGCCGTGCCTGACAAATAGTTCGAACTATGCGCCTGTTTATTGATCTTTACATGTTTGTTTCTCGCCTATATTCATCTGATTGTTGATTTATTTTGCCTCTGCGGTAAGTGAAGGGTCAAACACTCATATTTCCCAAGTGCTCATAACGTGATATATGTAGGTATAGTACGAAGCAGCATAATCAATATTAATAAATGCTTTTCCTTGGAGATTAAGTCGAGAAGAAACAGTTAAGAGCCGCAGCTGCCTGCATTCTCCTGGTACATTAGAGGTGAAATACATATTGAGATGAGCCTTACCAGATCATGCAGCGAAGTGCCTGAGGCATGGGAATAACCGAAGAGGGTCTCTGCATATCGAGCTCCGCAGACTCACGAGACGGGGTCCACGGCCAGCCCCAGAAGGGCGCCACAATTCTTGGCGATAGGAGATAGCCTTATTAAACAGACTTATGCTCCCATACGTAATACGTTTGGATCCATGTTGGTAGTTCAGCTCTAAGAATGACGGATGTATGAAGTGAGAATGAGGACTATGTCTGCCAGCTAGCGCCGTCAACGTTTACCGTCCCGGCTATCGCGTACGCAACCCTTCGGTATAATCGGCACCTACAAAGATATGGTATCGTCCAACGAATTGTTTCTTGCAAGAAGCATTCGGAGGCTTTTTTTCTTTCCTTTTTACTGGGAAAGGATGCCAATCTCATATGATCGTCAAACTTTGCGCCAGGAATCTGCTCGCTTACGCAGGGTGGTCTGTGACTAGCAAGGGTTTATTTTGCCCTGGGACTACAGTGCCTTTTTGGTCCGTTTTTGCGGTCATGACTTTGGCCGGCTTTGCCCCTGAACGTGGTTTGTGATCGACAGCCTAGAACTCGAACAGGGATAATAACTCTCCTCTTCGGGATGGCAGCTCTACAAACCCCTGTCTCCCTGACACCTTAGCTCCCAAAGCGAGACACCCAAACGCCCCCGTGAGGAAAAGGCATGAAGGGACAAACAAGTTCCGAGCTGTCTGGCACGAGCCAAGTCACCGCCACAGGACTCCCGCATGCTGCGGTTGTGTTACTGCGTAAACCTAGATTTAGGGTTGATACCTAACATGTTGAGTTGAGACATTTCTGCAGTCGGATTTGACGCTTCGTCTGAAGCTATGATATTTTAAGGCCGGATGCCGGAACTGCGAGGCATCAAGGCAAGCCTATCTTTAGTACAAATGAATTTACAAATGTCTAATGGTCCCCATGCCCTACATCCACTTTCAAGATTGTGCCGCGTTAAGCCCAAGGTCATCGCCTCTGAATCCTGCGCTTGCAACTATTAACGACGCGCCAACGAGGGAAATTGACAAGTCCAAGCGACAGAGAAGCTAAAAACCACGTGAAGTCTAGCGTGACTTGCTTTTCTACCAAGTTCCGTTCACGGATCGGTCGAGAGCATGGCAAATTGAGTTGAGGTTTGCAGGCGGAACGCTAGATGAACGCCAGAACGGCACCAGAACACCTTAGCAGGAGAGTAGTACCTCGCAGTGCCTTGCTAATATGCTGGGCTCTGTTCATTAATCTCACGTCCCCGCCCACCTATGACATGCTAGGCCTAACCGTACATGCAACCCGACATGACGAGTCGGTCAGATGAATTGAATCTAATGCTTATTACAGCTTAGGAGGAGCTGCTATTGCTCTCGGCTTTTACCAATCGGCATTTAACTTGTCCATGTACATGGCGAAAGTAATAACAATCTTTCTTACTACACGTGGAAAATCTTTAATAAAGAGGAGTGCATATTAAACGTATTATGTGGTAGTTATACAAGTCTAACTATACGATTAATATGAGATCTAAGGATTAATAAGACTAAAGGGTTATGTTATACAATACGAGACTTAGCTACCAGTT
Source organism: Hypoxylon sp. FL0543 (assembly GCA_022578575.1). Taxonomy (NCBI): domain Eukaryota; kingdom Fungi; phylum Ascomycota; class Sordariomycetes; order Xylariales; family Hypoxylaceae; genus Hypoxylon; species Hypoxylon sp. FL0543. Next base: position 2,140,575 of record MU393993.1, read on the forward strand.
GGTGTCGAGCGGACTTTATGTCTCAACTATTGCAATACTACACCATTCACTCAATATCTCTCGGTTTCTTACTCATGAATATCCTGACTTGCATGCCACTTGCTATATCCAGCGCGCACACCATAGCAGTTATCATGGATCAGCCTCAGCTCAGTTCAGGAAAAGATATCGTGAGGCTAGATGAGCGTTATGCTGCCTAGGTGGGCAAGTAGGTACCAGAAGTTGGTAAGATCACGGATCTCCAACTAACTTGAAATGGAGATTAAAAGACGGGGCTACTTCGGAGGCTCTAGCTTAATCCTTGTCAATAGTGATGATGATGCCGTTGGTCGAGTGGTGACAAAAATAATTTGCACCCTCTCCCCGCGAACCATTTCCCACGCAGCGTGTAATTTATCATGTCCACTTGGTTGGCCTTCCTCGAGTCATTATAGCTCACTCCACTCTCATCTGACATGGCATACCTGGGGATTTTCTCTAAGCGATGAAGCGCTAGAGCACCATGCTGATCTCATGTCACCGCGGCTCCCGCAAGCTACTCCCCCGACGACCCACGCCGCCTATGTCGATCTCAACCCCTAATCCAGGCTTTTTTGATGAGCAGTCACGTTTTTCGGGTCTCCTTCCTTGAGCCGATGTCATCACTTTTAATAACAACCGTAGTATAATATTTATCATTGCCCTTCTTCAACTCGAGTCGACTCCTTTCTAGAGTCCATCATGGAATATCCGAGATGGCCAACGTCGGCCTCCTAATGTCAGACCCTCAGCTTAAGCAAGGAGTATGGCCTATAGACATCTCGTTGTTCAAGTATTCGGGCTTCAGTCGCCTCTGCTGTTTCCAGATGGTAAAGCGTGTTAAAACGTGTCAATTATTCACGATGTTCCCTACAACTACATCATAAGAGCTAGGTTGTGATCTCCCTTGCCTTACCCGTCACATTTTATACTAGATCATGTGGTAAACTTGATGAAAGGCTACTGGTTGCCAGTTCTAGCTCGACAGCTCCTTTCAATAAAGCCCAGACAATTCAATAGGCAATCCGATCATTCTGAGTTGTCGTGTTTAGAGATCCTTTGCGAGGGGCTTACCCGGGTTTACACATTTTAACTATTGCGGGACTTGATCATCCACCCGCGTATCTCCCTTTCCAGGAGACCGGGTCTTTCGAACGGCAAAGGGAGCTGCTCTGGATCATGGACTATTCGACATCTTGTATGTCATCATGTTACACTGATTTGAAGCTACCTGCGGCTATGGTAATTTTCCAGAATCCAGTAGAGTAAAGCCCATCGGGGTCATGACCGAATTCGTCCAGGACGGGGTAGTGGGATCGACGATCTGGGCAAGGGCCATTGGTCCCGAGCCATGGAAATCTTCCCCATTATTCATCCATTTGTGCTCGTGTATCTTACAGGGATTATGCTCTTTCCCAATCAGGCTATGTATTCACGAGATTGGCAAGATGAGATGAGCAGGTGCTTATTGTAGTCATTGAGTTCTTATTTTCAACCCGTTTGCAAGGTGTAGGTAAGCCCTAAACCTAGTTCTGTAAGACTTGACATCTTCCCAGTATGAGATTGATCCAGTAGGTATTATGCTATTATACATTTCGAGGCGTTCCTCTGAAAACAACCTCGGCTGTTGCCTGAGAGAACATAGGGGATATGGTGGCAAGTTGGAGCTTGTCAGGAGCTTAGCTTGGCTCCCGAAGCACGACAACTAGGTAGGTAGCTTATTCTGCTTTTCAAACGTGGCAATTGTGTTCTAAGGCATTTACAGCGCATGTCCTCGGTTTAAACCGCGGCACCCCGCCCCCAACGACGCCCAACGACGAATCGCAGGAAGCCCCTGAGCTGATGCCCGACGTGGACTAACATGTCAGATATTCTACATTCCATGTAGTCCTCGGCAATGTTGGATATTGGATATTATCAGAGACGATTCGGACCCCTACCTAGCGGCCAGCTACAACCATGAAGCCGGGGTAGGGAGGTGATGCTAAGCAGGTCAAACTCCTCCAATCATGGCAACATAAGACACACCACGTACGTTCTACGTAGTCGCTATTACGTTTGTACTGTACATGCAGCACCGCATCGGACCTTTTAGGAACTGGATAGGATTGCTTGTTGGATCAAAATTCTTCAAGGGCAGCTCGCGCGCTTTAGATTGGCCAGCAGCAGCCAACCCCAGAGTTATTCCACTCCCTGAGATCTCCGAATGCCGTGAATATCCAGGATGCTCTGCAGCGGGCAACGAGGCAGTGATCGATTCCATACATATATGCAGGAGTGACTTATCATCTACATACGCGAGCTTCGGTAAGGATGACAGGCAATATATGTCATTGCATAGCATAGTTGCTTCTGTCTCGACTCGAGGTGCTACTGACGATCAATTTCGCGCACATTAGCTGGCCTTCTTGGTCTGTGCAGAAGACGGGAATTTACGCGATTCATCAAAGAGACGGGAGTGAACCCCCGGAGTTAACTATGTACCACTTGGTGTCAGTGAATTCTCAGCCGTCATGGCCTGATGTGGCTGCTTCCACGAGATATTTAGTGGTCTAGATCTCCCCTGGGTGCAGGCTATATCAACAGACCTTGCTGGAACGCAGGTTTTATTGAAGCAGGGGCTTGATAGATCCCGGCGCGCAGCAAAGTTAATGAATGAAAATCCTTGAACCGAGAGCCGCATTCAGCGTTGCCATCGAAGTGGGATGAGGGCACTTCGTATAGTCACCATGCCGGTTTCGATCAGCGAGGAGACGTCATCCGCGTCAGGAAGACCATACAGAAGTCATTGTCTGAAGCTAGGATTCTACCTAGTAGGCCCCTTTTGTGTGAAATGAACCTCGGGTACGTAGCTGTAGATGTGTGTAAAGAGGAACTACCTGTAAATTGTAACTCCTTTTTAATTCCTCACTGAGTTATTCACAAAGCTAGGCTACTCAGGCATATGATTTATCTTACTATTGTACAAAAGAAGGCGGTAGTGAAACCTATATGATCACCATTGGCTCTCTTGAACTATGAATAGGGGCACCTACTCCAGAAGAAACCAGGCGCCTTTAGAACCGCAGTCCTTTAGATTTCGTACAAGATCGCCTGGGCGCGATATTTGCAAGCCATCTTGTAACATATATCAGCCGTATTATACCCCCTTCTTCCACTTCTATAAGCAGTTCGGGACGCTACGAAGTTACAGCCGGAGCGCGAATCCTATCAAGCCTAGGAATTTGGGTCATTTCCGGGAACAAGACGTTCTTAGCAGCCTCCTAGAAGTATCTTATGTAGATCTACCTACAAGATCAATGGCATCTGACACCACGTCAAAGTTGACAACCTATTACTTCTTCTCCGGCGTTACCATCCACCTAAGCTGACAGGAGTTACACAAGTCTAACAATAGACCGAGGCAGCTTGAATACGTATGCAATACCTGCATAACGTAGGTATGTATGGTGAATTGTTTTCCCCTTTCGACTTGGATCAATGCACATAATCACTTCTGATCGGCATGCGCATCATTCTCGCGTACCTAGGGGATCCGGCCGAGAGTACGGCGATGAATAACAGTATCTTCCACCAGAGAATGGCATCTACGAATCGCTGCTTGTCGGTATTGGCTTGAGTACATCACGGGAGCTTACATATATGAGAGGCGGGCCTCCCGCTATCGGCCGTTGGCGGTGCATCCGACAGGCAGCACAGGAATCCGTCCATGGATAGGTGAGATATGACTTTGTGCGGAGTACATGCTCATTTTTAGATAAATTGCGCCTTTGGGAATACCGAATGAGAACCGTAGATCCGGCTGTTAAAGTTACAGGTCACATTTCACAGCAGACATACTACACGTGTACGCTATGAACAAGCGAGCTCTTCCTTTATTCCCATCTGTACTATGTCGGTAGCCTTATTTATTAGTCGACTGAGATGGTTGCACCCACAGATCCTCGATTCCACCCAAGCCGTTGGGCTGGGACTGCAGGCAGGGGTCCAGGATGAACGGAATTCCTGCGAATCCAGCTTCGAAGCACACTGCACCATCCCCCAATGCCTCCAACCGTAATCACATCAAAAGCAAGTTCTTCGATACTCGCATTGGAGAAGGCCGTTAACTTATTGATTTCATCTGTCATTGATAAGCTCCGACTAAGCAGTCAACCGTAGCACATCCACCCGGGAGTACCCATTGCATATATGTGCAATCAGGGCGTCGTAGATCACCCGAGTAGATCCTCAAGATCCCCTAAGATCTCTGGAGCAGCCTGGCGCTGAACCTTCGACATCTCTAATACAAGGTGTAATTCACCTTTCAGTGTTAACTTCCCCTCACGATGATAAGGGATATCGGTTACTATTATGCATATAATTCCATTGTATTTTTCTTACCTGTGTATATCTACATCTCGCCTATACACGGCATCTACCAACGCTGATCATGGAGCACCCCATTCCCCCTCGGTTCCATCCGGTGGGAAGCTATCAGCTTCTGTGACGACCCCGGCAGCCCTGGTTTATATTACATGGAGCTTGGTATTGGTTGGATTACAGGATAGGTGGCCCGAAGTGACAGTCATGGCCCAAAAAGTGACGTGCGCCGTAAACTCCCTAGACTCCCGAGATTACCATGCTCCATAGACACATCTGTAGGATCCCGCAAGGGGGCGAGCTGAGCATCGTCACATTACTTCGAGCGTTAGAAGTCGCTAGTGTTTATCAGGGATCGAATCGTAGTATGACTCAGCAGGTTCCCCGGAATCATCGTACGGCAGTGGCTGAGATGGCTTTAGGAATAAGCAAATAGCTGTCCCGCAACATTGGAGAAGAGCCACGCCTCCTGACCTGAATAGGAAAAACGCTTGATCAGTATCCGCCCACAGTATCAAAACGCACATGTAGGTAGGTACCTACCTAGGCGATCTAAGCTTATTTCTCACCGGAATAAACATGGCGCCCTTTCGCGCTAAACGAAGCCCAACATGTATTGTGATTCACGTGGCTGGCATGATCACCCACCAAGCCATTCTCGGATCGATCTACCCTCCCACGGGGGTTTCATACACGCTTGCAAACCGCTATCGCTTCTTCTGACTTTCCCCAATATCGTGGGCGAGAGACACGGAATGATCTGAAACGTAGAGAAGAATAGTCTTATGACTAGTCCCTAGACAAGCCCATCCTCGTGGCGAGACCTTAATCTCATCTTCACTAGTCTTTCTTACCCGTAGCATCGCATGTGCTGCAACATGACGACGTCCCCACTTGACCCTTGCCTGCGTATGTCCAACTTCTACGCTCACGCGCTTGAGTTCGCACGCCTCCTGCCAGAAAATGGATTCCCTACCCTACTCTGTTGAACATAAGCCACATGTAGATATAGACAGCACATCTAATATTTGTGTTCCACGACTCTACCGCCACGCTCTGCACGCAATCGCATCTAGACCGAGCAGCCAAGGAGGCAGCAGAAGTCCCTGGCATCGAACGGGATGAGCCCCAACACCCCAGAGAAGCAGGCGACGCGAGGTGCCCCAAGGGAAGTTCTCCCCCCAAGTTGTCCTGCGTTGATGGCGCAAGCAGGACTCCCTCACCGGATGCAGCCTCCCTATGTGCCGTCCCCTACACCCGGCGCCGATCCCATCCCGCGCAGCTTGCTGGCGACGCTCGAGGGCGAGCAGCAGGGGATCGCTCCGGCTCTACGCACTGAGTTTTCCACATACGTACGGGGTCCCTTTGCACTTGTCGATCCTCTGCCCATAAGCTCCAGCCAGTGGGGGAGTTCCGTGGCCAGAAGCTCGCGTTCGTATCACGGCAAATGGTGCTAGCTGCGTAACCGCCCACCATATGCTGTGAAGCGCAGCATATGTAGCCTTATCTGCGTGTGAAATCCGCCGATCCTGTCGTGCATATGTACTACGGGTGCGGTATGTACTCGTATATTGCTGGGGAAGCTGGTGGCGAATACTTATATGCCGGGAGTTACGCCGTGCCGTCTCTTGTATGCCGGTACCCCTACCGAATTTTGCAACTTCATGATATCACTATGTATTTAATTTATGGTGCGCTAACTGACATCGTCACACGAAATGCCTTGGCCTTCCTCCAGATCCTCTGCCTTCCGCCCGACTACAGAAGACTATCCTACTCTGCTGGCTATAGGAGTGAAGTATATGCCCACCCTTATGGTTTAGGTACCCGGTGCAGAGCCGCGTGGACATCATGTGGTAGTCTGGGGCAAGTATTAGATAGTTTCAGTTGTCTGCCTAGACACCCCATATCGTACTGGAGACAATGGAACCAAAGAGAATTGGCAAATGGGCACCAGTACTGGGCCTGTAACCCGCTGAAAATAGGTACATTAGAGATTATACGCAAATCTAAGATTTCCCACGAAGCATAGTTGAACAGAGTTGTCGTACCATCCCTAAAGACCCAGGATGGATGTCCTTGAATTGAAAGTCATCTTTGAAAAACTACCAAGCAAATGCAATAGAACTGGCGGTTCGCCAGAGTCAGCCGTTTCCCCCGACACAGAACGTATCCACGACCTTGAAATCTCAGATCCGAGGACATTTGTTTCTTTTGAATCTATAGACCACGATATTTTAGTTGGGCTGTGTTGAAATAAGAGCCTTCATGATACCCCTGGTATATTGGCCCCGGTCAGCAAAAGTACTCCAAACCAAGCCGAATCAGCTCACGATCACAGAATCTATCCTGCGGACATGATCTTGCTACCTATTACCTACCTATACATCGTGCTTCCTACAGGAGCCATCAATCTTACCGAGCAGCCCCTCTCTCATCGTCTACCTCGTGACAGGAACCCCAGCAATTACCTAGGCAAGTAAGCAGAACCCGCCCAGCCTGCCCCTGGCGCCATTGGAAATCTAGATCCTTCTGATTCCTCGACTCAATCTAGAATACGAGCGTCTGCCCTAGTCGATCTCGCTTCGATCCCCCGACGACAATCGAGACGACGAGCGCCACTTACACTTACAAGCACCCACGTATCCGGTGCGTGGGGTCGCTCTGACATGGGGCTGTCGTGAGAGCCCACACCGGTGTGCCAGCCCCCCTCCCGGGGCTGAATGGCCGCTCGGGGCTTCGACGGGCCATGTGAGAGGAAGATACCTAGGTTACGCCAGAAAGAACGCCTTGCCCCAGCAAAGAGTTCAAGGTGTGGAGAGGCGAAGTAGCCTGGGATGGCCTATACACTCGACTTGAATATGGTCGTATGGGTATCGTGTAGTAAGTCCCAGATTGCTATCGTGGGGAGGCAGCCTAAACATTTCACAAGAAGGCCTCACTGCAACAGCCAAAGAAGGCCGCTGAAGCTGGACGGCTGAACAACCTAATAGGAGATTACTTTCCAGACGCTTCTTTAGAGAGAAGTACCTAAGGTATGTAGTTCAACAAGATCTATGTATTCATGTATAATGCAATGAGTCTACGCGTCTAGCTTAAGCTTCTCTAGTATCGTATCAAGCTTCTGTAAAAGCAGCTGGTAGTTGATAGCGTCGGATGCGAATTCATCCTCCACGAGTTCTCCATCAAGTGTTCTGACCACACCGCCAGGGTTGACTAAGGCTTCCGCCACGCCTGCCTTTGCGGCACTGACATTACCGTTTTGTGTCTCAACGATACCGTTCGCACTCTCATTCCCGATGGGAATAGCGATCTCCTGCGAGGCCAGGATTTCTGCAGCCTCTGCACTGATCTCGACATTTTCGTCCATCATCTCGTCCAACCCAGCATCCTCGAACCGCAGTCTAAAACGCTCGGACAGATAGTATCGAATATCGTCCAGCAGTTCGATGGTATCCGTCTCTTCTCTCGTCTTAAGCCTCGAAGCGCTTTCTTGGATCAGCTCCATGAATTCCTCTTCGTCGATATAGTCCTCCAGACGATATGCGAGATACCGAGCGGCGAATTCTTCCAGTCGCTGGACTCGCAAGTCCCAAGCTGCGTGTATAACATCGTATACATTGATGGGTTCGACTTCAACTTCCACAGCGCCATCACCTTCGTGAGTATGCGTTCGATCAACCAACACATTGTTGTTTCCACTTCCTAGCGTGCTGATAGTGACTGCAGCTTTGTTCTTTACTTTGTCCAGAAAAAGCATATCAGACGCATAGAGCAGATCTAAACCAAGCTCGAGAGGACATTCGACTTTCTCGGTGTAGAGAAATTCCAGAATAATCTCGAGGACCTCGGGCAAGCAGTCTACCTTGATGATGTGAAGGTGTTCCGACGGTTGGGCTTCGCGGAAAGGTCCAGAGAACATGGTCTCGAAGTATGGCGAACGAATCAGCATGGCCTTATGCGCGGGGTACAAAATGGACTTTCTGGCTTTCTTAGTGCCGTTCTGTTTCCGAGATGCGGCACCAAGGAAGCCAGGGAGTCCGTTCGATTCTTCTTGCTGGTCAAGATCCTCCTCTACATCATCTCCAGGCTCATCAGCTCGTAAGAGGCAGTCCGCAAATATTGAATTGTCATGTGGCCACTTGACGTCTTGAACCTTCCTGATGTCGACAATTATCTTGTGCCCAAGCACGTTCTGCTCGAAGAAGCCACGGACTTGTTCCTGAGCCCGGTTCACCTCGTCTTGGTGTCTCTGTCGTGCCAATCGTCGATCATTTCCCGAAAGAATAGCTTCCCATAGCTTGTCAATCTCCAACTGCTTGCTGATCTTATCAACTCCAGTTAGGACCTCCTCCTCCGTGATGCTGCTTCTCGGATCAACAAGATCCCTCGGAATGTCGCCCAGATATAGATACCGCAGTACGACCTGAAGCGACTCAGCCGGTATGGACTGAGGCAGCTTCCATGTTTCCGTCTCAGGCGCCTCCGTCAGTTTTCTCCGGAAATAGGGCGACCGAGCATAGAGGAGGAACTTGTGAAGGTCGAACGACTTCGATCCTGCTATCAGCGTGATATCTGATGTCTTGGGGGTCTCCCTAGACAGCAACGCGCTGATATGAGCAGCCCACGGCTGCAAAGGGTCGGTCGACTTTGAGTAATCATACTTTAGTAGCAGATTCCTGATCTTATCGTTTAATGCGTTGTAGATACATCGTTCACCTTGGAATGTATCTCGCTCTGCTAGAGCACCAGACTCGACTACAGAACCTGTCATTAGCAATTGCTTCAAGGATATCTTGTGACATTCTTGAACAGTATGTCATGCGTACGTAGAAATCCACTGGTTTCGTGCTGGGTAATTCAAGACTGAATACATACGCAGCAACCGTACCAACTCATAGTGCCCACAGAGACTTGCCTAGAGGATAGTCAGCTGCTTGGGATCCCAAGGACGATAAACAGGCAGACAGGTTCTACTCACAACGATGAGCGGAGTATAGTCGAACCTGTCTTTGCCATTTATGTTTACACCAGCGGAGATCAACTCCTGAGTTCGTTTCAAATCGCCTCGACGGCATGCTTCCAGGAGCTCATTGAACTCCTCACTCTGGTCGAGTGGGTTCTCATCGCGAAGGACCCCACTCCTTACTAATTCAAGATCATCTTTCAGTTTGGCTTCCAGTTCGTGTTTTCGAAGAACCATTGTACAATAGATCCGAAACTAGGTACGGAGTAGAGTAGGTGAATCCGATATGATTCCAAATAGCAACCGCTGATTCTCACGACGAACAATGGCTGAGTGAAATTTCAAATCGTGAAGCCCGATAACTCCGAAAAAGTGAAGGTGAAGGTGCTTGATGATGCATGGCACCTAGCAAATCGCCGTGATTCGTTGGGAGATAATTGAGGCAAGTCGATAAGTCGATAAGTATGTCATCAACCCGCGCTGCAGGTAAAAAGTGGCGATATCCATCATCACGTGGCAGAAAGTCCCGGTAGATACACAACTAACCCAGAACCCCACCTTGCTGCCTAGGTGCAACGGCATAGATGCATAGTCTGCCCCAATTGCAGGGGTAAGGTCTATCGATAAGAACCTCTAACGGCGCTACCCCAAATTCGTCGGCCCGCCCCACGTAACAGCTAGGCAGTTGCCGTGGACACGGCGGGTTTGTTGACCAAAATTCAGAAACCAGACGAGAGCTCATACCATTTACCAGGATTCCGTACCCGCAGCACGACCAACTGACATTTCCCGTGCGGCATCGCCGAGAGAAAAGTCCAAACTCTGTTCAACCGTTCAACAACATCCTTCTTGAAGTTGAACATTGAGAATTGAGCATTGAATAGCAGTTCCAGTGGTACCATTCGTCTAATCCCTTTTGCATTTCCCTTTTGCCTTCCTTTTCCTTTCCGCTTTGCGCTTTGCCCTGCCTTCCAAGGTTGCTTCTCTTTTACTACCTTATTGCTTATCCATCACCCTCACCACTATCGTCTATGGCATAGAGTTATGCCCATTCAACTTTAAGCTGCTGTGCGTTCAATTGAAGACAACATGCCGCCGCAAACGATAGGTGAACAGTACGATGTACTGGAGAAGATTGGTAAGTCTGCATTAACCTCTCTGTCTTAGTCCAATATGTTGCTGCCGGTTATAATTCCCATTGTGTATGTACGCAACGACTTTTGAACTGACTTGAGCGCGAATGCAGGCCATGGCTCCTTCGGAGTCATTCGAAAGGTCAGGCGCAAGGTGGACGGCTTGGTCCTCTGCCGCAAGGAGATCAGCTACCTGAAGATGTCCCAGAAGGAACGCGAGCAATTGCACTCCGAGTTCCACATCCTGTCGACTCTGCGACACCCCAATATTGTCGCTTACTTCCACCGAGAACATCTCAAGCAAAGTCAGGACTTGCACCTGTACATGGAGTATTGTGGCAATGGAGATCTTGGGCGTGTCATTCGAAGGCTTTCCGACCGGAACGAGTACGCCGATGAGCAGTTCGTGTGGGAGGTATTCTCCCAGATTCTTACCGCCCTCTATCGATGCCATTACGGCGTTGATCCTCCCTCGGTCGGTAAGAATGTCTTGGAGGTCATTGGCTCGACAAAAGTAAAAGCACCGCAGGGAGTCATGACCATTCTTCACAGAGATCTGAAGCCAGAGAACAGTAAGTACAAGTAGCCTTGATGGTCCAATAGAGAGATATACTAACGTTAGCTACCTAGTCTTCCTCGGAGAGAACAATTCTGTCAAGCTCGGCGACTTTGGACTGTCCAAGATGATCCAAGCTCACGATTTCGCTTCCACCTACGTCGGTACACCATTCTACATGTCTCCCGAGATATGCGCGGCTGAGCGATATACGCTCAAATCCGACATCTGGTCACTCGGTTGTATAATATACGAGCTCTGTGCCAGAGAACCTCCCTTCAATGCGAAGTCGCACTTTCAACTGGTCCAGAAGATCAAGGAGGGAAAGGTCCCCCCCTTGCCTCGAGTCTACTCGGGAGAACTGATGTCTGTTATTAAGGACTGCCTGAAAGTCAATCCTGACCTCCGTCCCGATACTGCCACACTTCTCAATCTCCCAATTGTCCGGCTGATGCGCAAGGAACGCGAAGCGGTCGAATTGAAGAAGAAATTGGAAGTTCAGAACGACCTCCTCGCCAAGCAGCTGAAGCAGGTCGAGAGCAAGCTGGCAAACATCGAATCTGAAAAGGCCTTCTTCCGACAAGAGATTGATGCACAGCTGCGACGAGAATGGGAGGTCAAGGCCCGATTGGAGATCGATCGTCTGGTGAACGAGGAAATAGAACAACTCCAACGACGTTTCGAAGAGGAGGTGGAAGCGCGGGTTCATGAAGAACTCCAGAAGAAGCGCGTCTCCTTCGGACCCATCGAGACACAAGAGCTCACATCCTCGTTGTCGAAGTCTGATTTCCCGCGTTCTTTGGCCGCCAGCACGGATGGTGAATTCCCGTCATTTACAGACATTACCGACTATTCAGTCGACTCTCCCGAGGAACCTCTAAAGAAGAGTGGCCGCCTTCCCTTCGGCCGTGCCCAAACTATGTTTGAACGTGCCCCTGGAACGCCGATGGCAATGGATGTCGATATGGCATCGCCATCCCCTATGGCCATCGCGAGTCTATCACTTTCGCCTCGCCGTAACAATGCGACGAAAGCTCCGATGGCCAACAAACCCTCTATCTTCGACCAGGACGACGACGATGCCGGAATTGTCAAGATAGAGATGCTCCATTCAGATTCTGAGGACGATGATACCCCCATCATCCCCTCTCCAACCCGTCCACCCCGATCTAACAAGAACCCATTCGGTCCTTCGCGACCGGTCCTTACGACTACGAAGACTGCTCCGATGCACCGCCTTCGGACCCAGACGGCAATGGGCTCGAATAAACCCATGCCCCCCTTACCTAGCAGCGTTCCGGAGTTCCAACTTCGTACTCAACAGAGCACCGGTGCTCTGAGAGAGCGAGGCAACTCTCCTAATCGGCGACTTAGCAAGATACCTTCAGTCGCCAATCTCGGCGCTCAACAGAGCACCGAAAACGGCCTCCAGCGAAAGTCGTCGCTGAAGAAAGACCAAGATCAACCCCTTAACAAGGTTGCTACCAAGAACAACATCAAGGGTCGCACCCTCGTCGAGCTTCAGCAGGCGAGAGCGGGCGGCCGACCGGTGGAGAATACGAATGTTAGCCCCAAGCGTAACTTCAAGGACAGAGTGTTCGCGGAGCCAGCTGCTGTGTGGGATCCTGAGAAGGACGAGATGCCCTCGCCCTTCTTGAACCGCAAGAAGCAGCCTACGGCCCGGGTATAGGGTATCGAAGAACACTCTCTCCCTCCGCTTCCGCCGGACTGGGAGGACGTTTTCCAGTAAACGATGCTTTACGACTAGATACCAATCCGGCTTGACACATACACACCTTGCTGTGTAGTGTCGCCCCCTATTTTCCTTTGTTACACGCACGATCCAAGGGGTGGTTTTACATACCTGGAAGGCGAAGGCGGCTGGAGGTAATGACGTTCATACACTGGGTCAAAGCAAAACAAATCAAGCATAATCGCGTGTTGTTGTTGTTGTTGGGCGGTTTTCGGCACGGCATGACATGAACAGGTTGAGAAAGGCGTTCGATAACTGACTTCAAGGGGGGTGTCTTGTTACTAGAGTTCAGGCGTATCGGCTGATCTTTTCACCTCCACTACTACCTGTGTATAATGGACCGCTTGATGTTACTCGCGGGGTCTTTGCGATGAAAGTTTGAGAAGTCCGATCAGTGAGATTGTGAAGATGTGCAGACCGGTGATGTGACGATGTCTCGTGGTTCTTGATATTGAAGGCGAGGATGCGCTGCTTTCTAGACAGACGCAACTGCGTATGCATGCGACAAGAGTCGCCATACTCTGTGTGTTTCCTATTTTATCTTGGACCCGAAGAGAGAAGAGAGAGGCGTTGCGCATCGTTGAGGCACTAAGACTGGGGACGCTAGACGAGGTTTTACGCTTTTATGATTATGAGCTGCTGTACATTAATACCCAAGAGACTGCGCAGTATACAGACCTGTCTACGGGGCTTGCGATGACATAGATGAGAGTTTAGTCAATCGATTGCCTTGATGAATACTTGAGTTCTTGATCGCGTATATAATATGATATGGGGGAGTACACCTAAGGGGATCGCTAAGTGGAGTTTTAAGACTTGGACATCCATGGAGGCTGCATGTGCCATTATTGCTTGAGCCCATCCCTAGCCATTGCGAGTTCGTTGGTGTCGCCGGTGAACAGGCTCGAAATCCCGCCAAGGTAAACCAACAGTGTCGAGCCGCGCTCGAGGAAACTAGATATACATCTCCTAGCCGCAAAAGTAAAGAAAATTGTCGTCTTCGTCCGTCGGCGTATTGGCGGCTCTGCAGTCCTCTGGCGGGATATGTTAGCCCCTTGCTCAAGGTGTACTCCAGACGAGGCTCTTTTAGACATCGCACCACGGCTGTGTGGATAGATAGATTCTATCTATGTGGTAAGAGGGGCGAGGCAAACTCACTGTCTTGTTGAGTGCAGTCTGAAACCTTGAAGTCGGCACCGCCGCTATTCGCCAGTTCGGAGCAGTCGTTCATCTGGTCGGAGCATACTTGCTGCGACGCGCTATCGAAGTCCGTCTGGCCTTCGAGTTAGCACGATACCGTTTTGCGGAGGGATGTAGAAAAAAGGCATGGTTTTGGGTTTTGCCTTGGGTAAGAAAGGAGGAGGAAGGGGAAAAGGCAGAGAGAACGTACGAAGGTCCGGCCGTCGTTGCCTCTCGTGCTATTCTGGATCATGAACGGGCGCTTGTCACCGTCCGGACCGTCGTTCAATACTATCTGTGGATTTCATTCCAGTTAGCTGCTAGCACTGATATACGTCTTTCCCTCGATCTAGGTGTGTGTGGGCTCCTGACGAGATTAGGGAACGCACCTGCGCTGGAGCTTTGCCTCCTAGCTGTTGTGTGAATTGCTAATCACCTCAAGTTAGGTAAATCTAACGACATCTTACAACTCGTAGGTAGATATACGACTACGAACCTGAAGATTCCCCTGCTGCTGTCGTCCAAATATACCCAAATGCAAATTCCGCCGTATATCGTCTACGAGGTCTCCCGCCATCGCTCCAGCCACAAGCCCGGCCAGCAGGGACAGTGTAACTGCGCCGCGGCACCTCATGATTCCGCCGTTCGCCTCTATCCTCGTCAATTTTTAGCGGTCGAACAAGAGCCAATTTAGATATAGGTAGTAATAAATCTGCCAGCAATTACAAGGTGTAGAGTATGTCCTCTCACTTTTCTCCAGAACACAGAGCTGAGACGACAAGAACATCGGGATCCAGCGCATTCAACAATGGACGAAATGGCGCTCCTCTACACATATCTGACGCCAGATTCTCAGAATCGCCAACGACAAGAGGCATTACCAGCACACCGGGAAATAAGTGAAACACGGAAGAATAGCTGAGTTGGCCATTGGTCGGAGGTGGTCGACAGATCGCAGATGGCAAAGATGCGAAGACGGCAAGATGCGATGCTGAAACCATCCTGAGACGATCCGAGCGACGTCACCACCATACCAAATAGCAACATACATAGGTATGTTAGCCCGACCTGTTCTATTTATGTAGGTAGATAGAGATCTAGAAATACAATTAAATTTAGACCGTTATTTGGAATTCGATCGATATACCCTTTATAAGCCCCAGATACCCACGCCCCCCGCAGACCACCCGAGTCAGAACCGGGCCGGCCGTTCGTCGAAAGTCAAAATAAATGGATTGACTTCCACTGTCATGACTCAAGGTTCAGAGCAACGGCTCTACATAAACTTACCTAGACCTAGACCTAGACCTACACCCATCCCGATCTCCTGGGACGCTTGCGGGATCTAACCTTAGAACCGCACCGGGCTCTAGCAGAACTAGGTTGGGCCCGACTCCCGTGCCTAGAGCTGTGAGCTTCAAACTCATGGAATGATGTCACAACGGTGCCCGTCCCTGTAGCTGGGCCTTTCATTTGTATATACTTGGATTGAGTAGAAGCGAAGAAGCTGGTATTATGAAGCTGTATACAAAGATCTTGTCCATCTTGCCCTTCCATAGTCTCTGGCAACGTTAGGTAGGTACACCACAAACGTAGACTAGGTCGTAGAGCCCCTTTCTCCTTCCTCTGCTCGGGCCGAGCTTATCTCGTCGCTCTCAAATCAGACGCGCGTAATTAGTCTCGTTGGACCAAACAACCCCCTTTCGCCCTTGTGCCCTTTTCTAGATACGTGTTTTCGTAATTGAGATGATTCGGTGATGAAGTTTTTCTATTCCTTGGGATAATGCCGGCTTATGAAAATGGGGTGACAACATGATGTGTGATGCTGTGTGGATATCCTCCAACTCCGACGCCGGCGGTCAAAAGCAATGCCGCATAAAAGTAGTTAGGGGATGAGAAGGATGCCGAGGACCCGAAACGTTCGAGTTTAGAAGTTGGACGCCGCGTTTGTTTGCGTCGGCGCGTGGTAACTCTCAAGGGTGCTTTGGAACGGGCTTCGGCCAGCAGTGCTACCGCTGGGCTCGGTCTTCTCGGCGGTACCGGGGCCACCGAATCCGTCGCCGTAGCTGACCAATTCCTCGTTCTCCTCCTGGCTTCTCCTCTTGCTGCGGAGTCTCCAGAAGAGCACACCGGCAGCCGCGAGAACGATAGCGCCACCAACACCAACACAGACACCAATGATCGTATTCTTTGTTGCTTGAGGCATGCCGGAGTTCTGGTTATCCGCAGCAGCAGCAGTAGGTGTTGACACAACGAGGCTGGACGACGAGGTAGTAACTGGGTGTCCTGAAGCATCTGTAGTGGTGTACACGACTGTGAAAGTAGAAGTAGTAGGCGCTGCTGTCGTCGCAGGTGCTTCGGAGCTGCTGGTGTTGTCGTCGCCACCGCCGCCATTGGTGGACGTCGGGGTTGGGGACGAGGACGAAGGGGCGCTATGGCTGGTCGTGGGACCAGTTGTAGGACTAGTCGGTTCATTGCTGCTGGTAGGCGTGTCAGTTGGCGTCGGGGATGTGTTATCTGTTGAGCTAGTGCTCGTGGCAGGGTCGTCGGTACTGGACGTCGACGTGGTGGGCGGATCGGGTTGGTTAGTTGACGATGCAGGTGGATCTGTACTCGATGAGGCTGCCGTTTCGGACACAGTATTCTCGACGCCACCAGTCACGAATGAGATGGGGTTGTCATCATCTTGTCTCTTGGCTGCAAGTTGGCCTGCAGCACCAGGTTGATCATTGCCGAGCCACGCTACTCCGGTGACAGAGGTCACCGAGAGCGCCATCATCAGTAGGTGAGTAAGCCGTGTCGAATGCATTGTGACGGATGATGGGCCAAGGCTATCTAGAACGAGTCGACAGTGAGGAAAGGCGATAACTAAATGCCCTATCCGTTACTCTCCTCCTATTGATTGTCTGGTGCGATGATAGTTTCGTGACACGTGGGCTGGCGACGGCGGGAAGTCTAATCTTAAATCTTCAGCGACCGTTTAACGAACCCAAATTGGTTGTCGGACCACACGCGACAGGAGATTACTTGGTGTGTCAAGGCGTCGCGGGAAATAGGGGTCGGTTAGATGGAGAGAGCGGAAGATGTACAGAGGCAGAGCTGGAAAAGACCTCTGAAAAAGACAAATACAGAGATGATTAGGAAAAGAGATGTAATGTGGTGTTGCTTGATCGAATGAGGGAAAGAAACGAATGACTAGGAGTAGGATGTGAAGAATCTGACGAAGGCCTGGGATTCTGTGGAAGGAGAAGATTAACTGCTTGTGGAGGGAGTTCCCAGCAACGGGTATGTTACATTAACTTCGTATCCATTTGCACAAAGCTGCGCAGTGCGAGGGTTCGCGCATAATTTTTAATCAAAGACCCAATCATCAATCAACAAAAGGTAGGGGCAGGTGGGGTGTCTGTGGGGCCACCGCCTGAGTCTCTTAGACAACTGACCACCTGCACCCCTTCTACACTAATCCGGGTACCGTGACAGGACTGTATCTGGCTGTCTGGGCACACCACTACAGCGCCTTGCATGCCGCTAACTATGCTATACATTTGTCGAAAAAACGAGCACTAAACTTGATTTAACCTGCTTTCACTCCTAATTTTTGAACTTCTATCTCGAGTCCATTAAAATTCATGCATATTCTATGTAAGCTCGAGAGAATCAATTGGAAAACCCCTATCGGCGCACTCTTGAGTTGTTTGCCTGGATTGGGAGATATGAATGATCCGCCGGGATTGCCGGATTTCGGCTATTGATGCGCAAGTACCTACTTCGACAATAGGTACCCGCCCTAAAAATAGCGCCCTGTCTTTGTCACTTACAGCGCTATTATCAGAGTTGGGAAGTTTGCTTTCAACGCCGTGAAGGAATCGAAGAAACTACAAGACTTAGTCTCTATCTACATAGGTGCTCATCCTCGGCACCTTGGCTGCCTCGAAACTGCAGGTGACTATGGAGAGACTCCTCTTAGTTGTGGGCATTACGTACATGCACTTGACGTATGTACCTCATCGCCCCGTTTCGCCCACTAACGATCATCAGGGTCGGGGCGGGAAGGGCTTGGGACTTGCCCGAAAGTGAAGCCGACAGCCACACAGCCACACAATAGAGACCAGGAGAACGCCTGCACGGCAAAGCGAGTAAGCGGTAAGCTACAACGTCAGTGATGTCGATCGAACAACGTTGCATGCTGTCAGACCTGTCAGACCAAGAGAGATGCCCAGAGGCTTTCATAGGCTCAAAAGACCCAGTGTGTAAGTCAAGTTTGGCCTAACAAACAACCGTGTTCGGTATGAGACAATTGTATTCCCCTATGACGACGCACCAAATACCCGTGACCGACTTTATTCGCAACAAGGGATGGTGTTTCGAAACATCGTCCCGCAGGAAATTGTTTGTCAGGAGTCTCCATCTCCATTGCGCCGCTCGTTACTCGCAACAACATGGATGGGATTGTGGTCGTTACAGTGCCTATGTTGGGTACGGAGACGCTGTGAAGGCTTGGGTACCTATTCCTTTCATTTACGCTGATGTTGCGCCGCTGGTGAGCCTTAGTCGGAGCCAGCAGATTCCAATGGCCCGCCCCTTTTGCGTACCCAGGTAGCGGATTCTGTAGCCCCGAGAGCGCGCGGGGATCGCAAAGCTGGCCATGCGCAGCTATGAAGCGAAGTGGCTTGACCGTCCGGTCTAGACGATGACGCCCGTGGCGCCAGCCCGACCAACGCTCCGACGGTCCAGCCCGGGCCTGGAATCCGGGGCCCGTTTCAACCTTAAACTCATCTTTATCCGCGCCTAGCCTGGAGAAAGGCTGGGGAAATGTTTAACTGCGTTCTGAGACTGTCTTGTCTTGGATTCTACTTATACTCTACCTATTTTGGGATACAGTTCTGTCTCGCTTCTCTTCCCCGCTTGCTCTTTTCTCTTCATTTTCCCATTTTAAGCCAACTTTACGAAAGGTGCTTATTTAAGACTACGCTCGGCGACGCAGCCCTGCTGAGTTTCTATCTACATGGTAGGCTTCACATTCCTTCTCCCTCTAACACATGTTCAGGAACAAATGTCTTCCTGTGGCTCCGAGTAGGATATTGAACAACGACGCTCTCCTAGGCGGGTGATTTCAAAGTTCGTTTCTGGTTGGACGGTGGAACTCTCCTTCGCTTGATATCGATTGCTGGCCAAATGCCTTACAAAAGGGGGCCATAGCACTGAAATCAGTATAAGCCAATGAACTTTCGATTTCATATTAGACCGTCGTTGTTCTTGATTATTGACGGATTTTGGCCGTAGCATTGGCGAATGCCACTCTTACGGAGGCTAATGAGGACATAGCGTTTGTCCAGGAGTCATATATTGGACGACAAGCAGCGGTTACTATTTAAACTGCTACGTCCTGGATAGTAGGGGCCGTTTAAGTTATCGAGCATCACCTAGTAACCTATGCATATCCTGGAGCTTCGTTTTATGGTTGAGGGGGTATTTTCCTTTATCAACCCCGATAATTGTGTCGAGGGTTTCGTTTACCTACTGAGTCAATGATTCGCTGAATGCGTTTCTTCTTGCTACGACGTGTGCTTCACGTAGAAGAATACTCTACTTTATTGGCAAAGAAGAATATCCCATTGGTCTCGTAAATCTGGAAACCAACTGAACAACATTGGGTATGACGAAGAGAAGTATATGGTTATTGTAATTCGTATATCTTTACGTTCTGTGGTCGGTTTCGACTATACGTCGGAACTCCGAGAGTACCTACATAGCAAGCAACTATGGGCATGGACCTCCAGAGGACTTTGATCCTTAAAAATCCTACTAGATATGGCGGAATGGAAGTTACCCAGCAGCCCGTGCGAATGTAACTCACTGTGATGACTTGTAGACTCAGAATTCAGTCGTTGTATTAATGATACTCTCTTTCCGTTGTCCGGAGTAACTTAACCGCTAGAATGTCCTAGGTAAGAGTTTACTGCCATCTACTGGTATGCTCCAGCGGCGGCCTTGAGAGAAGTTAGCAAACAATACCTTCAATTTTTGTCATTGAATGCAATTATCACATGCTTTGAACTCTTGTAAGTGGAACAATCCTTATAGTCGGCTCCATTCTTTTTGCCATCTCCGGGGTATAAAGTGGGCAAAGAGATGAATCATCAAGTACGGCATATGTGCATCCGTTCTACTGCAAGCTGATTGAGATAATCGAGCTAGGTGATTTAGGTACGCTTGACGTAGCACGTTTAAGGTAAACTTGAATTAAGACGACATCGGGTACTCCACGCTACCTGCTCGAGAGCGTGCGTAATCGTACGACGATTAGGTTTAAACCTTGGCTGTTCTGAACACATAGATACCTTAGAATCATATTGCTGTTGCATACAAAAGTGCTATAAAAAGAAAAGAGAGGGAACAAAAAAATTAATGTGTGCGTTGGAATTTCACCAACCTTGGCCGCGAATTCGCTCATAGCTCAGTATGGATACGTATCAATTGGCAGGTAGGATACGTGGAGCGTGAAGAAGCGTGGCAGGTGTGGATATCCAAGGCGACGGTAACGGCCCATTTAAATTATGGACGAGGGGAAACGCTATGCGAGCCCACACGCGTTGAATTGGGTCGTTAAGCACCGTTGAGAGTAACCTAGCGCACGGGCCGTTGTAACCTAAACTGCCTCTATATACCCGTCACGCAGATGTATTTCCTATCAAGCTCAATTTAGCACTAGACTAGTTGTAATAGCAATTTCCATGAGCAGGCCATCCCGGACGAATTTTTGGACAACTTGGGTTTTTCTCGCAACCAAGGGGCACCAGCTTGCAGCCATTTCTGAAGCTCTCCATCGCGTCTTTTACTATTCGAGTCCTATTCGAGTCCCATCCTGCGTGCAATTCATTCCTTCTTGGATTCAAGGCGGATAGCGACAGGCAAGCAGAAGCCGATGGAGAGTTGCGTATTTTTACCATTCTTTTAATTTTCTCTTTTCCACTCTTTTTCTTCCCGATCGCCTCGGTGAGCCTTCGTTTCTCGACCCAGAACGCGTCGCGACAATACCCACGCTCCGTCATTGTCAACCACCGCAGCTTTGCCCCTTAGTTGGCCCGAGATCCGATTCCTCACATCGCCGGGCAACGAGGGAGGGCGCACGATAACGCGAGAGTAATAATTTCGAGATCTAGCAGCAGGCGATCCGTGTCTCGTCTGCGCTGATCTCGTCGAGGTATGTCTTGTCTTGGAACCCACCCTTCGGAAACCAACGAACTTGAGTGCTAATCTGACCTTGCTGAAGTCCCCCTAAAGACGTATTCTTTAAAGCCGTCAACCCCTCCTCGTGCCTCTGCACAGGACGGCACTGGAGCCTCGCCATCCCGCCATTCAGCAAGGTCGTCTCCTGTCTCGAGTACTTCGACTGTTGGCGACGGCGAATCATCCCCGGTGCTCCCGCCGCTTCCTGCTCCAAAGCTACCGGGGCGGGCGTCTGAAATTCTTCGGACGCCTCCGTCTAATCGCGATTCCGGAAGTGATAAACAATACGTCACTGCCAGCTGGGGTTCACCGTACCCCCAGGCCGATAGCGACCATCTCCGTCGACTAAGCTTCAGCAGCGAAACTTCAGAAGAATCTCCCTTGCATCAACTGGAGATCAGCACTCCTTTCCTGCGTCCAGCTCCACTGATCTCAACGACTGAACCGGAGCACCCCTCGTCTTCGTTATCTGGAAGCGCTGCTGTGCTTGTGAATCGTGTTCGGCGCCCCCTTCGTGGTATAACAGAAGATTGGATTCGCCAGCACACGACGGAAGACCCTGCTTCTGAACACCGTCATTGGCTTAGTGACGGAACTGACGATAGTGAGCACTCTTCATTGAGGAGCTCCGTTTCGAGTAACGACGCCGCCTGGTTCGAAGAGGCCGACCCTAGGACCCCGCGGGCTACTAATCTTCATCCATCCCGAGCTTCCAGCCTAGCCTCTCGAGCTTCTAGTCGGGCATCTAGCTTGGCATCTCGGCGCCATCCGAGGGAACGTTCCAGCAACGAGACCTTAAAACAAGCGGTTCTCAATCGACGTGTCGCTAGCAAAACCGCAAATATGGATGCGCTTGATGTGGAAAGGGGCGGCCAAGATGCTGGTAGCGTCCATACTATAGAATCTGCCTCGGAGGCGGCGCAGAGAGCAGATACTCCCAAGAGTGATCAGCCGAGTTCGAACGGATCGATTCCCGTTGCCCCCGCCGACACTCCAGCAACTCCCGTCAAGCCAGTTAAACCAGTCGCAGGACATACACCTCGACCCAAGAAGAAGGTGCCATGGAAAGGAAAGAATATCCTTGTTTGCTTGCCATGGGACGAAGAACGAGGCCAACCCGGAAAGGCGCCGATTCCTCTAAGTGGCGCGGAGGTAACAGCTATGTTTCGATCTTGGGAAGAGCTGGGCTATAGTGTCCGTGGATTTGACTTGGAGGGACACCATGCATCTCTTGGTCCCATTGAGAATTATTCTCAGAGCAGGGGCCAATGGCCAGATGAGGATGATATGGTTACTGAACGCTCCCAGCACAAATACCAGGTGACGCTTCCGGATCTAAATGGTATATATTGTTCCGAATCTACCCCCTTAGAAGCCTGCTGACATTTTTATAGCGTGGAAGAATTATGTGGATGAGTTGAATGAGGCTAAGCTTAGGGCGCTTGGTGTTTCTTTCGGTGACGACGAGCCTGCACCTCCTCCCTCTATCTCTCCGGCTGCGTCAAATATGAGCCGGCAGACGTCGAACCAATATCCGCCTATGCCGTTTTCGCCTCCCATACCTACCCCTTCGGCTGGTAGCAATGGGCAACAGGCATTCCCTTTCCAACCACCGTTCTTATCTGGGTCATCTACGCAGAGCCCCGCGGTGCCTTCTGCTGCTTCTCCGGCATCTTTCAACGGCCCACCGTTGCCTGGTAAATTCAATCCTCGCGCGTCAATATCAATCTCACCAAGCGAGCTCCCTTTCCACTTCTCCGGGCAACATTCACCACATGCCTGGTCTCCGCAAATGCTACTGCACCAGCAACTTGGCCGAAGTGGTTCGCCTTCCGTTCTTAACTTGAACTCTCTGGTTTCGCCAAATTCGCCCTTCCAGCGAGAGGGAATATCTCCACCAGTTGGGGTACACCAAAGGCATCAATCTTTGCAATATCCAGTACTCCCCCACCAGTACCTGCATAGACAAGACTCAGCTAGGGCGTCACCTAGGTTACAAGATCTACGTGAAGTCGAAGAGGAGACCCAGAGCAATCCGTACGAGGATAAGAGCCCTTCGAAGACTCCGGAACCTAGTCAATTCATTCGCCACAACGCCAGCGCCAGTCTTCAGAAGGAGATCGATGATGCTGAGTACCATTTGGAAGAACAATTCCGTTCCCAGTTAGAGCACGAGGATTACAGCCCGCATAACGAGTACGAGAAGATGGAGGGAGATAAACCTTTGGAGCAGATCGAACCCACTTCTGCTTCGCATACTAGAGGACCTTCTGTGCACTTTGGTAATTTCGGTAATGATTCCGATGAAGGACCGAAGCTCCATCACCCACAACCTCATAGTCGCGGTCACTCGCTCTCTCAGACGGCATATTTCGATGAGGAGATGCGAGATAGCACTGATGAAGGGGGCTTCCAGAAACGTCGGCCGACAGGTCTTGATCTGCGGAACGGTGACAATTCGTATGAAATTGAGACGAACCCGAGCAACCTGGGCACACCAATCCAATCCTTTGACTTGGTAAACCAATTCCACCAACGGTCGTTTTCAGCAGTTAGCAATCCTTGGGCAGATGTCAAGCCAGCTTCTGACAGCAAGATGTCTTCGCGCCGTGAAAGTCATGCCAGTCGTGGAAGCCATGCCAGCAAGTCTTCACTTTCCAAGCTCAACGCTGGAGCGGCCGAGTTCAAGTTCAACCCTACAAGCAGCTTCACTCCCGGTCAGTTCGTCTTTGGCAACAACAATGCCCAACCGAGCAGTTTCCAAGCAGCTCCATTTCAGGCTGCATCCTTTACGCCTAATCCTCAATCTGCGACTTCGAGCCATTTTAGTGTACCTTCAACAGCATCAGCATCTAAGCTGAAGATCAATGCCGCGGCACCAGCATTCTCTCCTCGTAAGAGTGAATTCAGTTTCTCCGCATCCGGACCGAAGTTCAACCCGGACGCGCCTGCTTTCCAGCCTCTGAAATCTTTCGCCTCGTCGGTCACTAGCGGAGGAGCTTCTGGCAACGAAGGGGCTGAAAACAGGCCTGGTAGCATTTTCGGCAGCATTGACCTGAAGAGTCAAGAGTTTGTCAAGCCTGTGAAGAAGTCGAAGGCTATCCCCATTATGCGCCCGTCTAGTCCACGGTCTCCTGCCCCAGCTCCGACTACTACTGAAGAACAGGATGGTCGCGTCACTGATGACAGCCGGACAAAGAAGCAGTTCAGGGAGAGTAGTGCTGATGGCGATGAAGTCCCCTTATTTGCTGAACCTACTCAGGAGCCGGAACCCGTTCCGGAAGCCCAATTACGTCCAGCTGCTTCTGGGAAGGAGGATGTTCTTGAAGAGAGTTACAACGAGGAGACGAAGGCCGACGAAGATGAAAATGCCCCCCTTGGCGATACCACATTTGCATCTACGGTCCTCTCGGAATCTACAGACGGGAAATTACAGTCTGAGTCAAATGACACGAAGACGACTACTAGCCCATCCGCCACTTCTCCTGACCAGGACAAAGCTAATTGGAGACCGTTCGAATTCAAGAATGAGACGGAGATCCAAGACTTCAACAACGCTCGACCATTCGGAGATGATGAACCTGCGTTCAAGAAGGAGCACAAGAAGAGTCTTTCCGCTACGGCTAAACCTTTCGTACCTGGGGCCTTTATGTTCGGCACTAGTAATGCTTCTTCGTTTGACCCTGTTCTCAAGACCGAGCCAGTGCAGTTGGATGAATCGGAGGATGAACTTGAGGATGATCGTGCTGGCTCCCCAACTCCCGGACCAGACTTTAAGCCTGTTGCTGAAGTAGAGCGCCAGCCTGAGCCCGAGCCAATTGGCGAGGAGCAGGCTACATCTGCTCCGGAGCCTGTACGCGCCCCATCTGCAAGAGGTCTGGGCGCGTCACGGTTTGCATCCCCCCCTCCTGCTCCTAAGGGCTTGAACGCGTCGAGGTTCGCAGCCACGCCCTCACCGCCGCCGAAATCTGCTGGCCTGTCTGCTTCTAGGTACGCTGCTACGCCGTCTCCGGTCTCTGACGATAAGCTCTCGCAAACTCCTGCGGAGAATACCACGGAACAGGCCAGTGAAGTATCCGAGTTGCATAGCTTCGAACCTCTGCCTGTCAGCCCACCGTCTGATGCCGGCGTGCCGCCTAGAGAAGATGGCACTCATGAACTCACATTTGAAGAAATCGATGCCGTTATGCAGCACCTGAACGAAAATGACCCGACAATGGGAGCTAAGAGGACTGTGGAGTCTCCGAAATGGCGCCAACAGAGTCCTGTGCGTAATGCCCCGGTTGCCGCTGTCACCAACTCGCCGCCTATACACTTGCCTCCCCAGGTGCCATTCCGAAGCGATGCGCCAAGTCCAAGCCCTCAGCAGTACCTCGCTTTACCCAAGCAAGGCACAACCCCAAGGCCTTCGACGGAGCTGGAGGATCCTTTCATCGACCCTCCGCAGAGTGCTGTTTCGCAAACTTTCGATGGTTCAGTACAACGGCTCAATGTTGGAGACAGTCTTCCCGAAAGTGACTGGGATGACGCTTTCAGCGCCAGCGAGCAGGAGAAACTTGAGCAACGTGTTCAGTACTTCGACGGTCATGTTAATGACTTGGTTGGTAGCTTGCTAGCCTCTAGGCTTGACCCTCTCGAAAAGACACTGGGCAGTATCCAACATGCTTTGGGTAGCCTCGCCCGTAGACCGCCATCAAGCCGACGTGATAGGCGTAGTGTTTCTGCTGAGATACAGGAGAGCGATGCAGACGATGAAGATGAGGAAGAGCCCATCCGTCGGTCCATGAGCCCTAGAAGAGATAAGAAGCTGGAACAAATCCGCATTGCTGTCGTGGATGCTCTAAATCAGCAACAGACTATGCGCGCTCTGCAGGCTGCTCAGCTCGACTCTGTCCAGCAGGAACCCAGTAAAGAGGAAATGGCTGTTCTGAAAGCACTTGAACAAATGAAGGAGGAACTCAGCCAGTCTTTACGACTAGACTTCCGCGGCGAAGACCTCCGGAACATCGTGGAAGAGGCAGTCGAGCGCCGAATGCCTCCTACTCCTCAGCCGGTGATCAAAGACGACAGCGAAGCGAACGACAAGCTTACTGAAATGCAGTCAAGGATACTAGAACTTGAGCAGCGACTACGTACCGAGGAGAGTAGGACAGAAAATGAACGCTCGAGGGTCGTCGAACTTGAGCAACGACTTCGAGCCGAAGAGGCCAGAGGCGAGAACGAGACCACGATTAGGCGCGGCGCTGAAGACCGTGCCGCCGAACTTAGACGGCAGCTGGAACAAGCCGAGACAAAGGTTGAGGTCGAAATCATGAATCGTAGTATCTTCGACCAGAGAGTCCACGACCTTGAGGAGCGCCTCAGGATCCAGGAAAGCAGGACGGAGGCGGAGCTCTCGGGTCGTAGGGAAGCTGAAGATAGGCTCTCAGAAATCCAACGACTCCTCCGAATCTCTTCCGAGGAGGAAGATCGCCTGCGAGCTGTCCTTGAGGAACGCGAACATAAGATCAAAGGCATCGAGCAGGCGTCTGGCAAGACATCTATGCGTCTTGCGCTCCTCGAAGCAGCACAAAACAACGCCGAGCAGACCCAGGCAGAACTCAAGAACCGTCTCAACATCGCAGAAGTCGAGCTCCGCGATGCTAGGCAAGAGGCTCGCCACTGGCGCACTGAGGCTGAACATGCAAGGGAGTCAGCTCACAGATCAGCTGATGACCTTGTTGAGGCTGTCAATGAGAGCAAGCATTTGCATAAGCTCATCGACACTCTTGGTGTACAGCTCGAAGAAAACGAGCGAATCCGAGATAACTGGCGAGCCAAATTCGTGTCTCTTCAAGACGACATGGCTCGCGCTGCTCGCGAAATAACCGAAGAGAACTCTCGACGATCGAAGAAAGAGCAAGCCCTTCTCGCACGCCAGGAAGTGCTCGATGCTAGACTTCAGGCTGAAGCACGGACTCGCGAGCGCCTCGAAGCCGAAATTGAACGGTTGGAGAACGGCGAGCGCGCTGGTCTGAGGGCTGTTGGCGAATGCAAGCGCCTAGAAGCTTTGCTATCTGAACTCCGGAACGAGAATCACGATCTGCAACAGAACATCCTCCGCTACCAGAGAGAAATTCAGGAAGCAAGAAATTCGGCAGCTACTGAAGTTCAGCGAACCCAGACTTCTCTGCGAGCTGAATTGGATGCTGCGAACAATCAAGTCAACGTCGTGCGCGAGGAGCTCGAGGAGGAGATTAGCAAGCTGAGGGCTCAGCTGGATCAAGTCAGGATGGATGCCGACACTGCGAAGGCACATCATGAGATGATGCTCGAAGAAGCTCAGACTACGAAGCAGACCGAACTGGAAGAAGCTGAAAATAAGAGGCTTATCGAGATCAACGAATTAATTAGAAAGCACCAGAATGAGGTTGAGGATCTTCAGGCTCGATACGAACGACAAATAAACAATGCTGCCGAAGATGCCCAGCGCGCAGAGCAGAATCTCCTGGAGCGTCTCAGCCTGTCTGCTTCTAAGACTGAGCACCTGCAAGACCGTGTTGCACACTTGGAGGACAAGGTGCAGATTGCACAAGAAGCGGCCAAGGCAGCAGCTCAAGCAGCCTCGCAAGCTTCTAAATCCGTCGTTATACCTGGACCGCCGGGCCCTGTAGCTCACACGAAGCAACTAGCCGAGGCTATGCACCTTCCCGAGAAGGTTTCTCCGCAGGCTCTTCGTGAATCTATCATGGTTCTACAGGAGCAATTGCAAGCTCGTGAGCAGCAAATTGAAGAGCTCGAGCAGACTGTTGCCAAACTTGACCCCGATTCTGCTACGAAGATTTCCAAGAGAGATGATGAGATCACTTGGCTACGTGAGCTTCTGGCTGTAAGACATGGAGATCTGCAAGATATAATCAACGCCTTGTCCGCAGAGCACTTAGACAGAGAAGCCGTCAAGGATGCGGCTATTCGTCTCAAGGCCAACCTTCAAATGGAAGAGCAAGAGCGAGAACGTGCTATGAATGGTGGTTCGGCCATCAACTTGCCTAACATTGCTGCCACAATTCGAAACGCTGCCACTCCTCGAGTTGCGCAAGCTGTCGGGCCTCTGGCTGCTGCTTGGGGCAGCTGGCGTAAGTCGAATCAGCCTGCGCTTAGCAGTCTCTCTAGCGCTCTGTCATCGTCTCCTGCGCCCGCTAGGAATTCTACCCCTTCCAAAACAAATACCTCATCCCAGAGCAGTTATCTCTCTGGCCTGATGACTCCGCCGGCTTCTGGAGTTAGAAACACACCGCCGGTTCAGCAGGACCAGACGCAGCCTACTGCCTTTGGCAACACCGGCCGTCGTTTCACAGCTGAGCAATTTGCGAACCGGTCTCGAGGTCCCTCAATGACTGCCCGGCAAACTGAAAAAATGCCCCGGGCGAGCACGCCTCCCCAACAACAAGACCGTCGTCAACCTGTTACTCCTCCCATGATGCGATCTAACGCATATGACTCGGACGCGCGCGTCGAGGAGTTTGACGATGCTTCTTTCTTCGATGATTGAGTTGAGGTTTAGCATATCAGACTTTGACTAGAAGCTAAGCTGCTCGTGGTCTTTTACTTTCTTTGGGCGGCACTATTTTACTTGTCAGAAACCGGCAAGGCACTTGGGGAAGAAGTTGACGTTATATACTGGATGTGCGCTTTTTATACCATTTGCCTTTTCCTGCTGCCACAATGTCTAGATTGATACCCCCATACCCCTTTTTTCACCGTTCTTATGCTTGTTCGCGCACTACAATCCATAATGAAGTACAGAAAAACAGACATTCTCTTGACAGATCAGATTGGCACCGGTCGCAGAAATGATTCGATAAGATTGATAATTATACTTGTTTTATTTCCTTTGTTCCTTTGCATAGCCGGATTTGGAGGCGAGGTGGAAGTTCTTCGCTCGTTTCGACTCACGAGGAGGGAGTGGAGGAGATGGAGAGTAGGAAGAGAGGTGTGGCCCTCTCTAGATCATGCAACGCTTTTACGTCGTCGTTTGTGGGGAGGCTCCGAAGATACCGTACAAAGACGATCGCTAGGATTGTCGGAGTTAGACATAATAATACTTTCGTCACACTTCATATCTATATCTTTTCTCCTTAATTAGTGACTGGTAGATAACTGGGTACACATTTTCACTGCGTTTTCTGCTAAGTTATGCTCGGGAGTTTATAGTCGTGAGACGTTGCGCATTAACTCATAAGATCACCCGCAGAAGAGGCATAATCAGCATGTCCGGCCGATCTACAATCTCGCTAGCTACCTACCTATCCACCGAAGCCTCATGGACACTATGAAATTGCAAAATATGAGTCACTTGCGAATGCTAGAGGAGATATTTTCTTCATGGTGTGAACCCGATCCTTTTATTCAAGTTATGAAAATGGTCTTAAACTCCTAATGAATGCTGCCTGCTCTCCCCCGGCTGATCCGAATAGCCAGTCCTGATGAGTCACGCGCCGACCCTATGTTGATTGATGTACCCGGTGATGCTGTGATGCTGTGATTATGCATGTGAATAAGGAATGAAATTATGTAGGTTGATTAGGCAGGTATGCGTTTATGTAGATAGATCCGTGTCGTAAATGCCCGTCGTCCGCCGCCATAGTTCGTTCGTACCGTCTCATATCGTCTCATATCATCTCATCGTATCTCATCTCGGCCCATGCTTTCCGAGGAAAAGAAATGCGGAGGTAGAGATAGGTGAGAAGAAAATGGTAAGAAGTGGATTATATTAGATTTGATGAAGGTGAGGTTTTTAGGAGGCGGGCACACCGCAGGCGCTCAGGTCGACCTGCTGCGACGTCGCCTCCACGCGGCCGAGGGCGACGGCCTGGCCGTTGGTGAGCGCGTTCATGGCGTCGAGCGCGATGTTGAACCCGTTGGCGGCGTGGTCGATGGCGTACACGTTGATGGTCTTGCCGTTGTAGCTGAGCTCGTAGCAGGTGCCGCACTTTGTGGCCGTTGTTAGTCATACTGCGCTGCACTGTCTCCTTACTACCTCCGCATCTCGGGGCTTTTTTCGGGACGAGATTCGGGGGGTTTCGGGACGAATCTTCGGGTGAGAAGGTGGGTAAACTTACGTTGGGCGAGTTCCAGCCGGCGATGGTGTCGGCGGCGCCGATGTAGGTCGCGGGGATCTGGCCCTGCGTCTGCCAGCCGTAGCGCGTGATCAGGCCGTATTGGCCGTCCGAGCAGGAGACCGCGGTTAGCGAGCGGCTGCCGTCGTCGTAGCCGGTGTCGTAGGAGACTGTGGGGCGTTGCGTGTTAGTTGCGAGATCTCGACATGGTAATTGGTATGTATCTGAAGTTAGAGGTAAAGAGTGGCTGATTCCGTACCAGAGACAGCCGACGAGGCGGCGGCGAAGGAGAGGAGCTGGGCGAGCTTGGAGAACTGCATTTTCGCTGTTGAGATTGAAGGATGTTTAGAAGTTGGAGGTTTCGAGGCGACGGGCTGGGGAATTTATTAGAGAGGTGAGGAGATATTAGTATTAGAGCTGTAGATGCTGTTGCTTGCGATGATGATCGTGAGAGGACGTTCACTATGAGGGAGCTGTTGAGGTCTTTATATATCGAATGAGTTCTATTCAGTTACCTAAACCAGCTAAGCTACAAGTTCCTTTGTCTCGTCTCGTATATCGTCGTGCCCATGATACGTTACGTAGGTACGATTGCAAGGTCGTAAAGCTAGGTAGGTAGGTATCATACGTGGTGACATTGCTGCAGCTCGGTGGAGCTCAACTGATCAGGTAAGTACCTAGGTAAACAAGCTGAGAGCGTTAGCTGTCTTGTCATCGAGAACAGGGCTCATCCATGCCCGCTAACGACTATATGATGATGTGAGGCCATGCGATGTAGCGTACGCCTAGTAATTTGTCTAACCTGCCAAGCTGCCAGTACAGTAGCTGCAGCGCATAAGACAATGCAATGGAGACTTCTGATGCTAGGTCATAACATGTATGGTTCGTCGTGCGACCCGGGCGGGCCCTCTGATTCTCGTGTTCGTGCTCTTGGAGATTCTGTGGGGGAGTTGTGACTGCCGATCCCATTCGTATTTGGTGCTGCGGCTTGATCTTCTGCTGGGGCCGCGAGTCCGTGACTGGCTCGATCGGCTCGGAAGGATGCCATTTATAGCAATAGTGGCATGCCCAGCCCCCTGCACTGTGGCCGGGTCCCGTGCGCTTGGGGCACGCTAGCGGCAGTTGAATAAAGAGAAGGGAACCCTGTTTTGGCTTGCAAAGGGTCGTTGGTTCTAGAAACCTGCCTTGACGGGATGTTGAGCTTGAGCTTTGCAATGTTGTCATTGCTATCTCTAATACTAACTTGCAGTTAAACGTTCTCTCAAGTCGAGGTTACGAGCTCGTATGTTTGCTCTGGAATGAGACTTGTTCAACTTACCTCGGCCAATAAAATCGAGTGGCGTTTTCGTCCAATCCCTCAAGGAGCCGCTACATATCTGCTGGTTGCGCGGCTTGGGACTGGGGCTGAAAAGGATCGTGGATGACCGCGAGTGGGTTTCCGACGAAAGATGTAGCGTCGGCCCTTTGTTTGAGGCTCAATATTGGCTTAACCGCATGTTTATTCGTCCGACCGCAGGCTTTACTGCAGAAATCCATCATGACTGCAGCAAGCCGAATGCCGCAATAGCCTACTTTCAAGACTCCAACAGAGCGTTTGTTGATACAGTCGGTCTTTAAGCCCGAAGGATTCTTCTCCGCACCACATGCCACTTGGCTACTGTTGTCATGATTTAGAGTCCGACGGAGTGGGCGGCTCACTGAGACATGATGGCATCCTTGTGGCCCAGGCAAATCGATGAGCCTGTTGTCAAGTTCGCATATGTGCTGAGCTCGTTGTCGGAGACCCAACATCTTTGCCAAGATCTGGTTCTCATCTTCGCCGTGTAAATTATGTCGGGGACCACTTAAAGGGCGATCGATGCTGACGAGAATCCTGTAGGGGAGCGCACGTTACTGTACAGCCGATCTTAGGCACCGCCATATCCGCTATCCAGTTGTTGACCTGCCAGCTTCTATCAGGCCGAGTATCCTCCAGTATGATTCACCGAAGCCTGACAACAGGTGTTCATACGAAGTCAAAAACGATTCGTAACTACCTAACTTATTCATAGCGGGACTCCAGACGTAATCGTTCGTCAGTACGCCAGAAAATGTGGTATCTCCGCTGACTGTATGGTAAGGGAAGGTGAAATGGGTATCTAAACCTCCTTCAGGAGCCAATATATCTAAGTCTTAACACCAAAGATATCGCAGAAGTCGGATCAGTGGTTCTCTCAAACGAAACTTCTCAATTCGAGTCCTTAGGGGTCTCGATTTCTTCAACTCGTTTACAATGGAAAACCGACCTATTCTTACTTCAGCATCCATCTGACTAGGTCTAGATATATGCATATTCCGGACAATCCAAACCGAAAAACGCGTACGTATACTCGTACGGGCGGGTTTCTTCCCTTTTCTCGTCAATATGGCATTCTATTCACGAGATCTCCATTGACAAGGCGTGAGAGCTCCTGGAGCCCCTTTCATCCTACAAGACGAACGAATCGCGAAGTTAGACCGCCGCATATAGCAATGATCCCCTTAATTAATCTTTACGGTCAGCGCTGTCAAGCACTCTAGGGTAAACTCTTGCCCATAATACCTTTCAAACCATCGAGGCCAGAAAGCGTCCCGTATTTCCCGAGGACTCTTGGTCATAGAGGTAGCGAGGTTATGAGGTATTCACTATTCAAGCGAAAAGTATCAGTTGTTCACTTATTCTAACGGTTACCTTGTCTCCATCCCTTAGCCCAACAACTATTTTATTAGAGGCTTGCCCCAAGTAACATTAACATGTCACCAATGTGACGCCTAGTCTCTCATATAGTAGATAGCCATATAGTATGTCTCGAGCCATCTCCTCTATTATAGCTTTCAACAAACGTTAACCAGATAAAGGGTAGGACCTGGAGCCATGTATAGGTATCTTCAGCTCAGAACACCCAAGGTTCGTATATTCCAAAGAAGCTGGGCTAAGTTATTTCTTTTTTATCGTCGAGAATATGTTCAGAGGTTTAAATTATAACATCTTCAACGGACTCTCTAGCATTTCTCCTTTCCTTCTCACATCTACGGAATACCACGAATGATTCTATGCAGTTATGTACCTAGGTATCTATTCATTAGTCATCGTCTTATGTAACCTGCAGCGACTAATCTTTAAAGTTGCGGTATTTATGTGGGGCCGTCTATGGTCCGTCTCGCGATGGTTGGGCTGTGACCTAACCCCTGCATTCGTTATTGAGGATACGTACATCATAGCTCGGGTAGCGTACGTAGCCCCCTGCATCTTCGTTTCGCTTCTTCCCGTCACGAAACGAAAACTCGCATCCTGTCCGAGGCGCCGTCGAGTCCGGTGGTGGCTTTGCGATTCTCGTCATTTTTCACCTATTTCTACTTCGGTGTCCCCCAGTTCATTCTATATATTGTCGACAGGCTGGCCCGTTACGACGACACTACATTGCTACAAGCTCTGAAATGGCTGCAGTCGATCCAAGCACCCGCAAGAGGGTGCTCAAGGTCATCTTCGTATCGCTACTTCTGGACCTGGTATGCCAGCTAACTAGAGAAATCGTATGAGACATAGAACCCGAGCTAATAATTACTGTGTGTAGATCTCTTTCACATTCATTCTCCCCCTCTTCCCGAAGCTCCTCGAGTTCTACCGAAACAGCGAAGCTGGTCCCGAGTCGCAATCGACGCTGCTTGCGCGAATCCTCGGCGGCCTCAATGCCTACAAATCCGCCTTTGCCAAACCGATCGACTCAAGATATGACATCGTGCTACTCGGCGGCGCCTTGGGGAGCTTGTTCTCCCTGCTTCAAGCCATTGCATCGCCTGTAATCGGACACCTCTCCGACAAATATGGCAGAAGGGCCGCGCTTCTCGCTAGCATGGCCGGAAATATCCTATCGGTGCTCCTCTGGGTAATGGCGGTCGATTTTAGGACATTCCTAGCCTCGCGCATCGTAGGTGGACTATCGGAGGGTAATGTTCAGCTAGCGACAGCCATTGCGACAGATATTTCGGACGAGGACAGCCGTGGCTCGACTATGGCGCTTATAGGCGCATGCTTCTCCATCGCGTTTACTTTCGGCCCAGCCCTCGGCGCATATCTCAGCTCTGTAGCGACTGTAGCCGCGAACCCTTTCGCCACAGCTGCCGGCGTATCTCTCAGCCTGATTGTGCTCGAGACTGCATACCTATACTTCTCGCTACCCGAGACGCTACCGAACAAGACTGAAAAGCAGGCTGCCAAGAAAGCCGCCAAACCAGCGGCGATAACACGCACGAACTCCCATTTTCTTCTCAACTTGGTGCACTTCAGCTTCCTGCTCTTCTTTTCGGGGATGGAATTCTCCCTGCCTTTCATGACGTACGACCTCTTTCAGTACGACTCGGCCCAGAACGGACGGCTGCTGGGATTTGTGGGCCTGGTTGCCTCGATCCTTCAGGGCGGAGTCACTCGCCGCCTGCCCCCTCTGCTGACGGTGCAGATCGGTGTCACCGCGTGCTTGGTTGCGTTCGTGCTACTTGGTCGCATCACCACAGTCGGTTCGCTGTATCTTGCCGCCACGTGCTTAGCGACGACCTCAGCCACCGTCGTCAGCGGTCTCAACACCCTGAGCAGCTTTGAGGCTAGCGAGGGCGAACGAGGCGGCAAGCTAGGTATTCTGCGAAGCTGGGGCCAGCTTGGCAGAGGATTGGGGCCGATCCTGTTTACTAGTGTGTACTGGTGGGCAGGCAGAGAAGTTGCTTACGGTGCGGGTGCCGTAGGCATTTTGGGCGTCACATTGCTTGTGTTCGCTGGGCTGAAGTCGCCGCCGGGATCGGTGAAGAAGGTCAAGGCGGAGAAGAAGGAACTGTAAGATAAGATGGACGTTTGTAAGTATTATAGGTAGAGATGCTGGTAGAAAACTGGATATATGGTACAAAAGGTGAAACTGTTTTGAGAGATTTAAGCAAACTAAGAGTCACCCCTTTTATATAAAAGTGCGACCTATTAAACAATGGAGGTTACCTGAACTTGGCATTATGGTATTGGACTTGCCATTCAAGGAACGAGTCGGCCATAAGGTACCAAAAGAGGCATCAGGGGCATTCGAGGGCCTCATGTGTGCCCCAATATGACCCTTGGGCTACTGTACAAGTTTCGTTATAAATTACCTGTTAAGCAGTCCACTTGCCTACATTGTGCAACCCCAAGGATTATTCGAGTACCTCCTATATACCTACTTACCTAACATGTAATTAAGTCATCAATACTTCCAAGCACTTAGGCAGTACAGTCTGAAGCGCGCAATGGAGAATGAAGCAGACACCAGGATATATGTGAGAATTGTCTAGAGCCAACACAGGGGGAAAAGGCTGAAGGTAAATCATCCTATCTAGGTCTTAATACTCAGGGTGGACAATCCATCACATGAGGGAAAATTGAGCAGAAAGTAAGCAGCCTTCATGCCCTACATGCAAACGGCCGAGACAAAATCTGATCCTTCAAGAGACTCTAAGACAAAGGGCGACACAGCCGTGTAGGTACCTGGGTGGATACGTTTCTTACTCGATTAGGCAATTGGACATGTAATAACAGCGTTGTGATTGGCTAACTTTTTGCCAGCTGCCCTTAATTATACCGGTCATCTTTTCATGCTCATAATAAGTCGGCGTTGCTTGTGATACTGGACGCGGGGTATAATGCACCATGCTCACAAGGAAACACAGCCTTTCTTACCATAGTAAGCATCGCATCACCTAAACTCGGATGATCTTCTACGCGACACGGTCATAAAAAGTTATACCGAGGTAGTTATCTCAATAAGGAGGACCATACATTTTTTCTCTCCTCAGCAACTTTCGTTTCGAATTCAGTCAAGTCGAATCATTTCCGGCATATTCCCTCTCTATTTCTAGGAGGACTTCAACTCAAGATGAGATCCGTGGTGCTAGCAGGCCTACTGGCTTCCTGTGGCCGCTACGCCACGGCGCAGACTGGCATCCCGTCCGTCTCGGACTTCGACTGGTCCACCGTAAAGCCATCTACGTCACTCGATTACACGACTTGCTACGCCTCGTACAAGTGCGCCAAGCTATCCGTTCCGCTGGATTGGCTAGAGCCGTCCGCCGCGAACAGCACCGCTCGCGTAACCATAGCCATCACCACCCTCCCGGCCGTGGTACCTGAGAGCGATCCTTCCTTCGGGGGCACCATCATCATCAACCCCGGGGGCCCGGGTGGATCAGGGGTCGAATACGTGCTCGAATCCGGCACACTGCTACAGGGCATCGCGGACGGCACCAAACACTACGAGATCCTGTCCTTTGACCCGCGTGGAGTTGGTCTCACCGAGCCCAAGGGGGACTGCTACAACGATGAGTTCTCGCGGGCCGTTACTACCGTAGAGCTCCGCGCTATGGGCCCCCTAGACTCCGGTCTGAACGTCGTGGACAAGCAGACGTCGCTCTATGGCGCTTATGGTAGTCTATGTGAAGCCGGGCCAGAGATTCTCGCGTACATGTCTACCGCCAGCGTGGCGAGGGACATGGTAGAGATCGTGGACAAGATCGACGAGTTGCGGAATCAGAACAGCACTTTGAAAAGCAGCAAAGTCCCCAGGATCCAGTACTGGGGCCTCTCGTACGGAACCGTGCTGGGAAATTACTTCGCGTCGATGTTCCCGGGTCGTGTCGGCCGCATGGTCCTCGAGGGAGTCGTCGATATCCACGACTGGAACGCCGGCGTAAGTATCCATCCCAGCCTAATCCATTAGTCCACCATAGGCTGACATATCTCTAGGAATGGGCCAAGAACCTCCAAGACACCCTTAAAGTATACGACATATTCTGGACCTCCTGCTTCGAAGCCGGCCCCAAGTGCGCCCTGTACCAGCCCAACGACACCAGCCCCGACGCCATCCGCCACCGCGTCGAAGCCTTCCTAGACGATCTCGACGCCGCGCCAGCGCAGTACGTGTCCAAGAGCAGCATCGAAGAAATCACCAAAGCAGACGCCATCTACCTCATCCTCCAAGCGCTATACCAGCCCCAGCAGCTCTTCCCCACGGCCGCCACGCTCCTAGCCGAGGCCATGGCCGGCAACTTCACCCTCCTCCACCGCGCCCTAGCCCTCCCCACCCCCGCCGACTCCTGCCTAGCAGCCCCCAAGGAAACATACACCTGGACCGCCGACGCCATGGCCGCCATCGCCTGCGGCGACGCCGCCTCCCAAGCGGGCCTCAGCACGCCGGCCTTCCTGTCCTACCTAGCTCAGCAGAAGGCGACGGCGGGCGCCTTCGCGGCGTGGTGGGCGCGCGTGCGCCTCGGCTGCAAGGGCTGGCGCGTGCGACCGGCGTACCGCTTCGAGGGGCCGTTCACCACGCCCCGGGCCGACCCGAGCGTGGCAAGCAGCGCAGAGGGGCGGCCCGCCGCGCCGCTGCTGTTCCTGTCTAGCCTGTACGATCCCGCTACGCCGCGCGCGAACGCGGTGGCCATGGCGGCCGAGCACGCCGGCGCGGGTGTGCTGGTGCTGGATGGCGCGGGCCATGGGACGCAGGGGACGCCTTCGCGGTGTCGGGACTCGTATTTGCGGCGGTACTTGGAATCCGGGGTGGTGCCGCCCGAGGGGACGGTTTGCGAGGCTGATTGTATTCCCTTTCAGGATTGCCCGCAGGTGGCGTGGAGGAAGCGTGGTTTGGGCGGTGCGAGTGGGTTGGAGGGCTTTAGGAGGAGATGGGCGCCGTTGTGATTCCTGGGAGCGTGGCTACTGTGGCTTAGATAGTGGAAGCGACTTTCTTGACATGCGGATTGTTTGAAACGGGGTGGGGGGTTTTTTAAACTCTTAGCTAAGGGACGGCGAGGTCCCTTGGTAATACGTTGCAATTAGTTACATTACAGTAGCTAGGACATAGCTGAATCGAACTAGTGGCTTCTGCGCTGTTAGATCCGGTGATCTTTGAGGCTTGTTGCTAGCCGTTGATAATAGTAACGAGTGGAAGAATGTTATAATTCGCGTATTAAACGATAGGAAGAAAGTCCCTATTTATCAGTTAAAAAGGGGGTGTGTTAAGCAAAGAAGTCACGTCGTATCAGGGTCCTATTGACATACGGGGCCTAGAAAGCACCATCTCCATCCAACTAAGGTACATGGGTTGTACATGGGTTGAATGTGACAGTCTTCTTCATCCAAAACCCAGACAAGTGAATCTGACAAAACGGGGAGGGAGACATAATGACAATGTGAGTTCGGGTGGCACCATTGCGATCAGTGTAAACAGGATGACAACGTAAGAACAGCGAGGTAGAGGCGCAGACTCAAGAGCCCTCAAAGCGTTGTCTCTTCTCCATCCGATCCTCCGATTCCGGCTCCCTTCCCTTCTTCAGGGACTGGTTCGATGGCATGGGGTGGCCCGGGATCTGGTTGTTGACCAATTCCTCATTCAAGTCGAAGAGCACATCCCAATGATGCAAGAGATTGAGCGTCTCTTCACACTCCCAGAGGTGGATGGCGTCCTCTTCCTCTTCGTAATTGTCTCCATCTACCATTATGGGATCAGGTTGAACTCTGCCCTCGACCGGGTCGTAGAGCTCGGACACCCCGTAGGCATCGAAGCGCATGAAAAGGAGC
This sequence comes from Hypoxylon sp. FL0543, assembly GCA_022578575.1. Lineage (NCBI taxonomy): Eukaryota > Fungi > Ascomycota > Sordariomycetes > Xylariales > Hypoxylaceae > Hypoxylon > Hypoxylon sp. FL0543. The sequence goes on from MU393993.1 coordinate 2,179,469, forward strand.
GGGAGGAAATGAGAACCCGGCTTGTCCTCCATCTCAAATTCGATCAGGGATCTCCCGCCCTGGATGACAGCCGTTCTGGCCGTATCGATCAGGTAACCTGTCTCCTCATATTCGTACAAGTCTCGGTCGATGTCTTCAACTCCCATCGGAAGCCCATATCTGCGCTTGAACTCCAGGTACAGCATGTTCTTCTTCGCAATAAGGTAGCTAAATGCCTTCCGAAGAATGATTCTGTTGTGCTGGTTCGGCAGGATGAGAACCGTATCGCTCGGGAATACACACCCGAAGACCTTGAGCATAACGGCCTGGGTGGACTCGAAGGCATATCCCGCAGGACTCAGGCCGTAAGGTTCGGGACGAAGGAGGCGCACCGTGAAGCGTCGTCCGATGCGCTGTACTCGGATTTCTCCGTCTTCCAGAGCCTCACTCGAGTTGATGGTTCCACTGTCATCGGGTTCGTATTGCTTATTGTGTATTAGCACAATGCTCTTGTTATACTAGTAGGGAGATGATTCACCTCGTCGTCAGCTTCCATCATGACGACATCGTCTTCCTCGCCAGCAGGCTGGGCAGGGTTGGCAACGAAATGTCCTTGTTCGGTCATGGTGATAAGATACCCTGATGCTGAAGTCCTTTGATCGAGTATTCGAGAGGAGCCAACGCCTCCTTGTTATGAGGTTGCGAGGTTGGATGGGTTATTGATCCAAATTGAAGGAAGAAGATATCGACGAGGGCGAAGGAAATGTTTTAGTGTTGCGTGGGTGTAAAATAATACTTTGTGTCCTAGGAAACGATGTTTGCACGTAGCGGTCCTTGCACCCAAGGTACATGGCTGACGCGCTTGGAATCGTCCGGCAACGACGTAGACGCGTATTGTTTTTGGTGTACTCTGAATTCACGGCGTTGCCAGTGTCCTACTTGTGCCAGAGTGTTTCCAGTATCCCCAGTGACATCGAACCAGGCCTCTTGAACAAGGGATTGTCGGCGGGTTTGTCCAGACAAGTAACCACTGTGGAATTGTTGCACCATATTACCAGCTTCCGGCTCATACAACACAAAGGATGGAGTGATCACGCATGGCTCCAAGAGTGGCATCGTTGAAACCACTGACCCCGAATGAACGAAAGGGCTTGAGTTGTTGGCCCTCCACTGAAGCAGTCAAAAGACCGAGTTGCTCCTACTTGATAGGGTGATTTTATACAACGGCTTTACCCCATGCAGACGAACTTAGAATTCTTAAGAGGATCCATAACAAGCAGGATGATGCTAGGCTTAAGGGCAAGACGTATTACTGCTAATGCTGGTATGAAGGGGTACTCATGGTGTCTTTCAAGACTGGCCCGAAGCCACAAGTCTCTGAGCCTGGAGCTCGTCATGTCGACTGTGAACAGAAGTACGAACTGAACAGCATTCTAGGTCCAGACACGCTGCTAATATCTATGCAAAGGACTTAGGCTTTCCCATCTGACCTAGATGTTACGAATATCGCGAAGAAATGGACATTTTAGATGTGATACGAGTCCTTGAGGAAGGCTGTTCACAGGAGCCCAAGACCATGAGGATGCCCAGCAACTAGGAGCTGCTCTAGCTCCAGGGGCAATAAGCCTCCATTCTAGAAAGGAAATTTTCCATGATCCGGCAAGACACGCATTTGTTGCCCATGATGCCTTGATATGCCTTTGTGACACCCAAGAAACCCCGCGACGCGTTCGTGTTATTTATTTAGTCACATTTTGAATGTTGCTTAGTCAATTCGCGCCGTTCCTGTGAAGTCCTCCAGTCGGTCTCCTCAGTAATTATGTGGTAAAGTCGCAGACGTTTCAGCTTTCCGAAGAGGATAAGAATCTCTTCTGAGTGTCTGCAGCGGCATGCCATTGGGAAAAGCATAGCACTTCGTTTTAGGAGGTACTCTTATAGGGTATTATTTGATCCTCGGTGAAACGGAATACTCGCGAGGGTAGCAAGTGAATGAATGTTGATATCGGAGGGAAAAGCGGATGAGAGGCGTGTGTTCCATTGGGTATCCTGCTGACTAACAATAGGGTGCTATAGCACTGAAATGCCCTAGAAAATGCTGTAACTACCAACACGACAGGGTCAATGTTCCAAAATATCTGCTTAACTCAGGATAAATGGTCTTATAGATCCAAGCATAGTCTCACTTGCATGTTCCCACCATGGTGTACAGCGCGCATGTTGATAAGGGTTCAATGAGGGAACTAGACGGTTTATGAATGGTTATGCCGAATCCTATCTCATGTCTCCACATTTCCAGTCGCGTGGTCTAATGGTTATGATTTCTCGTTCACATTGATGTGTTCAAAGTCCCGAGAAGGTTCCGTGTTCGATCCACGGCGTGACTAAGTTTTTTCCCTTTTTACCCACTTGACACCGCAATTAAGTGTGCCAAAAGGGGCTCCTTTTACCAATTTATGGGTACGCCGGATGGAGTGAGGTAGGCAGTCTAGAACCGGAGTTGTGACCCACCTAGTGAGAGATGCCATCAATGTATGGAGAATGTCGTGTTGAGCCTCAATGGAGACATGAATATGTTGGTGTCACAGGGTATATATGCGCTGCCAGGCTGTTCGCAGACAGCGGTATCGCTTTTGCGACAGTTGGCAATAGAAGCCTTTTTTCTTGCCTCTTTAACGTCGACTGGTTCGTGTTGTGATCCGAGTTTGGAGAATGAATGTAGCATGCGTGTTGAGATATCGATCTAACAAACTTGACTTGGTGGCAGTTGAACAGTCCTAGAATAGAAGCCGACACTACTATTCTCGCACTGTTTGTTCTCTGCTAGAATTGGGATCGAACTATCAAAGGTCCTCGAACTTTCTGCATATGTTCTGCTCATGCAAAATATACGCATCGAGCGTTGCCATATATATAGAACTTGACCTTACTTGCTTTTGAGTCATAAAATGATACGGTTCGTCCTCAGGGACTAGAAGCACCTTCTCCTTACGGAGAATTATATATTCGATCTACCTTTGACCATGAAATGGAAGGACAACCAGAAGAAGAGGCGGGCTCTGAGGATGAAGACAAGGTCAGGTACTTACTACATATAGATATACTATTGATGGGAGCCGCATAGAGTAAATGAAGTTCTTTTGGTCCTTGAGTCTCGTTGGCTCATGCCTAGCATCACACAATGAGCCATTCCCTGTTTCAGGCTGCCATCTGCTTGTTCCAGCGAACATGACGTGTTTAGGGGATATGTGAATCTGCCTAAGTTGTTAAAGGAGTCTCCTCTTCACGTTAGGTACCTAGAGATTCATTTCGTCCATTGTATCAAACGATACCTGTTCAATACGTGCAGTCAGTCATCATCAGATAGTTTATTATGATTGGTCAGCTTGAAACAAGAACAAGGCTATGCAGGCAGATAACAAATATGACCTATACCTTACTCAAGCGAACTATTACCGTTTGCATTTCCAGACATCAGCTGTATCATGTCCGGCCAAAACTATAAGAGAAAAAGCATATCATTGGGGGCCGGCCAGCCAAGTGGAGCGGCTGTGTTCGGGTAGACGCAGGACGGCAGGCAGGTCTGATATAATTTTCACAGCTGCCAGTCGTAGGCAGCGCGACAGGGCTGTCTTGCTACTTCACACTGTTGTTCTCCGATGCTGGTCGTCCAGTCACGTCACCCAAGGCAGAAATCCGGCAATCACGCGTGCCTACTCTTGCCTAATAATTGTCAACAGCAACCACAATATCCATCGCCAGTCAAATGGCCAAGTGGTAAACGACTTTCACCCAGCCGTACTAGAGAAATGGTTAACTCGTCGGCCTCCTATTGCATAGCCAATAAGCCGAAGATTCCCGGTTCGAGTCCGGGGTGCGGTGTTCGATTTTTATTTTTTTGTTCCTCTTGAGCTTTCCTTCACAGCCGTTCTTGATATATGCACCTTTTCACACTGTTCACTCGGCTCAGCCTTACTTCACTCTGCAACGAAACAAACGCGACGATTCCTAAGACAAAGATGAACGATATAGTTTGAATAACCTCTAGGATCATTTCGGACAAGCAGACTAATAGATATCTAAATACATACGCGACATTACAACTACATCGCTGCCTATCATCACAGCGTTTCGAAGAATGCCAGAATCTCCCTTATCACGGCCTCCGGCTGCTCCTGCTGCACCCAATGACCCGCGCCCTCCACAAACCTGGCGCCCCTATAACACCCCTCCTTGACGGCCCGGGGGTCCTCGTAGCCCTCCAGCGCGCCCGGCTGCTGGAAGTTCCCCCAGTCCTTCGCGCCGCTGATGAACGTGCAGGGGACCTCGATCCTGCGCCCCGCGAACAGCAGCATGTCGCGCCTGGACTGCGGCGTCGACGCCGTCTGCGCGCGGTACCAGTTCAGCGCGCCCTGGAAGCCGCTGCGCCGCCACTCCTCGCAGTACACCCGCATGTCCCGCCGCGAGAGCCAGCGCTCCGTCCGGGCCGCGTCCTCGCCCGCCATGTTCGCCGCCACCGCCTCCGGCATCGAGTGCTCCGCCCGCATGATGTAGTACTCCGGCATGCCCGCGAGCTCCCGCGCGCCCCAGCCCTGCAGCGGCCGCGGCTCGTTCTTGGCCCAGTCCGCCGACTTGAGGTGGAAGTAGCCGCGCAGGAACGCCTCGAGGCCCTGCGCCGGGTTCTCCCAGTCCCGCGCCGCCTGCGCGCTCGAGTTGTACCACTTGTAGTGCTTCCTCGGCGGGTCGAGCTTCGCCAGCTCGGCCTGGATGTCCACCTTCTTGTCCGGCTCCTGCCCCGGTATGGGCTCCGCGGGCCGGTGGTGCGGATGGCTCATCTGCACCGTGGACAGGAAGATGTCGGGGCGCATGAGCGCGGCCATGGCGGAGCTCACGCCGCCGAAGTCGTGGCCGATGATGCTGTGCGCGGTGGTATACCCGAGCCCGTACACGAGGCACACGAGGTCGCGCACGAGGTTGGTGAAGACGAAGTCGTTGAGGTCGACCTCGTCGAAGGGCTGGTGCCGCTGCCACCCCCTTGTGCGGCCGTACCCGCGCTGGTCCATGGCCACGCAGTAGTAGCCGGCCTCGGCGACGCGCGGCAGGATCTTGCGCCACGAGTACGCCAGCTCCGGGTACCCGTGGCAGAAGAGCACGAGGGGCTTACCGGGCTCGCCGGCCTTGAGGACGTGCCATGTCAGGCCGCACGACCCGGAGCAGTCGACGTAGTCCGAGGTGATGCCCTCTGGCAGGGGCAGATCTGGCAGTGCCTCATCTGGCTGATTTGAAGTTTCACCCATGTTTGAAATATGAATCAACTCAGACTCAAATCAGTTCAGGTTGTGCCACACACTCTGAGACGTGGAGAGTCCTTCCTACGAAAGGTGAGAATAGGAATAGGAGGTTAGCTACACTCGGAGTATAGCATCGTCAAACCCCGCATATACCTAGATGGGTAACCCGAAATTACGTCAGCAACTCACATGTGATATCGTGTAAACAGGATCCTTCGCGGCTCCTGGAGGTGGGATTCTGTGAAGGAAGCTGGCTGTGAATCCTATTAGCACGAGCGTATGTTCTATCGTATCTCTAGTCCAATATGAACCGTGGTGGCTCAATAATGCTGATTCAGATTGTCTGATAGTCTGTTGCTGCTATCAAATACTGCGGAGTTATGAGAACAAGATGAGTGTATACTTAAATGCCGTCGAACCCAGTACAATTTAGATATTCCAACATATGAATGTACAATAACGAGATATCGCTGAAGGCAGAGGGAGACTGTGTGGACTTCTGCTACACCTTGCCATCTAATACCTAGAGATCAATGCTCCATTCATCCCAGCCCTTCTTCTCACCAGGCAGTCTCACACTCTCCCACTCCTTCCGTGTTACGTTCTTCCATTCTTCGACGGGGATCCAGCCAATGTAAGCTCTGTCGCCGAAGCCACCGATCCAGTAGATCTGTGTGACGACAAGTCTCACGAATTCGGACTCATGGATCTTGTTGCCGGGAAGCCAGTACTTTGCATCGGGATGGGTGTCCACGAAGCATGAAGACATGGCCGCGGTGGACGCCGGGTCGATCTTCTCAATGTAGCCCAGCAGGCTGTATCGTGGGAGGTTGACGGCGCTATACGGGACTCTGTCCTTGGAATCGTCCTTGCGCCCGAAGAGCCAATCAAAGAAGGTGGACTTGATGCGCTTATCGGGTGGATACGGGGGTGTCCAGTGCTGGGCTAGGCTGATATTTGAGCCTCCCTGTACATTCTTGAAGGTGGTCTCGATCTTGATGGCTAGGAAGGTGGGATTTCCATCTTGCTCGCAATCCGCTACGTACTCCAGCAGCCCCAAAGGCATGCCACCCAGGCCATCTGGCTGACGTCCCCGGGACGAGTCTGGGAAGACGGTGGCAAGCGTGCCAAGTGGAGTAAGAGCCAAGATGCGTCGACCGAGCACTGCCGACTCATACGAGGTAGGAATTCGATACTCTGTTGCCGCAGCTGGAGGATTGCTGAAGATGTATTGCGGCTCCGAAGCCGGCTCCGCTGCGAAGGAGCCTGCAGCTAGGGAGACGAATGGCAAGCTGTGTAGGAACCTCATGGCGGATGAAGTAGCCTACTTGCGCGCCAGCACTGAGTTTGATAGCGGTGGGGCACTGGGGCGCTGAGGCGTTCAAGTCTGAGAGTTCGATAAGAGGAATATAGAGTTCAAGATTCTAAAGTTACAATTCCAGATGAAGGAGAGCTTGCTTTAAACTACCATGCCGTTTGCTTGATAGCGTTTAGCGGTCTGCCGTTGAAGCTCATCAAACAAGACAGGTTCCGGTCACCGGCGGGAAGCTCGATGATTGATCCCATGCGAATGATGTATCAGGTGGCAGGGTGGGACGACGACGTTGCGGGTCTGGGCCCGGGGTTTGCCTCAATAGGTTTAGTCATCTTGAAACCTTAATTACGTGTGAGTGACTTGAGTACATCTTAGGTATGTAGTGTGCTGCTATGCAAGTCGAACTTCTGAATCAAACGGAGAAACCGACGATTTGGTCATGAATCTGCTGTATGACTTTAAAAGACATGAGAGGCAATTAAAGACCGAAAGTGCAACTCATATGTCGCAGTTGAGATATCGTGTTCATGCAAGACACAACTGGAATAAAGTACTAGATTACAGCGCCCCTTACTTTTGTGCAGTCTTGGAATTTGAATAGTTGTCGGAAATCTGCATGACTGACCGAGACTCTGGAACCAAGCAAACCCAGCCTCACTAAAAAGTCTACCGAGGAAAACCCGCAAAATCTTACCTCAGCCCGCCCGCCGCTCAAGCCAGTTGATCAGATATTTCATACTCGAGGCTTGGAGGCGGGGTATTCAACTAAACAACATCACATGACCAGGGTTTGCTTAGCCCTTTGAGGAAATTTTGACGAAGGCTGCTTCGATTCCGGTGTGACTCTTTCCTTCTCCCACCTGTCAAGTGCCAAGACTTGGGAATTCATCAGCAAATAAGCCCACATCCATCAATTTCTTCACTCTTGCCAACTTCATCATCGACAACCACCACACAGTCCACATCACAACTTCGACAAGATGGGAAAAGTTCACGGATCTCTCGCCCGTGCTGGTATGTTGTCATGATTGAATATTACGAGATGAGATGGGAGAGTTGCTAATGGAATCTTACAGGCAAGGTCAAGTCTCAGACCCCCAAGGTTAGTTCAATCGACAACCCTCTGATAATTCTGTCCTCGCGATAAAGGAGAGCGCGCGTTCATCTCCACGATTGATTCCCTCCGCTTGCGATCGAGTTTCCGAACACCCGGCGATATTCGCAACACAGCATTCGATGATTCGCCACTCCCTTTGTTGGCAGACTCTTCACCGATCGGAATAATAACCAGCCGTCCCATCCGTCGTCATCACGAACGCGCGCTTCTTTCATCGCCTTTGCACTCGTTTTTGAATCGGTTATCAATAATACAGTCGGAGGGTTACTGGAGGCTGACACGATTCCATCAAAACAGGTTGAGAAGCAGGAGAAGCCCAAGACCCCTAAGGGCCGCGCCAAGAAGAGACTCACATACACCCGACGATTCGTCAACGTCACTCTGACCGGTGGCAAGAGAAAGGTACGCGTTTCTTTCCACCAGCGAGAAACCTCAATCCCAATATTAACAATCTGGATAGATGAACCCCAACCCCGGCTCATAAGCGCGCCATAGCGCTCACCCCTTGAGAGCAGCCAACGCTGTATTTGGGAGGATCTGGAAGGCGATGGACGAGTAGGCTTATACCAACACCTGGCTCTGAGCGTCCACCTCTATTGCGTACGGCAGACAACGACATCCTGCTCTATCATAATCGGAAACGAATGGGAGATGAAACGGTGGTCAAATGGGATGCATACGGGTTCGCATCTTTCGTTCAGGAGTCATACGGCATCATCGTTCCGGCTTGGTCATTACTCGCAAGCCCATAGTCTGTATTTATGCAGGTATTGCCGGGAAAGGCGGAAATCCACAGGGATAGTAATCTTCTCTGCAACACATGGCGTTTTAGTGACAACTCGCGTTGCGCTCATCGAGACGTAATTGTTCGTGAATCATCCTAACAGGTTCTAGGACCGTCTGTTGGTTCTCTCTTACGGTTCCTAACGTAAATACATGCATTCCTATGTTGGTTCCGGTTGAAATCCATCTACCTGTCGCGTACATTGCTGCCTTCGCAGGCGCTGGACGTAGATAATGTTCATCTAGTTTGGTGAATTTCAAATCACCTATATGCTAGTGGCTTCGCCCACTCCAAGTAACTTGGCGGCCTCTATAAAGTATTTCGACCCGAGGAGCGAAACCCAGGCTGTGCCGTCACGCAAGGCCAGACATCTTATATCTCGCTATGCTCCTGGGGATGGATGGCCTTGTTGATGCTCCTCGTATAGATAGGAGCATGGATAGTCTGGCGGTGAGACTTACTTTCATACTATTCTTATTTCGGGTCGATTAAGAACCTTTCCGGATATCCTACGCTGGGTAGGTATGTAGCGTGGACTGGTGCTGGTTGGCGGTATGTCCCCTTTCTCCTTCTCCTTTCCCTTCCCCTTGGCAACGGGATGTCGTCCAGTCACTCCGTGGTCTAGGCTTGGGGTAAGGAAGATTCGTAAGATCGCTTCCTTGCTTTAAACGGGGTTAGACACGTACTTTATCATTTTCAGTTGGGTTGCTCCTGTTGAGTACCTAGGTAGGGGCCGATCTTGCCTCCTGCATTAGATCTCACACTGGACCATCCTACGTAAGGGAGTAAGTATATCCCAGAACTCAGGCAGAGACCAAGAGAGAGCACTCTTTAGCAAAGACGTCTCAGGGGCAGGAAATTCGCGGCACTTGCTTGCTGTCGCCCTCGATCTCCTCCGATTGCAGGTCTATCTTGGGCCAAGCTCAGAGACACGACTCTGTACAAGCATCATGTCCTCACCCTTACCACTGAATAACTTAGGTACCCATCTTGAATGGTGATCCAGTGTCAGACAATAAGTACCAGCGCGCCCCCTCGTATCCTCTCGGCCGAAAGCCGTCAGGATGAGAGCTAAGTAGCAGATGACAATCCCGTAGCAAAAAGTTCATCCTAACACGCCGAGGCAAGTAAGCGAGTCAGGGTGTAAATATCAAACATCCCTATATAATCCTTCCCTCTCTCATCAGAAGGCAGTATAAATGAAACATTACCCTTTGAGAATAAATGGACTCGCTATAAGGGGTACTCTGATACAAAGCTGAGCCGTACGTTCTCACCCCAGCCGAGATGGGTACGGTGTATACGGCGTTTATTTGGATGTTGTCACGCATATAAGGTGCTATTTGCGACAGATGTATATAGCATACGGCACCTATCTCTATGTAGCGAACCATATACCAAGTCCTGAGGTGTCGCTCAGCTACCTGGGAAAGACCTAGTCCATGTTCCTATCCTCTCCCGCTTCCCTTCCCTTCTGTCTCGTCACAAGTAAGATTCTAGAGCGCCTATTAAGCGAGTCAAAACCCAGAGTTACCCCCATATATAACCTACCACCTTGATATCTTTCCATCTTCGCATTGGTAATTTCAAACAGAAATAGCTGGAGGCGTCGTGATTATATGGCTTTAGTAGTATTATATATCTCCTAACATCTGTTTAGGTACATAGCCCAAGCAAGCGAGCCGGCATCTGCAAGAGCAGCAGAGCATTTGACATATATGGACAGGCGCGAAAGTCTGCTCTATGGAAGAATATGTTGTATGCATGCGATCCCGATGCTTTCTCTCCGCTCCCTACTTCTTTCATCTTGTCAATAACAGCACCAAGATCGTCACAATAACCTCTACCATTCCCCACCACCGCGGAGCAGCACGAACAACTCCTTACTAACGTGCTCTCCTGCCTATCCGTCTGCCGCCTGCCATACGTCCTATACATCAAGCTCGACAAAGCCAGGCCAACAATCGCTGAACTCCCCTCCCAAGCAGCTACGCATGACCAAAGGTGATCTGCGCGCCCGTCTACAAACAACGACGATGACAACAACAGCACCAATTGGTATCAATCCCATATCTACAGATTCCCCTCCCCATCCAATCCCATTCCAAGGCAAAGAACAAAAAGCAGTGGATCAGCAAAAAAAATTTCCTTGCGTGTTCGAACCGAGCCGTAATCCCTGCTGAGCAAGAAAACCACATCCTGAAAGAACCGTCATACCAATGGAATCGTCGCGGCGTGTTTCGTACCTGAGCTTCGTCTAGATTACTGTAATCCCGTAGGTGCTGTCGCGTTGTAGACCTGACTAAACTTGGCGATGAATGCCACCAAGAATATCCCAATATGATACTTCACTGTACGACTGATAGAACCAAGTACATGGAGACCGGGTGACCTCGACGAATTCGTGAAGAAGTAGTAGAAACAAATCATAAGCATCCCCCGGGTATGTTCCATTCTATGAAAACCTGAAACAATGCAGACTGTGGAAACACCTGCTTCAATATTCCGATGTGCGGACCGGTAAGCGACCAAGAGTAACGCGATATTATACGGGTCATATGAGAAGCCGCTTACGTGTCGCAATAAGAATATGGAAAATGATGGTCGCTTGGTGACGAAAGATATTAGATGACATAACGCCGTTGTATGGGTAGGTAATGTTGTGATCGCTCGGCCTCCGCGCTGCCGTAAAGGTTCGTCCAGGTCCGTGTTCAAAATGAATCGATCCCGCGGCCAATTCCTTGGATCGAGTACAACTAATCGAAATCAGACCACCCCCATGCAGAAACTCAGATGACGCGCTTGAGCGAATGCGTAAATCGGTATGATATATCCAAAAATGTCGTAATACCCATTTATGTACGTATGAGCAGTAGTCTTCAGGGAGTAATTTAAAGACTCATTGTCAACCACTCCCACTCTTGCGGCCCATTTCCGGAACCGGAATTCATCACACCACCGGAACCCCCGGACATTCCGACCATACCAGCTCCCATCATTGGCCGCTGGGTCATACCAAAACCGTTGGCAAGGCCTAGGTTTCCTGGGTTCGACATGCCGGTAAACCCACTGGAAGAGCCAATGGAGCGAGCTGCCTCGTTGGAGCCTGTAGAATTCTCGGGGCTATCAACATCCATGCCGCTCGAGGATTCGTTTGGACCAGTGCTCTTGCTGCTACGCCGTTGACGTTTGGACGAACCACTGGCGCTGATGTTCCGTGGGACTGAGGCAGCACCTGGTCCTGGTGCGTTCTTAGGAGGGGCTGCCGCAATAGGTACGACGCCCTTGCCCCCTACTGCACCGGTGGCAGAGCCTGCATAACTCGTTGGTGTACTACCTGCTGTGTTGCCACCGGAACCACCAGCACCACTCGCTGGACTTTCGCCCTCATTGACGCTACCGGCTCTATTTGTAGCTGATGGCGGCGTCGTTACTTGCGCTGCGTTGGTTGTAGCGGACACAGTCAACGTCGAATTTTTGCGTGACGCGGGTCCAGAGGTGCTGCCGGAGGCAGTGCCGGCATTCTTCTTTGATCTTGTGCTTGTGCCACCTACCGGAAGGCTAGCACCAGACCCACGATTACGCTTCTTGATGACGTCCGTCTTTAGGCTTAGCGGTCTCACTACTCCATGAAGCTTCAAAAATAGCCCACAAGCGTTGCAGAGAGGCTGGCCTTCTGGGTTGCGACGCCATAGCGGCGTAGTCTGCGTGAAACAGTTCGTACAGGTCGTGGGGGCATTCCCGTCTCCTTGACCTCCTGCGACAGCTTGCAGATTACTCGTGGAGCCATGCTTGGAACCGGGCGGGGAAGCAGGCCTACTAGGTGCCACGGAAGAGAAGCCCGAGACGTTTCCTGACATATCCGCCGGTGGAGAATTCGGGTTCGATTGAGCTAGCTTGTCAAGTGCATTCCCACGGCCGCCCATGTTAGCATTCGGCGTCGAAGCTGTACGAGGAATCTTCTGACGCCTATCGCTAACTGTTCGGAACGACTGGGACCTTGGTAGACTGCCTTGGCCATCCCACTCGCCAGACTCCAGGTAATCCGTGGTTGTGCCTCCAATTGTGACCTGCTTGCGAGGAGGTCCACCAGGATAACGTGCTGCTTGCGTACTGAACTGTCCAGGCAGAGAAGCATCCCACCCCATGGGATTCTGATTACCCATATCCATTGCAGAGTCGTTGTCAGGTGAAAATGCCTGGTGCATCCCCATATTACGGTCAGCGAACGCGCCCCCTTCCTCATCTTCATTGTCAGAATCGACGCCAAAATTGAACATATTCTCATGCATCATTCCAACCCCAGGTGAGCGGGCTGGATGATCAGGTTGAAATACCTGACTTGGATCAACATGGCCAAAATTGAGGGTCTGAGTGAACGATCCAGATGAGTCTGCCCCAGTGGTAGCTGGGGGAAATATCGAATTACCGTTCTGTTGGTTCATGAAATGTTGGCTCATTTGATGCCGCACCGGTCCCGGGCCTGGACGGAAACCTTGTGCCCGTTGATGACGCATATCCATCGAGCCAAAGAACATGTTCTCATGTTCCGCCATGGGATGCGGCGTAGACACCGCCGACTGATACGCAGATCCCGGGGGTGAATAGTAGTCTGCACCATTCACAGAGCTCGAGGCAACGCTGTGGTGGTTATAAAAATTCGAAAAGGGGCCATGAGCAACCATTGGCGACGTAGACGGGGAGAACGAAAATCCTTGCTGGAAGGGTCCCGCGGATGTGATGATTGGGTCATTCTCCATGGGAAACGTATCGAGGGGAAAGGGGACGCCAGGATGGTGAGGCACATGAGCGTTGTTATTTGCGTGGGAGTTATCTAGAGAGTACTCATGGAGATCAGAATCGGCATCTAACTCGTTAGAGATGAAATTATTGCCGCTGAGGACAGCAGAGACATGAGGCGAGAAGTTAGCAGGTCGCTTTAGGTTTCGAGTCTAGCAAATACAATATTAGCTCTCTATATTTACAGCTTATAGGGTAAAGATAGCATAGTAAATCGGTCAGAGAAGTAATATGAAATGAGGTGCGACGATAATTCGAATATCTTTTCAGCAAACAAATGCGGTTTATCTGTACTCACACGTCTCTCGTCAATGCTTGTTTTCCGATGATGGCGAGTGACGTATGCAAACTCGTCCTGGTTTCTCTGATGGGGAGGAACGGGAACCGACTGGGGTACGAAATGCTGGGAAGAAGTCTTGCGGGATTTGATAGGGATGGCGGCCGCGGTGGTGTGAGCTGACTTCTCCCCCTCCTGTTTGCTTGCATCAGGGGAAGGTGTCGTAGCTAATCCTGCCGGGGTCGCGACGTTTTCGGGAAAGATGAAGTCGTCAAGATTCATGGGGTCTATATGTACAAGGTTCTGATCTGACGTCTTCCTGAGCTGCGCAATGCCGCTTGGGGCATTGGCATTGTTTGCCGTGGCGTTGCCGGTCTCACGAGTAGCGGCGCGACTATTGGGACGGTTAGACCTGCGATGCGCCTGCACACAACTAACATACCGAGCTTCTTCCGCCTGCTTTTTCCTGCGCAGAGTCGAGTACATCATGCGCCAGGTCAGGTTTTCCATGCGCTCCTGGCTCGGTAAACTGTACTTCGTGTTGCGAAAGAATCTCCAAACTTGTGTAGCAAGTGGATCGCTTTCCTGCATTTGCTCCAAACTCTCGCTGTTCCCGGACATGCTATTCTGCAAATTAGGGACTGTCGAGGTATGCAGAAAATCGAATAGCGCTGTGTTATCGGGCATTGTGAAATCTAAGTTGAGCTCATGTATGCGCAGATCTCCAGGGCTGTTCTCGTCGGCATGCTTCTTGCCCAACGGGGCGGACTCGAAGGGTCTTCGCGGGAAGCGAAAGTCGTGCTCTGTCGTTGTGGGATTCATCGCTGTCGAGGGACTCGAGGTCGCTATCGGCGACGCTGTACTAGCGGCCATTTGGGTGGAGGGTGGGAGGAGAGACTTGGAACGAGACGTCCCTCGTTTTGCACGGGAGGATTGGAGAAGTTATTTCGTAGGTATTACGGGTCACTATCCAAGTTTCCCCACGTTCCAAGGTTTGGGCTGTCAGCCCAAGTTCCTTCACAAGCCGAACGCTATCCTAAAGCTTGTCTCCCAGACCGTTAGCGCCCGGGAGGACAGAGGACAGCGAACAGCTTGCAAAATTTTAAACAAAGATATGAAAAAATGGGGAGAGCGGTGGCTCTGCCTGGAGGTTGTGGGCTGAGCGCGTAAATTGAATCGCTGTTCCTCTTTATTCCTTGCTCGTTCGACCTCGTGTGTGTCGAAATTCGGAGGGGGTGTGATGTATGCCACCTCTCGATGAGGTATGTGGAGGGCGGAGGAAGAGTAGCAGCAGCAGCAGAAGCGCAGCAGGAGCAGTAGCAACAGCAACGACAACAATAGCAACTCGGGTAGTTCACTGTCGCATTGCGCTCTACAATTCCACAGGGCGGGTTGGGTGGATTGGAAGGTCAGTCATCAGGCAGATTGGTTCGGCTTTGCCTGGGTGACATGGGTGCGGGTGCGTCCTCAGACTTTGTAATGGAGGTGGATGCGAGTACAAATGTGAACTGCAGATGCTGGTAATTCCTTTGAGCGAAGGGGACCACTTGGATACCACTTGGGATAGACGTAGGCCTGGGTCTTTCACTGAAAGAGCTAGGCTAGGCTTGGGTCGATTCCGGTGCTAGCATCCAGCATCCATGAGACCCGGCGATCCACGGTTCCAGCGACCTCAGTGGGAGGCGGGTGTTTCCTGCAGCTTTTTTTTCTGTGTGCTAGGCCGGCTTGGATTGATGATTCTCGATGGCTGACCCTTGGACCAATCCCACGACGACAATTGGGGTTCAAGGGATTCCCTGATGGTGCCTCCGCACCCAAGACCCCAAAAGCTCCTATGCAGCCGAAGCGAGACTTGCGAGGGGTGGATCTGCACCGAAATTAAGAAGATGAGAGACCTCGACCAGTGGGGGTATTCTTATGATCTGACGACGTCGCTATTCTTCTTTTCAACAGAATGCCGTATCCATCTCCAGTGTTCTTTTGATATGCAGCGTCTACAACAGGTTATACTTGCATACACTCCGAGTTGTTCAGGTTACGGATCAAGTGTGAAATGGGAGTTGGGGCGGATAACTTTAGGGCATTTAGAAATATTCCAGTTGGAAAAAAGCGCGGTGGTGCGAACAAGAGCTATAGGTTAGGTGACTTCATACGGGAAGGAGGTATGGATGTACCAAGGATGGGACATGTGGGTGCTATATCGTACCGGGTACTTCGACGTCTTACACATGTAACCTTAAGCATGTTCAAGTTCCACCTGCCTCAACGGCCTTTGCATAGACATAAACCTTATCCCAAGTACTCTGACTATACCTGGAGCTAAGAATAAAATAGGCCTGTTTCGTATAATTATCCGCATGTATGCAAGTAATGACTGTTCTATTGACGGACAACACGAGTAATGATGGGAGACGCTAGATAATAACATACACCGGGGGGAGGGCCCATACAGGCAAAATTGGGAATAAAGAGAAGGATGCAGACCGGGACTCGTACGAGCCGCCGTCTATGAAGGCATGAGTCCTAGTATTGAGGTACATACTTGCAAATACTTGGGTACATGCATGTGTATATCTCATTCCAAGCGCCCGCAGTTCGGTGTCAGGTATTCGCGACGTACAAAATACCTCCTCCACGGTCCCTTCGCAGTTCTTGCTTCAGTCTGGTGTTCTTAGCGTAGCTGCAACCCGCGCCCCTCATCACCCAACAGCAAAGTTTTGAAGAGTCATGTCAGTCATTTCTTTCTTGTATAGCACGGTAACAACATTTACTAGCCTACCAATACGAAGCGGCACACCTACATATGACCAAATGTTTAACGAGGTGCATACATGTATGTAGGTGGTAAGCGTTTATATACAGGAGGAGTCCCTACGTGTATGTGTTCAGATACAGGCGGCAGTGGTAAACCTTCAGGTACGTCCAACCTCGAAAGCGAATAGGTTAGGAATAGAATCAGTCTAGCCAAGAGCTTTTGGGATTTCGAGCTGCAACAGTCGCTGTAGTGCCGCAACGACAAGGCAAGGGGGCCTTCCATTAGTGTGGTGATATACGCAGTATCGCGAGAGCATCGTCCGGTTTAACGCCGATTTGTGGAGCGGCGGGAAAGGAAGAAGCGCTCAATTGAAGCTTCTCACGCTCTCGCGGCTCAGATGCCTCTCAAGCGTGCCTCGGACCCTGCATGCTAGTATCGACGCTATGCTCGCTCCGTAGAAAGTTTGGATGGGGCCTCGGGAAAAGCCGGTAAGAAGACCTCCTAGTCAGGACAAAGAATCCAGAGTATACTGAGCAAGGTATGCGACGAAGGATAGGAAACTGTCGTTTCGCCGCGGCTGTCATCCACCGACAAGCGAACTTTAGGCTCCGAAGCCGCAATGCCAACTTCATTTCTAAAAGTGTATTGTCACCCATTTTATGATGTCGGCCTTGTCCATTAATATTGCGAGGAGGGTAGCTCAGGAAGCTTCTCTATTCCAATTCGACGGCAAAGGACTGTGCATGAAGTTGTGTCACCAGCCTCAAAATGCCCAAGCAGGACGGGATGGGCTTAAACGACTCCCAATGTATTTAACCTAGCGGACTCGTTAAACTACATGGGCGGCTCTGGATGTTCTAACTTAAGAACACTTGTATGATCAGAAGCTGGCATGTCAAAAAAAAGACTCCCGGGGCATTGCGAGGTGTACCATAATAGTACAGCAAGGTCTGAGGGAGATAGTTTGTCCCTTATTTTAGAATTTCACCGAGGTGGGGGTTCAACCAGAATACCTGGAAGGGGAGCCATGCCATCTTAGTGATGGGGAATATCACATGAGAATATGAAATTCGTCCCTTGTCTTGCTTCTGAAATACTCGAATAACATCCACCAGGTAACAAATCCTTTGTCCACACCTACATACATACATAGTCCCCATGCGTGGTCGGAAGCTGGGAGAGGGCTAAGCTCAAGCCCGCAACCGGTCAGCCAGTTCCGATGTCGAAGGCTCGAATTGAGAGAAGCCAGCCACAACCAGTCAGGTCGTCTCGCAGCTCTGCAACTTTCGCACATGTGGGAAAGGGTTCGCAACGGATGGAGCTGGTCCAGTACCGCCGAAGTACCTGGTACTGCGACGCGCAATGCGCCTCCGAGCCCAGGGTTAGAGGACAGGGGGCCCATGGTCTTGCATGGACCAGATGGTAGAACCCCCACACTTCTGTACGAACCCTTTGAGCTTTGACCCATGGAATGTCGCAAGTCAAGCTGGAAAGACAAGGGCCCAGCCCACGGGCCAATTTGATCACCCCTCTCAAGCCTCTTTGTCGAGACGTGGGTGAGCGTCGAGCAAGGACCGACGGCGTGGCTAGGTACATAATGGATCATCTGGAGACGCCGAGCTTCATAGTCCATGAGCACTAATAAAGGATTCAGTATGTATGTTGTCCCCTGGATCTCATATGAAGCTTCGACAGCAGCATCGTGTTTTTGGTCAGTGGATCTCGTAAGATCTCTCTCATACGGTAGCATACACCCAACACTGATACCACCCGCTTTCGCCAACTTCGTTGTTACCAGGACCGTCATAACAACACGGCAGAGCTGAAGGGGTAACACTGAAGATAGGTTCAATTGCTATCAACGCTTTCTAGTGATAGAGTTTCACCTCTGGCAGAAACAAGCGTCAGCCTTGCGCATTTCCACAGCATCTCTTGCGCCCGAGTGGGATTGGGCCCCGACTCCCCGGCGTCCCCCGCCGTTTGAAACAGGATGACGAAAAGGGCCGTCCATTCGTAAGAACTATTGCTACGCCTAACCACTTAGTAGAATCGCCAAGGTCTAGTGGCTACTTTTCGTTCGCGTGGTAGTGGGCCGGGGCCCCCTCAGTCGTTCGTTAGCTGCATTGCTGAAGTTCATCAGCGGCCTGAAGAAGGAAAGGCTGAGTTGCAGTCTCAGATCGGATTTGAAATCTTCGGCGCTGATCATCGTGTCCTGGGGCGCGAGAACTGGAAAGCTGGGTATTAGTAAAATTGAGCTTTTATCTCCGTCATGTTCCATGGAGTGAAGCTCATGATTATGTATTATTATTACCGCGTCCCCGTCCCCTGCTTTTCACAAGCGCTGTGGTTAGCGAAAGCATGAATGCTTCATGATTTCTGTCACATGTCAGGTTGTCATATAAATTATTTAACTACATAACCTAACCTAGTATATACGAGTAAGATGGGACCGCAATATAGCACCTATCAGAGTTGACTTTAAGAACCCTTGATATCTTTAAAAGTATTGTCTAATTTCTCCCATTCGACAACTCGGCTGCGCCTAGATTCGTGCAGGACTCGACTGCAACAGAAGTTTCGAGGTCGGCTTCTTACATATTTCCGTTTTAGTCCAGGGGATTTATAAGGGCAGGTAGTATCTTACCAATACCTACTATGTAGCCAAAAGATCTGTCCCACCTTGCGCCCGGCATCACCACATTGATCGTAGTGCCATTTCACGGAGTGCCTCAAGGAGCAACTAGTCCTGTCGGGCCCCCTGGATCCCAAGTTCACCATCTTAACTAGGACCCTTAAAACCCGGCCGAGTGGGTCGAGCGTCCGAAATAGCCTCAATTACTTTGTACTAGTAACGGTTCGTTCCCCATGTCTTATCAGATACTATGTGACTTATAACACGCCTCATGTAATCAAAATCGATTCGACTGGCCCTACAGCACGGACTAAGCTCGGCAGTTGCCGTGATGGTCAAGGTAAAGCCGTTGAGGCCTCGCGGCTTGCTTCGGTTTCAGTACCGAAACAGGTTATCATGAGATGTTGACAGACGCTATTTCAAGGTGAAGAACAGGATGACAGAGGATTAAATAATCTTAAAGTGGGATAGATAATTGCAAATAGGTCACATCAAACGGAGCCCAGTCTCACCGAGCCGCTAACTTCCCTGGTCCAGGTTTCCAAGTCGTAGTAAATAGTGTGCGGCAAAGACGTCGAGTTGCTCACCACCAATGAATGGTCCAGTCTTCGGAGAATCCTCGCGACAACCTACCAACAACTGCACACTAACGCTTACCAGGACCATAGCACCGACTTAGTAGGGAGATTAGGCTCCCAGGGCCGACGTCCTCGGTCGTACTAAATCGGCCGCATCCTCAATGCTGCGGGCTTTTGTGACCTGTCTCTTTTTTTCCCTTGTATTCAATATTTCCACTCTCGGCCGAGGAACTCGCGAAACCTCCAGGATGTCTCCGCGCTCCGCGGGCGACAGGCCTGGGGACGTCGCTAGGTTAGGGACCAGAAGGCGAATATGGGGAGCCCGTAAGAATTTTCCAGCGGTCTAGAACTAGGCAGGGTTGGAAGCTACTCAATGCACGCAAAATAGGCATTGCGGTATTTTACCAAGAAGAGCAGCCGTGTGAGACCGAAAGCCAGGTGAGCAGGCATTATTCTTTCTAGACCTCTGTTCGTGAATTATTTTCCCTTGTGCGGCCGGCCTCGGTTTCCCATTCTAGCCGCCGACAGCATCGTAGCTGGACCGGGGGTGGCCAATAGACGAGATGATTCGGCGTGGGGGTTTCAAGGGAGAGAACGCGTCAAGGGTCGTCAGCTGGTCTAACCAGGCGCGGGGGCGCTTGGTCTCGAGAGAGTTGAGCCGAGTCGTCAAACGAGAATCGAGTGAGGTCATCTGCTGCATCGTTCAATGATCTCCGTTGGGAATAATGTCGTGCTACCCATCGTCTCCTGTGTCTGGTCAGACGAACGTGGAGTGTCCTTCGAGCGGATGATGTTTGCTTGTTCGTTCCTTCGAGTGCCACCGCGAATGCTGATCCCTCACGTAAGACCCCACGTACATCAGTCAAACCATTGACCAATCGTCGTGACCCTAATATAGTGCGACAGCAAACTCCAACTTGTATACGACTTTCCCTTATCGTCCACGGCAATGACAACGAGAGCTGTTGGCGGGCTTAATAGGCTAGAATCGAGTAGTCCATCTTCATGAGCTGCAAGTTGGGAGTTATCCCAAGTTATAGACAATTAGACAGTAGACCTGCGCCCTTATTCGAGTACCCTTGTAGGCTAGCATAGTTGCCTATCTCTCATCACGCTCGAATGCGGCAGGTGACTGGGGTACGACGACCCCTATCTCGACCCCGATACCATTGTCCTGGGAGTTCATCAGATAGCTCGAAACCCCAGAATCTAAGTTTTCAGGCGAACGGGAGAGGCATGGATTTTATATTGTTTTAGGAAACCTGTCACGAGAGCTACTGAGGATTCTGTTACCTAATAATTCGCAAATCAGAATCAGAATCTCGTCTAATTGCGCCATCAAGGTCCAGCTCCACCGAAATAAGAAAAAGAGCTCGGATTGTATCTGAGATTGCAGAATACAAGCTATCTCAACCCTTGACGTAGACGAGACGTACACAGGGACACCACGTATGTACATATGCACGAGGCGTGCTTGATACTGTATCTGTATCTAGGACAGATCTAGATAGCGAGATATCGACACCGCTAGATGGTAGGCTCAGGAAGAGGCTCTTCCTCTCGCCGATCTATTCTTATCTACCCTATCACGCAATCAACGCCTTATCTTAGGAAATGTGAACACGAAAGGTTGTGTGCCTCACTGAGCCTGGTCCAATCTCCATAAAGTGGCCTGCTCGTCCGTCTTTGTTCTCACATCTGAGCCTTGTTCTTGAGGTTTCCGCACCTAAGGGTGAGATAAGCTGCCCCCAAGTTTATCGCTAGACGACTCGCTATTCGACAACTATACATAGCTCTTCAGCAGTGGGAGTATTCTAGTACACGAGCGATGGCTTGCTCAATTGATCGGAAGAGGGCTGCAAGCCGCATGCGAGGCGCGGCTCTTTGTCCGGCCCCAGGTTGACGACGATTCCTTTGTGTGCGGGCTGCTGAGATGGCAAACGGGCGAGATGATAAGCGAGAGAGATTTGATGCCCGTGTCCTACTGGGCGCCATACACAATGGCTTATCATTTCCTGTACGACTTTCGTCGTTACGACACTGATTATGTTTCCGGGAGACTTCAGTTGGAAGCGGCTCTGTACCCAGACTCTCGTATGGAGCGGGCTACTTTTTACATCGCGATGTGATGATACCTGGACAGAAGGAGGGGATGTCTCTGAGGTGGGAGTGCTAGGTTCGCCCGTGGAAGTGGTCTCGACGATTACCGTTACGACGATGATAGCATATAACCCAACGCTAGCACCAGGGGACTCTACATACTCGCTGGAAGGATGCTACAGCCACGATACCGATACAGGAGGACATCCTTTCGGACAGGGGCAAGGTTGGGGTTATGATACGCCACCGACGGTGCCGCTCGATGAATTGACAATAGTGGCTTGCGTGAATGGTTGTACGGCGCTGAAACCAGTAGGACAGATTTTGGGCCACTATCAATATATCGGACTATGGAATGGATGGTAGGTTGCTATGGCTGATCCTCCTGTGTACGCATCACACTTATTAGCTGGGCTATAGGCAGTGTATTTGCGGTACACAGCTCGTCCCCGAAGCTCGCAAGCTTCCTCTCGACGACTGTAATACGCCATGTAATGGCGATCCGATGCATTTATGCGGAGGAAAGGACGCGATCGCCGTCTATAGTATTGTTGGTATCGACGACGCTGCGTCATCCTCTGATAGCAGCACCAGCGGGAGCATTGGCATCGTGAGCGGTACCAATGATCAGAATCATGATAGCAAGAGCGGCGCGGAAGACGAGAATGGATCCACGGCAGTCTCTTTATCTTCGGGGGCGGCTATATCATCATCTACTGCCAGTGACACTACACAGCTTAAGGCTACAGGCATGTCACAGTCCGCTGTAACCGGACTGGATTCGTCGTCAGCTTCCCATAACTCAAAGGGTGCTTCAGGGATTTCGGAGACAACAAAGCGAGCATCCGTTCCGTCTTCCTCGTCTTCTAGCTCAACCACGACACCATCGCCATCAGACTTGCCTGGAGGGACAATATCTAGTTCCGCCATCGGCGCTATAACCGGCAGCCTGTCAGGGGTAGTTATCCTAACCGCCGGCCTGTTCTTGTGCTTCAGAGCCTACAAGAGGAAGAAGCAGCGGCAGGAGACGAACGTATCCGTCGTGCTCGAGCACCCGAAGGAGGGGCGGCATTCAAGACGATTGATCCCCAGCGCGATCGACACCACCGGAATCCGTGGTTTTGATCGAGACGGACGTGCTATCAAACCTGAACATGGGCGTGGGCAAGAGCAAGAAGACTTTCTCGGCAGTGCAACAGACGTCAGGGATTTCGTACCTACGACACCAGCACTCGAGTCGGGCGGGCGCCTCCACGCCTCGGGTCTCCATTCACGGCGCAAGTCTGCAGCATCGCCCTCTGACCGAGACAGCCTATACGGCAGACTGCTAGACGAAGTCCGTGCCGGCCCTGCAAGCCCATTCAACGCATCACCGCCGTCAGCACCTCAGCAATCCGGGGCGAGCTCAGCAGTAGATTGGCGGTCGCCAGTGTCGCCCGCAACGCCAAAAACCGCTCCCGCAGTTGCCTTTGAGTTCGGCTTCAACGCGAGGAATCGCAGCACCAGCTCCCTAATAACGACTCCCGTCGCGGCCGCGCGCCCTGACGCCACACTGGGCGACCGGGCGTGGCATAGGCGCAAGATATCCGCAACGTTCCAGCCGCCGGCGAGCGGTCCTCCGTCTATCCCACTCCCACCCACTCCGACACGGCGGTCGACGCGATCCATTGATGCGATACTGTTGTCGTCGGCAAATGCATCGACGGCAAGCCTCAGGTCTAGCCAGTACAAGAACGAAGAAAAGGGGGAGTCCTCTCGTTCTACCGGGCCGTCCCCGACACTGCTGAAGCCGAAGGATTTCTACGCGCTCGGTGTGTCGGCGAATCAGAGTTTGCCGTCGCTGGGGACATCAGCGCCGACGCCGCCGCCGCGGGAACCGTCAAGACTGTCACAGGCCCAGACGGACCCTCTTTCTAGTAACTTGGAGGAAAGGGTTCAAAGCGAAGGAAACGGAGTCGGGGAAGAGGCAACAGCGCCGACGCTACCAATCATCCAGGACGAGCTACTTGAGAAGGGAGGAGATGGGGATAAGAGTGGAAGTGGGAGTACTGATAAGAGAGAAGTGGAAAAAGAAGATAACCAAGAAAACGGAAAGGGGAAAGGGGCAGAGAGATCAAGGTTGTCAGCAGGTTCGGCGAGTTCGACGAGTACAGTCGACACGAGCATTCTGTTCCCGTCCGAAGACGAGCATGCCAAATGATGTAGTTAGTACATATCGCCTCTTCGCTCATTTCACCAGACGTGCAAAAGGCGCAGAAGCAAAGAGAGCAGCTAAAGCAACGGAGACTGCTTTCCTACCTGTACATAGCAATACATATCCCGTGATAATAGGCCATGGTGAAGAGAATATCGTCATTAATCCCATTTTTCCTATTAAACGTTGTTTCCATTCCAAAACCCCATACCATACTAACAACCTAACCAATACCCCCTTTCCCCATCCTCATTACTGTCGTAGCAACCCAAAAGAACGGCCAGGACATAAAGCAACCACTCTAAACCCCAACTCCATCCAATCCAGGTTTCCCAGGTCACCAGTGCGCACCCGAGTATGTACAAGAAACCAGAAACCACCGAAAGGAGAGATCATGCAGCCGATGCTGAACCGGGGGTATGCAAACCGAACATAACATGCATAGATAATAGATGGAAGTCCCAGGCCTTCACAGCATTCCAGCAGCAACCAGCACAACCCCAAAAGCAACCCCCATCATACCCGTAACAACGGACCCCTCGGCGCCCCGACCGCCCCCAATCCCCGCAGCCGCGTTCTCCGCGCCGCTAGTCGCAGTCGGCGTGCCGAGCGTAGTGCTCGTAGTCAAGGTCCCGCTAACCGCGAGCGCCACAGCCGCGACGCCGGTAGCGGTGGTCGTGCCGCCCGCCGTGTCGGTCGTGGTGTACGTCACCGTCTCCGTGGTAGTAGGCCCCCAGCTCCACCCCGAGCCCCAGCCGACCCAGCCGTCGAACCCGCCCTGGCCGTTCCAGCCGCACCCGGGCCCGACGAACCACGGGGACCCGTCGAACGCGCACCCCGTCACCGTCGCCACGCCGCCCGTCCACGTGCGGCTCGAGCTGAACGCCGACGCCCAGTCGCTCCAGTACTGCCGGTACCCGTCGCCGCTGCTGCTCGCGTTCGCGGGGCCCGCCGGCCCGCCGTTGAACGGCCCCAGGGCCTTGGACCCCCACCCGCCCGGCGCCGCCCAGGTGACGGGGCCGGCCGAGTACGTGATGGTCTGGACGCCCGTGCTGCCGGCGGACGTACACGCGGCGTAGCGCGAGCAGAGCGAGGACGAGAGCGACGAGTACGACTCCCAGGCGGTGGCGGACGAGGTGGCGGCGCAGGCCGAGCTGATGCAGGAGCCGACGCTGCTGCCGGCGCTGGCGTCGCAGTACGCGGACTGGGCGGGCCAGGCGGATGTCACGGTGGAGCTGGGGGTCGTGAAGGCGGAGGAGAGGCAGGATTGCTTTGGGAGGTGTTAGCAGGCACATATACTGGACAGGACAGATGGGATACGATGAGGTGTATGTGGAGTGTAACTGGAGGGAGAACGGGGGGAGATTGGAAGAGGGGGACTCACAGCGCATCCCGGAGCGCCTGCCCACCACTGGGCGGCAGAGGCGGAGGGCGCCATCACGGCGGCGACGGTTGTTGCTTTCATCTTTCTTCAAGCGTCCTTTACTATATCTAACGTATAGGAGTGTATATCTGTTTAACAAGACTGATAAAAGTAGGATCTCAAGCGAAGAGTTTCTTAAGCACCTATAAGACAACAAGATATAAGATATGGATGCTATATAGAAACAAAAGATCCAAGAAAACCATGCAAGTCGAGCATATACTTATATGCTCCTACTCTGCAACCACAAGCCCCCCAATCGGCCGAACAAAGACCGGACGGGTAAGCAATCGAGGCTCGCGTCAGGAGCCGTCAAAGAAGGCGTCAACGTAATGGGGCATGTGTGCGCCCAACGTCGAAGGCGAAGCTATTCGTCATCGCCGGCCTGTAATACATACCTACCTCATTACATACCTGCCACGCCTATCTCCTCACTAAGGAAGCTTTTCGGGGGCGTGTGATCTGCGCAGATTGGCTCGTCGGCCACTGCCTCAGCCAGGAACAGGGAAGGAAGCCGCGAAAGAAAGTGAAAGGAAAGACAGAGAAGCAAAAAAAAGGAAAAATAGGGTTCCAAGTGAAAAGCTCAAGCTGAGTTTGCAGAGGCCACGACTACATACGTGGAGCGTGAGCTGGGTATATGCAGGTAGAACATGTAGCTAAGCTTCCAGAAGACACGTTTGGAACCCCTACCTCCTAGCTACGTTACCGCTCATTCTGCACGTCGATCCCGCGTATGTCTGCTAGCGCAGGAAGCCGCGCGTCCATGGAGCACTTGGCTGCTTGTGAGGAGGGGAGACGATGTGCAGATGTAAGATATGTACGACGAAAATTTCCTGGGGATGAGAAGCGTACACCGGGTTGGAGGATCGACCCGAGAGCTACGTACTCACGTACTGTGTCAGCTGAATCGTGCTTGATCCAGAACTCTAACACTGTAGGAGTCGTCATGACACACGTCTAGAACTATACCAGTATAGGTTGGAGGCTGTTTGACGGAGATAACAAGGGCGGTAAGCCGTAGCTAAGGCGGATATGTGCAGGATAGGCAACCTGCCGCTGAAGTTTCTCATACACTCGGTTTGTATGGTATGACAGCATGCGTAGCATGATCTTGGGGCAGACACATGACCAAAACTTCTTTCATCCACTCGAAACTGCGTGGCTGAGCGCTGTCGAGCTTCGTCAGAGACGTATGTGAGGCTGGGTTATGTCTTGTAACTGGAACTTTGTTTGCGGGGTCACTCTTGGGGACGTCCGGAAGCTTGGGAAGCGTCAAGAGCCAATCAGCGGTGGTCTCGGTCATCTGAGTCGTCCTCAAAGGGAAAGTCAGGTACGTAGGAGCTCTCCGGTCCCGAAGTACGCGAAATATTTTGCCCTCTCTGCCCTCTCTGCCCTCTCTGCCCTGGGCTTTCACCTCTCAGGCACCATACGTTTCCAACGCCTCGTAGTTGATTTTATGGCATCTAAAAATAGACAGGATTAAACCTTAATTACCTGTCTACGTCGTGATGTAGAATCGCATGCTTCTCTTCCAGCTCAAATTAAACGGATAATTGATATAGAGTTAGACTTACAGCATCGATTAGCCATGCTCCTTCGTCATTGTAGCAAACCTGAGACATCCACATCAGCTCGGGCGGGATCATCTTCGTCGCCTCAACTTTGGCAACGTAAGAGAAAGGCTTCGATTCGTCAACCTCGAAGAACGGAAAGTCTCACTGCGGCTGAATTAAAAGAGTCTATTGTGACAATGTTGTACACGACCGGTACCACTTCCGTCTCCATCGACGTCACAGCCCCATGGCTGCTTTCAAAACCGGGCATACTGGGCTAAACGCGTATGCCCTCCATTAGCCGTCCTACTCTCCTCGAACTCCTAATACACAATATGCACAATGCCTCTAAACGCCTCTTGGGCCAGAAGTTAGCTCTCTGAGAAGCGCTTCTTGACCGAAAAACAAAGTAAGCTGTCGTAGACATGTCACCTAGTGACGAGGCGTTTGGTGTTTTGTTTGAAAAGCAGCTATCCCCGCCAAGGCCTTCAGCAGCGGGGAATAACATCGTCGTGTTCGTAAAAAAAAAGAGAAGAAACAATTCACCGCCTCTTGAATTTTGACAGTCGATGCCTACCCTAAAGCATCGTTCCAAACGTGTCCTCGGTCTGGATACGCTTTCGTGGACTGCCGTCTTCTGTAGTAGGTTTCCTGTGCCGGAAAGTAAACCCAACGAAAAGGCCTTTGCTCATCTCCTCTTCTCGATCGGCCATGCTCTCAAGAGCCTGTTGTTTATCATGGACTTCCTTATACTTGGCCATATCAGCTTCGTTGGTGAAATCGTCGAAGTAACCGGCGTCAGTCTCCGAGTCCAGCTCGGGGACGAACGGAGCTTTGGATTCTCTCAGAGTGTTCCACTCTACCTCTGCAAAATACTGATGCTCGAAGATATCCTTAATATTAGAGAACCTCTTGGATCTCGAATTGATGCACCTAGAACATGTCAGCCTTGTTCTCACGCTGGTATACTCTTTAGGCTCACGTAGTGATAAAGTTCCAAGTACGGTTACTTAGAAAATAGTTCGGGTCCTCCCAGACGGGTCGCTTGAGCACTTCCTTCCAATGCTTCAAATTGTGCCAAGTCTCCTCGCCGGTAGAGCCAGCAAAGGGAGGAAATCCGGTGAGAGCCTCGAACAGCATGCATCCTAAACTCCAGTAGTCGACAGTATAGTCATATTCCTCGCCGCGCAGCACCTCAGGGGCCATATAATCCGGAGATCCCACTATGGATTTCGCGTAATTATGATCCCTCTCTCGCATGGTCTGGTAACCCTCTCGGCGCTCCGCCACGGTTCGCTGATCCATGGCTTTGCCGAAGGGGACTTCCGTCTCGGATGCTTTCTCAAGCCTGATACGCATCGAGTTGATCTTCGATGACGCGACATTGCCGGCTGCCAAGCCAAAGTCAGTCAGCTTTACGTGTCCAGTAGAGTCGATGAGGAAGTTCTCGGGTTTCAAGTCCCGGTGGATGTAGCCGAGCTTGTGCAGCGCATCCACGGAACAGAACATCTCGGCGATGTAGAAACGAGCGTGGCGATTGGAGAGAACGCCGGTATTGTTCAGCAGCGTTCTGAAGTCTCCGCCAGGTACGTATTCCATGGCAAGATAGATATTCTTGTCGTCTTGGAAAGAGTACAGGAGGCGAACGAGCCACTCGCTGTTGGCAGTAGTGAGGATATCTCTCTCGGTGAGGACGTGACGGATCTCGTCAAGCTTGAATAGCAGCTTCTTGTTCATGACTTTCAGAGCGCATACTTCCTTGGTATCCTTCTTCTGGGCCAAGAACACTTGACCGTACCCGCCTTGGCCAACCTGCGTAAGGATCTGAAAATCTCCATGCCGAAGGCGAACGCGGCGCTTGCGTAGAGCTGCCCGTTCTCTCCCAGTGTACTTCTGCCATAGCTGGTTATACTCTTCCTGATCGGTCTCCGGCGGGGCAGGTACCTCTGCCTTAAAGGCGTTCAGCCGTGCCTGTCTAGCGCCGACATAGGTGAGTAGATCGAAGTAGTAATCTAGGAAATCTTGAGGTAGTTAGCGGGGCACATACGTGAAGTCGGCAAAAGATGACCTTACACAGTTGAGTAACGTTAACCAAGCGACGGACGTTGGGCTTCTTCAAAATCTCCAACTCTTCGGGAGTAAGACCGCGAGATGTGTTAAATTTCTTGGTCGTGGGCGTCAATGGCCTAGTATCTCGGAGTTGGTAGAGTTCTTGTCGCGATACAGCAGCTTGGTTATGTTGGTAGACCGAGTCTCGGATTGGGATCCTAGAGGGTGGGGTATTCTCCTGTCCTTGCTTCCTCAGCGGAGTCCCTGGAGAGTCTCCGGTCTTGTGGATGATGCTGTTGTCGACATTGGGAGGTGCGGTCGTAAAGTATCCGTCGTCAACGGGTTGGATGTTGCTCTTGGCTGGCGATAGAGGGCTACCGTTCTGGGGGCGACCAAGCTTGACCGGGCTATCAAGGGTGACGGCGTTCAGCTTCAAGGCGCTGTCGAAGGCGGTAGGAAGCTCATTGGCTCCAGGGGGCATCGTCTTCTTGCTTGGACTCCCATTGGGTGTTGAGATGGGAGCGATGAAATTGTTCTTAGTCGGTGTTGCAGGGCGCTCTGATGCGGGCAACTTGGCATCTTTAAGGCCCTGCGAGGGAAACATGTTCGCTAGGAAGCTTGACATGGTTGCTGCCGTCGAGAGGAAATGGCTATAACGATGGCTGGTGTCAAGGGACTATGGGCGATAAACAGACGGCCAAGGAACCAGGTGAGGGGCTCACTAGAGGAGCAGCTGGCAGAGACGCGAGGGCGTAACCAATTGATAAGTTATGAGAGATCAATTGTCATTCAGGGGAGTAGATATGCAAGATGCAAGAACAGAGATCCAGACTCCATGCACGATGGATGATCAATGATCAATGGCAAGCAAGAGATGCTTGTTTTGATTACATGCCGGTTGGAAGAATGAAAGGTGGGATGGTTGCGATTGGGCTGCAACAGGGACGGCGCGGGGTCTTGGAATTCTTGGGGAATTGGATTTATTGGATTGCATAACGTCAAAAGTCAACACCGTCTGGTCACCCCGGCAGCCGCTAGACTTCGAAACGCCTAAGCTTCCTGTACGCACTCAGGAAACCCCTGCCCGCCCCTGCCTGTCCCTGCCTGCCCCTGCTAGACGGGCAGACATACGGGGCAGGACGGGTACGTACTTAACGGTTAGGTACAGTAGCTGCCTTAGGGTGCTTAGCTGACTGCCCAGGTGGAACATTGAATGAATAGCCTGGCGCTATCTGCCCCCTGTGGATTGCATTCCCGCCTAGCCGCCCTGCTGGAATCTCCAAAATCCTGCTGATTCTCCCACTACAAGCTTATCGCGCTATCAACAAACGCGGAATACCAATACCGTTTGAACTCGATACTGCACACTGTGTTTTAATGTGATGCAATCAAGCTGCACAAGGCTGAAATGTCCTGCAAGAACCCATATTTCGCAACTACGTACCTTGCTCCCCTGCCAAAGAAACTGGACGTGCGCATCTACGATCGATATTTAGAGCGACGCGATTCTTGACCGCTGCCAATCCTCATCGCCGAGTAAAAGTCTTATCGCTCAATCGCCATGCCAAAGGAAAGAAATTTCAACCCCGTGCAGGCCCAGCGTAAAGCTGAAAAGGCCAAAGCCATCAAGAAAGGCAGGTTCCCATTACTGTCACAATACTCATTTGCGACTTCATGAATCGTTGCTAATAATATCCCCACAGGCAAGGCAGAAGCGGCCGCCCGTCGAAACGAGAAGCTCGCAAAGCGAAACCCGGAGAGGATACAGAAGCAGATCGACGACCTCAAGAAGATCACCTCCAGTGGCGGCAAGCTCACAAAGCACGAAGAATCAGTGTTGGAAGGGCTCGAGCGTGATCTGAAAGCAGTCAATAAGGCTAGGGAGGCGCTTGGCGATAAAGCGCCGTCTTTTGGTCGCGGCGGCGGCTTCAGGGGCGATGGTCAAGGAAACAGTAGCGTCTTGGGCAAGAGAAGAAGAGCCGGCGATGATGCTTCAAGCAGCGATAGCGACGTGCCAGACGACGTTAAGAATATACCGATGCCGAGAGACACACCACCCCCAATTCCAAAGGAGATATTAGACAAGTGGTACGCGAAACGCAGGGCAGCGCGGAATGCAAACGACACACCGCTAGGCGGCCAAGAGAAGCAACCGCCGCCATCGGCTCCGGTAGAAGCGAAGACGGTATACGAAGCGAAGCCAGTGGTACGCGATCTGCGGAAGGAGGCAGTAAGCGCATTCATGCCCACGGCCGTCCGGATGAAGATGGAAAAGAGCAAAGGTCAACAAGGCCTAATGGAGCCTGAAGAGGCAGACCGCCTCGAAAAAGAAGGCTACCTCAAATCTACACAAGGCACGGATGGCGCGTCGGAACCTACGAGGACGGGACCCCCGAAAGTCTCGATGGAGGATGTGGAAGATGGTCAAGATTGAATATGTTGAGAATCGGCTATCTACCCGTCTAACGTTAGGTATTCATACTGATGGTCCTTGAAATCGGCTCGGTTCCTATTAGTCGAAGGTGCAGTAGCTCCTCATAAACTGCCATGGGTCCCGATAACGTGCTCGGCGCTGGTGGCACTTTGGTTAAATATTAGCACCTAGGCCTTTCGAGGGAAGTCCACGCCGTACCTTATCGCTGGTAATACGGCATGGACAATCTCGATGGGAGGACAGCTTATAACCGGCTTGATGAGCTGCAAGTATATCTGACGCATCGGGTTCAACACCGGCTTGGGTAGACCGGGAGTTACCACATTTTGTGGAGGTGAGTGGTCTCTAGCGGGCCGCATAGTACGAGATTTCGAGACGTAATTCTTATGCAAACAGGGCGCGATATCACGCCTTTCACACCTCTACGTCCGCCGACTGGCCAAAGTGGGTTATAGCGGGGTTTGAAAAGTGCGGTCTGCTGGCTCCGAGGACGGATGGCAACCTTGATGTTCCCGGGTTTCGGTCGACGTCGAAGGCTAATGTGGATCCGAGTAGCCATCCATGTTAAGTGTGCCAACATACAGGCCTGGACTCGTCTGCTACTGTCAGTATATAGCTTATAACCACACCTAGAAAAAAACAATGTTCCTGGACAGCTCTCGACAGTAATACTTAATATAACGGATCTCGCTTATAAGGTGAATTTGGAGTAATGGAGGAGACGGGGAAAGCTGGCAACTCGTCGCTATCAGAGATTCGGGATCAAACTTACGCCGAAAAAGGTCAAGCGGACTTGAAGGCAAATCAGAAATCCGAAGTCCTTGCTAAGGAATACGGGATCGACTCTGATAAGTCTATTTCTAACTCGGGACATGAGACGCTCTTAGGAGATGAAACATACCCAGAGGGAGGTCTTCGAGCATGGCTCGTCGTCCTCGGCTCGTGGTGTGGCCTACTCGCCTCATTGGGACTTATGAACAGCATCGCAACGCTGCAGACGTACATCGCGACGAATCAGCTCTCCAGCTATGACGAGGGTACGGTTTCTTGGATTTTTTCCTTCTATACAGCATTATGCTTCCTTTGCGGCGTCTACGTTGGACCCCTTTTTGACAGATACGGGCCCAAGTGGCTGATTGGTCCTGGCGCTATTGGTACTGTCGCGAGCATCATGTTGCTGAGCATTTGTACAGGTCAGTCGGCTCTTCAGCTATGGTTTAGTCCCTCAGAATCACGGATTGCTGACTCGTTTTAGAATACTGGCATTTTATGCTTACCTGGGGCCTTCTTAATGGAATATCAACTTCTCTTCTATTTACCCCTTGCCTCACGGCTATCGGACACTTTTTCCGCGAGCGTCGTGGTTTCGCTTCCGGACTCGCAAGTACAGGAGGTGGTTTGGGTGGTGTAGCATTTCCGCTAATTATGCAAAGCCTATTCGACAAGGTGGGATGGGGATGGGCAATCCGTATCCTTGGGTTCGTCTGCCTCCTCCTATTCGCTTTTGCAAGTCTTCTCGTTAGGAAACGGTTGCCACCGGCCAAGAATGCAAGCCCGCACCCGGATTTCCGCATCATGAAGGAGAAGCCATTTTTGCTCCTTACTATAGGCGTTTTCTTCCTGGAATTCGGTCTTTTTATCCCACTAGCCTATATATCGAGCTATGCGCTCGCAAACGGCTTCAGTGAGAAGTTTGCTTTTCAGATCCTGCCCATTCTCAACGGGGCGTCCGTGATTGGACGTGCATTGCCCGGCTGGTGGGCGGATAAGATCGGTCCGTTCAATACGAATATGATCTCTCTCTGCGTCACAATCTTTGGTTGTTGGATTGTGTGGCTGCCATTCGGTCACACAACCCCGGGCCTTGTTATCTTCGCCCTCATGTTCGGGTTTTCCACCGGTAACAATATCAGTATCACCCCGGTCTGCGTAGGAAAGCTATGTCATACGCAGCACTACGGACGCTATTACGCCACCTGCTACACGGTAGTATCCATTGCCGTTCTCCTTAGTCTCCCTGTGGCGGGGTCCATTGTGCAGGCGACCAATGGTGACTATTGGGGTCTTATTCTCTTCACCGGGCTCACTCAACTCGTCGCCGTAATCGCAATGTACGCATCAAAAGTTGCGAGTGTAGGGTGGTCTCCTTGGGCTAACTTTTAGTCTACCTTTGATAAGGTAGGTATTCAATCTATGGTAAATAATTGGATTAGTGTGAGAGGACTGGGTAGCACAAAAAGGTTCTTGGTTCTTGGGCATTGGGAACATTTTTTTTTGGGAATAGAGGCTTAGTGTATAGGACGCACATATCTGGTTATATAAAAGCGGTCTGGGGAAATTGAGAGGGCTAACAGAGAAACTGGCCAAAACTCCGGAGGTATGATGATGGATACATTTAGATTTTGAATATACGATGTCCATACTGTATAGGTACCTATGAATGACTGCGGGGGTCAAATTGTGTTCTTGGACGGGGATGTTCGCAAGTCAAATTGAGAATATATAATTTTCTTGAAAGAAGGGAAACAAGGGAGGGAGTCAACAATTGCATTTGTAGGTAAAGGTCGTAGACGCAGTGGTACATGTCACTCGAATTCGAACGAGAGGCAGAAACCAGGTTGGAATGGGCTTGCGGCTCGTAGGTTGGGTGGATATTGAAGAAGTGGGCGTTGATCGACCAAGCGGCGAGGCGCCAATAGGACCCAATAGGAACCCAGATAGAACTTTGAAGGTGGATGGCAGGTATGGGGCGGGGATGGGTCTTTCTGTTAAACCTCTATTCGAAGCAACACAAGAGCCGTACGTTCCTACCATAATTTTAAAGAATTTATTTTAATACGTAATGCCTGATGATATGGAAGTTACGATCTGTGATCTGTGATCGACATCGTTAGCCAGGATAAGGTTAGGTAGGTACTTACTACTGTAGCAAGTCGCTGAGCCCCTTCCACCCTAAGCATCAGATCTTATCTTAAAAAAAAAGGGTTACAGGAGCTTTGGGGGTCCCCGTACGGTGCTCCATTAGTGCGTAACCGACAAAACCCTTTTAGGAAAGTAGACTACTCGGTTTTAACCAATCAAAGCTCAGGAAACTCATGATCGCAACCTACAACGCCTGAAAAAAACCTACAACAATAGCAATAGCGATATTAATAGCAATAGCAATAGCATTATAAGCAATATAAATGGTGTAATATAAGGCAGTTTTTTTTTTTTTTTTTTTTTTTTTTTTTTTTTTGTGAAAAAAAAACCGTACGAAAAAAAGATTATTTCAAAACCTGTTGCAACAAAGGTAACTCCACTGGCAGTGTAACCTAAAAAGGGCAAGTGCGCGAACTAAAAAGGAAAAGCCTGCCACTTAAAACTGCTTCTTTTGGAAAGCGGTGTAAGGCTCGGAGACTTTTTTTTAAAAGCCCTAAAACTCTAGCGCTTATATGCGCTAAAGCTCACTAAAATTATAGTGGGTTATAGCGCTTAAAGCCCTATAATTACAGGGCTTCAAATGAATCGGACCAATTTTCATCCGCGAAATTCGTTTTGTCGGTTACGCACTAATGGAGCACCGTAGTCCCCGCACCAACCCCCCAAGTCCTTTCCCTTGGGACCTTGGCTGCTTGCTTCAGCGTTGATCCCTTCATCCGATACAAAGCTACACCAACCCCACATAACTCACGTCAGCGGCGACGACTTTGCATGTTAGCCATCCCAAGAACCCTCTTTCGGATCGGTGGCTTACTGTGTTACAGCGATATTGTGCATGTGTCAGTGCTTCTAATGGTTTCTCCGAGACGATTGCCATACCTACCTCCTAACCTAACTACGAGCTTCGTCCCGCCAAAAAGCCGCAACCGATACTGCGGCAATTTCTAGCAGCCTGTGTCTTGAGACCATCAACAAAGTTTTACCGTAATAGCGAGGCCAACCCCTATTGTAAGTTTATCCTCGCTTCATTATTACCGTGACTTTGCCAACTTGGCGATCGATGTACAGCAGGTAGTAGTGTAGTGCACTGCCTGACCTGTGGCTTTGTCATTTTCAAGCGAGCCGGAGACGCGGCCTTCCGCACGGCTGACCCAAAATGGAGCCGGGGGCCGAGGTCTCCCTGCAACTCCGGAGTGCCGGGGGTTACTACGTTTGGGCCCATCCCGCGCCATGCCGCACCAATTTCAGCAGCGTATATCTGGGTTATCAGATAGCGGGGCTATCGAACTATATACTATGGCCCTTATAATATGCGACTCTACCTAGTCTTTGCCTTCACCCTACAATGCTGCACTGCACTGTTGTATCGGTCGACCAACCACGCTATCTTCGCTAACATGATGGCATCACAGGCACTAGCTTCAGATCATCAGATCACTCCCTGGTCCAGAGAGGGAGAAACTTCATCTGCTGCTTTAAGTCTCTCCTTCAACCTAGAGGAGACTCGCTTTTCTTCTAGATCGCCATCCATATCATCAGCTACAAGTCAAGACACCATGTCTAGCAATACTACTGACACATCTACCTCCTCATCCCAAGTGGTTGAAAATGCCTACTTTAACTCCAATCCACCTCCCAAAGCGCTCCCACAGCACATTGCCAAAGCCAAGTCCTTCATAAATCAGCATGCCGCAGCAAACAGACGGGTCGTCCTTGTCACCTCGGGCGGGACTACAGTACCTCTGGAAAAGCAAACCGTGCGCTTCATTGACAACTTTAGCGCCGGCACAAGGGGCGCTACATCCGCCGAGTACTTTCTAGAGTCTGGGTATGCCGTGATCTTCCTGCACCGGCAGTTCAGTCTTTTACCTTACAGCCGACATTACAGCCATTCTACAGACTGCTTTCTGGACTTTCTACACGAGAATCCGGACGGCAGCGTAGTGGCTAACCCGGCCCATCAGGACAAAATGCTACGCGTGCTGCGCAAATATAATTATGCCAAGCGGCAGAACCTCCTTCTGATGCTGCCGTTTGTCACCATCACCGACTACCTACATGAACTGCGCGCCGTAGCACAATTGATGCGCCCGCTAGGGCCTAATGGCTTGCTCTATCTCGCCGCGGCGGTGAGCGATTTCTTCGTGCCGGAGAACCGCATGTCGGAGCATAAGATCCAGAGCACGGACGCCACCGACATGCTTAAGAAGCAAGGGCCGACGACCATCACGAAGGAGTCGCGGGATCAGCCGCAGCAGGAGGAGGAGACATTCGACAACTTCGACTCGTCGCCGGCGGTACCGCGAAGCAAGCGTCTCATCATCGACCTGGACCCGGTTCCCAAGTTCCTCAAGAACCTGGTAGATGGCTGGGCGCCCGAGGGTATGATTGTCTCGTTCAAGCTTGAGACGGACCCGGCGATCCTCGTCCACAAGGCCAAGTACTCGCTCGAGCGATATCAGCACCACCTCGTTATTGGCAACCTGCTAGCGACCCGCAAGTGGGAGGTGGTGTTCGTGGCGCCCGGCCGCGAGGACAAATGGATCCGCGTCCCTATCAACCGCCGCAAGAAGACTTTGAGCGGCGATGAGGATCTGGTCGGCGCGGCGGATCCGAAGAAGGCAGAAAACGAGCCGCTGGACCCGGCCATGCTACCGGAGGGAGAACCCGAGATAGAGATCGAGAGTTTGATCATACCCGCTGTTGAGGAATTGCACTCAGAGCACATCCAGTCGGCCGTTGCGAAGAGCGGGTCGAAATAGGGGGTGCGGGGCTAAGCGAGTAAGTGAAATTGAAATCATGGGCGGCGTTTTACATGTAGGTTCCTCCTATCCCCGATATCGAGATCTTCCATAGAATCTATAATATACATTTTTACATGACAGGGGCTCGTATCTTATGATGACCTCCGTCGGATGATATATAAGGCTAAATTTTCTATCAATGTCTCGAGCAGACTAATCAAGATGTTTATTTCAAACTTCTGTTCAATCCAAGGCCCCCAGAGAGCCGTTGCGTTTCCAAACGTACTAGATCTCGAGTCAACTAATCTGCAACTAACCGAGGCGGCGGGAAGCCTTAGTTCTTCACCGCCATCTAGGGCTGTACTTGCCTCTCGAAGCAGGTATACAATAGCTCTCTCAGCTATTCTATGCAGCAGTCTTACGCCAGTCGAATACATACATCGATGCGAACAGAACTATCCGGATTCGTAGTGGGCATGATAGTTGATGATGCTGTGAAGGCGAACGAATGAGTTCTAGATATGTTTCAAAAAAGTCTTGCAGTCGATCTAGATGAAAGCGATGGAAATGAGCCCCTATCACATGTTCGAAACCTGGGTGCCCAACGAGCCCGATAGGATCCTTACACTTTACGAAATCCGATTTTTTTCAGCAGCGAGATGACTCCAAAATGACACAACGGTACAGAGCTTATTTTCGAAAGGTTCGCGACGCAATCAACGCCTCCGACGACTCCCCAGCTTCAAGTTTATCCGCGTTACTCGCGCTCATATCATCCACGGCTTATTATGAGCGGCTCCCCCTATTCACAAGGAAGGACCGGCTCAAGTCACCCTCTTCCTCACTCGGACCCAGTTTGCC
Source organism: Hypoxylon sp. FL0543 (assembly GCA_022578575.1). Classification (NCBI taxonomy): domain Eukaryota; kingdom Fungi; phylum Ascomycota; class Sordariomycetes; order Xylariales; family Hypoxylaceae; genus Hypoxylon; species Hypoxylon sp. FL0543. Next base: position 2,217,274 of record MU393993.1, read on the forward strand.
ATCCTGGGTAATTCGTGGGCGAGCGCGGCGCAAATTTACGGAGCTAGGACGGAGAACCTTATACATGATGGTTCGCTAACTTCTGATACTGAGATCGAGCTACACCTAATGAAGAACGGGAAGGCGCGGCAGGTTGTCAAGCTGACTATAGTCACGAACGAAGCCGGCGGCAGATGTGAGTCGGTTCTTATCCAAGGGGAAGGCGAGTCACGTTCTTAGGGTAGAGTTCTACTCAAGAAAAAAAGCCGTTAATATTTATAGCCAGGCTACCAAACCACATTGTAGCTGAGATTGTATTATCAGTCAACTTCCCCTGCTTATGCTTGAAGGGGGTTTGAGAAACCTTTAGGACCATACTCGATAATCCAATGCCCTTGTGTTGGTCAGGTGCATACATAGTTGCCTCGCCCCTACTCGTAGGTGCCAACTCAAGTAATGCGGTTATAAAATCAGCGTCGTTTAGTATAAGAGCTCGCGGCTTTGCAGTCGTAATTATATGAGAATAATTGATAGAATATACAGCTATGCGAAACTTTGTTCGTGCTCGATCTTAAGACACAGTACCTACCAGCAATCCTACATAGCACCTTGACTCCGGTAGATCTCATAACCGATAGATTCAGATATTATTCGAACAGTAAATACCCCGTCTAAGAACCCATCACACTTGACACTATATTAGATTGTCTTAAAACCATCAATCTATAAGCTTGTACAAGGATAAAGTATTCACAACCTGACAGGGGACAAAAGTAGGGAAATGAAAAGGAAACAGATTGCTCATTCCAAGTCCAAACAGACGTGCCCCTGACGTTACTGCGAGAAAGGCTAATGAGCGTCTGGTCGTGATGTAGCCGATGCGACCTCAATTGGGTCCATTACAGGATGTGACGATGACATACGTCAACGATGATCTCAAAGCCAGGACGAGCCCCATGACGATCCTCACCATTACACAAGATATAACGTTGCTACATGACTTGGCACAAACAGCTTGTTAATTTGCATCAATGCAGGTTACACGACTTGACTGCTACGGTCTTGCAGATAATCCTCGCTAATATGGATAAACTCCAGACCTGCCTCTCATCCGGCATGGCCGCCACGGCGGGCCTGCACAAGGCCAAGCCGAAGCGCCCGGATCCCGCCCAAGACGGCAAAAACATCCTCCCTCCCTCCTTCCGCCCAGACGCAAGATCCCGAGTCAAACTCGCAACGGCCAAGGAGCTAGCCGTCGAGGTGTCGAACCTGTGCATCGGGGCCTGGTCATGGGGCGACAAAGCGACCTGGCACTGGAAGGACGAGGACCTGCCGGCCGTAAGAGAGGCGTTTAAGCTGCTATTCGACCAGGGCGTCAACTTCATCGACACGGCCGAGGCGTACGGCAACGGCCGCAGCGAGGAGATCGTCGGGCAGCTGGTCGCCGAGGTGCCGCGCGAGTCCGTCGTCGTGCAGACGAAATGGCGCGGGATGCCACTGGCGCCGAACAACCTGCTGCACCCCGTAGACGCGCCGGTAAAAGCGCTAAAGGCCAGCCTGGCGCGCCTGAAGCTCGACTACGTGGACGTCTACCTCGTGCACGGGCACATCCACGCGCAGTCGATCCCGAAAGTGGCCAAGGGGCTAGCGGAGTGCGTGCGCCAGGGCCTCTCGCGCGCCGTGGGCGTGGCGAACTACGACCTGGCCGACTTCGTCGCGATGCGCAAGGAGCTGGCGCGCCACGACGTGCCGCTGGCGACCAGCCAGTGCGAGTACAACGCGCTGCGGCGGCGCCCGGAGCTGCAGGGCCACGTCGGCGCGTACCGCGCGATGGACGTCGTGTTCCAGGCGTACTCGTCGCTGGCGCAGGGGCGGCTCACGGGCAAGTACACGGCGCGGAACCCGCCGCCGGCGACGCGCCGCTTCAGCAACTACGACATGGAGAGCGTGGAGCCCACGGTACGCGTGCTGGAGGGTATTGCCAGGAATAGGGGCAAGAGCGTCGCGGCGGTGGCGCTGAATTACAATATCAGTAAGGGCGCGCTGCCGCTTGTGGGGATACGGAATGTCGAGCAGGCGAAGCAGGCCATTGAGGCGCTGGGGTGGAGGCTGGATAGGGAGGAGGTTGAGATGATTGATAAGCACAGCATGGAAGGTAAGACGAGTGCGCTGTGGCAGCAAGGTTAAAAGAGATGCTTTTGAATATATTAGTGTATTATACTATCTCGGAGTGGCATCTGCATTGAGTGGACATTTACGTTCATTGATGCCTCTGGCCTACATGTATGTAATGCTCATAATAGTTCAGACTTCGATGATTATAATCTCTGACGTCCACACACCGGTTTGATACTCAAAGAGTTCGATTCCGGGGCGGAAGCTCACGGTAGGCACTTCTGTGGCATACAAATATTTAGGTGTCGCCGTATAATACATGGACAGAGAGCATTGGAACTGAAAGTATGGTCATCGGTTAAATAGATGGTTTAAATTAGGTATCCTTCTTACAAAGGAGAACAGATGATGTAGTCACTTGACTCCAACAGTAATAGCACTACGTAAGCTCTTGAGCCCCGTTATCTAAACTATGTAGTTAAGTAGGAGGCAAGTATTCACTCTAAACCGTTTCAAACGCGCTTGAGCAGCTCGTCCAGTTCATGCAGAATCGATACAATGTCGTCCGGAGCAGGCTCAGACAGCTTACCAACACGATCCGCAAACCGCGCGACGGCGACCTGGTGGCTTTTAAGCTCATCGATACCTACCCTCTCAAGCACCTCTCGCCCATACTCGGACAGAGCGAGCTCGGCGAGCCTCTGGAGGAACCCGATCTTCCACGACTTGCTCATGTACTGCATGTCGCAAGGCATGAAGTCCAGGACCTGCTTCAGGTCGACCTCGTTGCGCCATTTGTAGATGGTCCTGATCAACTGGCGCCTGACGGGGATCGGAACAGAGTCCCACTCGACCACGCAGACAAAGCGCACGTGGAGGAGGAGGTCTTGCATGGCCTTGTGATGGGACAGCTTCTCGCGCTCAAACACCTCTGCGGGGGCGTACTCAACGGCTACGATGGTGTCGACAAGACCCCTCTCAGCACCCTCGCAGTGCACGCATTCGGCAGATGCCGCATCTCGAGATTCCTCCGTCAAACCCTCATGGCTAAAGAACTGGGTGACCAGCTCGGGGAAGAACCAACCCTTTTTGTTAAGTTGGCAACGAGGACAAGGGTACAACTTATCCAACGACATGATGAATGGATTTTCCGATGGACAAGAAAATTCATAACGCAAATGCTGGATGATCTTCCGGCTTTTATCCTTGGACTTCTCGTACATTGTATCTTACTTGTTCCCCAACAAAGGCCCATCATTTTGATCATTGTTCTTCATTGAGGATGACTTGAGCGCGAACAAGAGGGGACAATGCATTGTTACAGACCTAGCCAGACCTCAGAAAGAATGAAGTCAATTTACTTCCATATCCGCTTCCACGAACGAGTAAACGTGCTCGGATTAAAAATCGTTCTACGGTCGACACCGAGCCAAAACGGGGGAGTTCCCGTCGCTAATTGTCTGTGACCATTTTATTGCTCTCTATATTGTACACTCATATTACAGTACTATATCATCACCGAGATCCGGCCAGCCTCCACGCCCTCAACGGCAGGCCCTGCAGTATCAAAACCTTCTTTCTGATGTACATGGTAAAGGTCAATAATCCCACGATGACACATAATATGTTTACAATATAGAACCCGTCGTGAATGATCTCGCAAGTACCACCACCGTACTCACATATTTCTCTGTCGACTTGAAGCGCGCATGAGAATTCTTGTGTCACAAGCGGTCCCTTTAGTGTCGAGCTGTCAAGCTTCTCTGTTGGTGGATGGCAAGTAGCTTGTGTGAAGGCGTCTACTAAGCGCAACACGAAATACCTGGGGAATGTGCCCCCAAGATTGGAAACCCTATTAACACTGTTAGCTAGACGATACTTGTGGCTGAACATATTTGTAACTAGACTTACGTTGCAAGTAGAGTCATGTAGGTCCCGCCGATCACAGGGTCAGCGACCCGAGCATGGAACGCGGAGACAGCGACGAACATGATGGTTGAGGTGAATGTCGAAAACACGTGTTCGGCAATAACGAGTAGAAGGTACCAAGATTGAACACCGCCGGCTGGAAAGACGGCAACGGTAACCTGAGCAAAGACAGCGGCGACGAGACGGCCCATGAATCCCCAGCACCAGAGGCGCATGGGCGTGTATTCCTGAGACCATTTTCCGGCATAGTAACCCAGTCCTATTTCGAAAGGAAAGTCAATCAGCACTGTCAGCGCCATGTTTTCCTTGCCGAAACCCTTTTCCAATAACTTTAGATTCGTAACCGCGTCGTTGGCTTGGAAACCAATCTTGGAGATGAGATGAACGATGATGATGGTCTGGATATTCCGTAACTTTAAGACCTCCCACATAATCTTGTAGACGTCCCAGATGCCGTCCTCATTCTTCGTCTTTTCTTCCTTCTTGAGAAGTGCGAGCCCAATGGTGATCGCGATGTAAGCCCAACCCCAGAACGTCAGGTAGCCACCCAGGCTCAAGAGGCCTTCTTCTGAGGGAGTAGAGCGAAAGTATCGGTTGGCAAAATCGCTAGAATTAAAGGCTAAGAAGACGGTGTAGGACAGGAATTGGCCGGCCGTGAGACCAACAGTCTGCGCCGTCGAGGCGTAGGAAACATTTCCCGGAGTAAGTAGGGTTAGAGCCCACCCGTCAACAGCAATATCTTGCGTGGCGCACATGAAGACCAGGAAGAACCACCAGCCCGTGAAGTTCCAGACGCTCGGGCCGCCTGGTTTACCGGTTGTCGTCATCAAATCTTCAATCATGGAACCCAGATATAACATTCCAAACCCGGACAATAACTGGATCGGGAGAATCCAACTTTTCCGCCTTCCAACTTTGGGACTCCATACCGCATCCACTATGGGACTCCAGAACAGTTTTAACGAGTAAGGATATGAGGCCAAGCTAAAAACACCGATCTCGCCAAACGAAAGATGCTCCTTGAGCAGGAACGGCACCGATCCAGTTGCAAGACCCATAGGGATACCCTGCAGGAAATACAGCAACACCAACAGCATGAAGTTCCTTTGGTCCTGCAAGGGAAGCTCCCAGAACCCGTGATTATTCACCGTCGGTGTCTTTGGAATATTGTCATCGAGGGAGAAAGATTCTCGGGCCATTAGGTTTGCCGTGACTTGACCCGAGTCTTGCGGTGCGGCGTTCTTGCGCCGCAGTTCCATATTGCTCATGCTGCCGTTTGAGTGACCATTCACACGGCCACTCGTCGAGACTGACAGCTTGTCTCGTTTCAGGGATTTCGACCTCCGAGTTTCGACACCCATATGTAATTCGGCGCAAAGCGATGTAGAGCGTTCGGTTGTAGGAAGGATGTTAGTGGCTCGGTTTTCGTAGGTCTCTAGGGCCGCAATAGAAAATCGTAAGGTCTCAGGTCGAGGTCGAAAATAATGTTACAGCACTTAGGCAGGTACGTCAATTGTAGATCTTGGATATAACTCGTTGGACAGCTTATATCTGTCCAATGGCTTAACAGTACAATAAATAGCAACCGTGGCCTTTTTGGGATCGCGCTTGAGAGTGGCAAAGTGGACCCTAGAACAGAAAGTTTGTATACGTCAGGTAGGTAACGAGCGGTTGGGACGTTAAAAGAAGTTGAGGAGCCTCCAGAAACCACAAGATGATAGTTCCCTCGTCATTCCATCGTGGCTAGGTTAAATGCTGTTGCTGCCTCATCCGAGAGCAGAAGCATGAAATTAGTGTAGCACTTTGTAAGGTGGCAGGGTGGAACGTGTCCAAAGCTCGAAAAGCAAGGTTAAACATTGGTCCAATGGTAGCAAAGGAAAATCCTGGGCACCCTGGTCTCCGGATGAGTAAGCGTCCCGTGCCAAAGGACCTGCCCCACCAAGTAGATCTAGATCCTCCCCACTCTTATCAATCGTCTTTATCGCTGTCCAGCACGCGTCTTTCGCGTTCTTTCTCGAGCTAGACCAACATGATGAGATGATTAGCACGACCACAAATGTATTAGACAACTCCTCAAGCATCACATATTAGAACATTGCGGATCAGCATGGCGACTGAGGGAATACAATCATCTGATCTGTCCGTTGCGGATAGGCTGGACAATGAAATCGCAAGCTTGAGAGATCAAGGTAAACATTCGCTATATATCGTTTTACCTAGCCTGCAGTGAACACTAACCGCTTCTAGTGGAATCGTTAAAACGAGAGCTGAAATTGCAAACAGCCACTCTGATAACGTCAGAATCAACGCGTCAGATACTCCAGGATGAGGCTTCAAGAAGGCCGAAATCAAAACAGCCAAATGATAGCTCCAGAACTCAGGAGTTACTGGCAAAAGCTGACGAGCACCTTGCCCACAAGCAGCAATGTCTCTACCGAGCATGTGCCTCCATCACGACTTTCAGGGTTCAGGACCCGGATCCCAACGCCGTGGACGGAGGCAACGTTCTGGGTCTACGATTCGAAATCATGTCTAAATCTCGGTTCCTTCGACCGTACTATGTCATGTTGAACCGACCCTATCCAAATTCTCGGTACCTGCGCATTCACCGGCACACAGTTCCCCAGTGCATCCCGCTCTCAGGACTGGCAGCTCGGCATCTTCCTCCGCCAACGGCCAAAGACGACTACGACATGCCCAAGAAGCAGGATTTGTCGACTTTCGCGCGGACGCTAAGGCGGGAGCTAGTGCGGTACCACAACCGGACGTCTGTGATCGGGGACCTGCGAAGCTCGGCAGGCTTGGAAAGTAGGAAAGGAAAGGCCAAGGAGCTGGAGGTCCCGATTGTTGATATTAGCGCGGCGGATGCTCAGGCGAAGCAGATCCGCGTTGAGTGGAATGACGGACGATCAGGACGCCTTGTCATAGGCGATGACGGCGATATCGTGAAGATGGTAGTGCAAGGCGAAAATGGACAGGACCGCGAGGCTGTAAGGCAGCTTCTGGGAAGTAGCGCAAGGATTGAGGAGGTTGGCAAGCGGCTTGAGAGTTCCTAATTTTCGGTGTGACCGTTGCCCTAATGGCACCCTTCGGTCGATTCCGACCCTGAGGATTCGGCATCTTCCAACTAGGGATTCCATGCTGTATTGAATAAATGAAGATGACGTTAGGTCTAGTAAGTCGCCGAAAATGACCATGCATGCCTAACAACAAGGCAAGAAGCTGTGGCCGTTTCAAGGTACGAGGTGTCAGTTGTGACCGACCACCCTACCTACCTTACGTTACGTATGCGGCCAATAGACCGAGAATAACTTAAATTCGGTGAAGTTCCAACGACGTACCTCAAGTACTACCGCAGCCTGATCGAATTCGCAAGGCAGCATTTTCGGTCTATTGTCAAACGATAAGGGGGCTGGATGCATGGTGAATAGTTGCCTTGCGGCGAATTACTCCAAATGGTGTTCATCAATCAAAAACCAACGCCGCATGACGCGGTCCCCTAATATAGCGATGGCTGCAGCAAAGGTCAATATATAGGTACCCCAGGTACATATTCAACTACCACATACGGGACCATGTATCACAGTAACGCCTCGACAGGCTAAACGACTTGAGCGTCGGACTAGGGAACGCTTGCGGCCGCCACCGTCCCATGCGCAGGCGTCTATCTCTGTATGTCTTTCATAGTAACCTCATTTCGCTTCCTCCAACTCAGTCAAGCCCAGACGCTCGTCGTAACCTCCAAGATTAACACAATACTTCATACATGCCTGCAAGGTAATATATACCACCAAGATCTTCCAGAATCGGGTATATCCACGACCAAATCAAAACGAAGCTAGTGTCCGTATGTTGAGCGGAGCCTATCATTGAGCCATTACCTTCAGTAGAGTGCTGTCCAGTGTTGATGTCGCTTCTGTTACGTTGATACGATTCAAAGAATATCTGGTCGTGGCCATTCCCGTCTCAAGCTCATAACATGAATGGAGCTGAGGCCAGTAGTCGGCATGAAAAATCGTAGTAAGCTCAGGCTGCTCAGGCAATAAACGTAGAGTGAAATGCAGCTTCCTAAAGGGGGCCAACCAGATGCCCTTGTTAGTTCCTAGCGAAGAAAAAGGTAGGCATAGATACGGCTCGATATTCAAGAACTAGGGTAGCGAAGCTTGGGTAGAGGTACGTGAACCAAATAAAATCAGATGACTCATATTCTATTTTCCATTCCTTTATATTCTCAACTTTTAACTGCCGCGTCATTATGTATACCCCACAAGTACCCTCAGCCCGTAGCTCACAACTAGATCGACGGGACCTTATGTATCGAGCCCCTTTCAACATCCGAATTCTTGCCGCTTCCATCGCTCCCTGAAGGCACCTCGACGCCTTCCACGCCAGGTAGTTGCTGATGGAGCATATGATGCTAGTAGTTATCATACGTTAGAAAAAGCCATGCGGTCACAACCTTTAGAGAAAAAGGAAAGGGGTGAAAGGACAAGCATACCTCGATATTGATCTTAGGCCCTTTAAACCACCTGTGGGCATCGACGAAGAACCAAATCACCACGAACAACATCGGCGCGCCCTAATAAACAGCAGGTCAGTAAGTACTTCCCCTCAACGAGCACAACACCTCGATCACATTCAGCCGCCGGCAGGGATAACAAAGGACAATCTCACATAAACAAGCGCGGTCCAATTCATCTCATCGAGCGTAAGATCGGCGCCGCTCGCGCTCGGAAAGCACAAAATGGGCAGCATAACCACGACAAAGCAGCACGCCGCGATTCCCGACGGCAGGCTCAAGGCGCCTAGATGCCAAGGCCCGCGGCGGAACTTATTACCCACGAACACGATCTTCAGGAATATCGGCGTCGTGAAGGCGACGTACGCGGCGATGGCCCCGATGCTGAAGATGGCGTCGATGGCCGCGCCGCCGAAGATGAGCAGCAGGAGCACGATGCCGATCGAGGTGTTGAACCACACCGCGTTCACGGGCGTCAGGGTGTACCGGTTGACTTTTTTGAGCGGCCGACTGACGATTCCGAAGCAGTCGTCCCGCGCGTAGGCGAAGCACACGCGCGATGCTGCCACCATGCACCCCTGACCCATGGAGTACGCGCATACGATGGTCATAGCGAGGACGGCGAGCGCGATGTTCTGCGGGAGGACTTGGACTACATATGCGGCGAACGGTTGGCCCTAGAAAGACAGTCTGTTGTGAGCGGTGCGGTCACTCATATGTGGGCGGGTGCCAATGCTTATGACAGTCCTTACCAAGTCGCTTTCTATCACCTCCGTGACGTCCCGGACTGTGTACGCAATAAGCGTGTTCAGCACAAACCCAAGTACGGACCCTGACGCTGCGGTCATCACAATGGACCTTGGTGTGGCAATAGACGCATTCGAGCACTCCTCGGAAAGGTGAAAACTGGCATCGTACCCGGACATCGTCCAGATGATGGACAGGAACGACATCAGCACTGCGATGCCGTCGGGCCAGTCTGTGCTGTTTTGTATCCCCCATGCGAATGCGTTCGAGTTGAACTTGGGATCGCCCATAGCTGCCGTGGGGATGATAATGATTACGATCAGGAGGCAGAGGAGGTTGATGGTCGTCCCGACAGAGTTGAAGTTCGCGATCCATAATGTCGGCATGCTGCTGATGCAAGCATGTGTCAACATAATGAAGACTGTCAGGAGAAACGTCTGGTAGTCCGTCGGTATGTATTCCGGGTTTACTATCGATGCCGCGGCTAGAATCATGGCAGCTTTCACGCAGATAAGGTATTAATTTCTTTGGAACCACCAGCATCATGGGCGCAAACATCGGGACTTACCGCATCCATAGTCGACACTAGGGGCTCCCGTAACCTGCACGAACCAGTTACTCCACCCGGTGATCCAAGCCGCAAATGGGCCGTATTTCGGACCGGCCAGCACCGCTGCCGCATAGTATAACCCGCCGGACGTTGGCATGCTACTTGCCAATTCCGCCATCGAGGCAGCGACCTAGGATCGGTCAACCCCCATTGAATCCACAACATAGCATCAGGCGAGCGCTTACACATAGAATGAAGAATACAGATAAAAGCCAGCCCCAAGTATTTGCCGCAGGTCCAGCTGTACGCCTTTATCAGTCCTTCGCTCTCTCGTGGAATCTTAGTACGTATCGTCCTCAGGACAGCTCACCGTATCCTAGCCCGTACCACATCGTGGTGGCAATACTGGGTAGCAGTCCCATCACAGCGAAGCTCACGGCGAACGTCGTCCAGGCGGAGAACTCTCGCTTGAACTCCTGCTTGTATCCAAGTGCCGCAAGCGCGGCCTCGTCCTCAGACATTTCTGCGATGTGATCCGGCAGATCCCCTTCTGCAAATACGGTCGTCACGGCGGGAGTGTGCGACTCCCGCCGCTGTTCGTGTGCTGTCATTTTGGATTGGGGAGCTTGGCCCGTGGCGGCCCCCTGGTTATACATCTGGAAATATCGTCGCGTGTTGCGCCCATGAACTGATGTGTTAGGTATCTACCTCGATAAGCCGTGTACCTGGGCGAAATTGAGCCGCGATCAAGAGAGAAGCGATTCAAATATATTCTTACATCAAACCCAGAGTGAAGGTAAAAGGGTGACGCCAAGAACCATCATAGATGGAGGGGAAATGCGCAACGCGCTGCAAGCCATTTTATTATATGACCTAGATAGGCACTGTCATGGTATTGATAGACCTCAAAGATAAGGTATGCCAGGATTTCCTGCGTTTATCTGTTGGAGCACCCTGGTTTCCAGGTTGCCCAATCACTCGTGGGGTGCGGAAGCGAGAGTTGAAGCTGGACCCCCCGAACTAGAAATACCCGGTTCCAATTCGCCAACTGCATGAGAGAATGTCATCAAAGTGTTTAAGATGCCTGGGTACCTAGGCTACCAAGATAGCTGGAAGGGAGTGCTGTGTCCGTTCTCCCGCTGATAAGGGGTAGGCTAGAAAGGATCGGCTTCTGCATGGGCGGTAGGGTTCGACGGATATGCATGTCTCATTTTGTCGAGCCAGAAACCTCGTTATCTGTATGACAGTATGGGCAGAACGAAACGCCTCTAAATACCTCGTGGCCCGAAGCACCTACTATGTCGCGAGCACCTGCACTCGTATGAAGTAGAACCCTTCCAACGTTCAAAGTTGTTTCAGAGAGTTCAGCGACTTAAGGAATCTCGCAAGGCAACGTGAAGTGGGATGGATAGTTCAAGCTCGAACCAGGATTGAGTGCTGATCAGGTCCGGAGCTTAACTAGAGACAGCAGGTGGTCGCTTGTCTTATCTTCGTGGCTATTGCTGAAACCTGCAAGATAGCTGTGCATTTAGTCGCATTTAGTAAGGTAAGCGGGTTTCGGGTCATTCTCAATCTTTCCTACATATGCATGTAATGAGGAAATTCAAGAATCGTGAATCATTGGTATGAAATAGGGGTAACCGTTTGGGCCCCCTTTTGCAACAGACCCTCTTTTGCAACACGATTCTCACCAAATCTTACCCTTTTCATACTTGAATAACTTCACCCATATTGAAGCTATCCAATTCGTACAAACATGAGATATAGATAAATGGCTTGCGCATCTAGTGATGGATTCGCCTAAAATTAAAGAAAAATTTTTGCGTTGCAATTGCGACAGGAGAAATGAAGGTATCGTGGTACGTAGCCCCACATACAAGATTTGGTGTAAAAACAAGTACCTTTTACAACAACGTAAAATAGCTATATTTCCTTAAGGATCTCTTGGACGTTAAATTTATATAGGTATATCTATTCAGTAAGGTTGTAAGTAGCTCCTGTAAATATTTCATAGCTATTGCTAATCTGGTTCTGAAGATTTTTGCAAAAGTAAGTTTTCCTATAGTGATTTTTGTACGGATAGAACTTTACTACCTAATATCTTACCAGGCTATTAAGATAATATTATGAAATATTTACACAGCTTATAGATAGCCTTATTGATTAAGTGTATATACTTATTTTTAGGAGAAAGCGTTGAATAGATATTATTGCAAGTAGTTAACCTTGCAAAAGTTACATCCTGTTACATACAAATTCGTATATGGGGCTATATATCGCGATACTCCTTTTTCTCGTTGCAATTGCAACGCGAATTAAGATCACTACCTAATAACACTATATAATATTACACTGTATCCATTTACCTATCGTATGGATTCAGCTGAGTCCTAATCGCATCAGTATTGGTTGAGTTATTCAAGGATAAAAAGGTTGAGTTTTGGTGCAAATCGTGTTGCAAAAGGGGGGGTGTTGCAAAAAGGGACCTAGACGGTTATCTAAATCGGTCTTTCGAAACGCTGCTCTTTTAGATTGCCTAGTACACGTCCATTTTACGATATAATCTAAGACTTAGGTAGGCACCTTAATGTCGTATTTTCTTCAAGTCCATGGACGAACTGGGAAACTGTCGCAGTTGGCCTCAGTGTCCGTATCATGATAGCCTCTTGCAAGCGCGTTTTGTTAGCAGCTTTTCGGTGAGAGGGAGTTCTTCCTATCGAGCTGGCAGCATGCTCCAGGTCATTATCATACCACTGGATGTCGGGATCCCATTCAAAGATTGTAATGTAGGTCTGGTCGTCTTCCGCTTGATCACCATTCGTCTGTCAGGCACTGCAGTGACCTCTGAGGATAAAAAGCATGAAGGAGACAAATATGAGGGTCGAAATCATGACTGAGCTTGTCGTCGAACCATGGTCGTCGTACTTGTCACCAAAGGTGAGGTACTCGCGAAGTCTTCAAGCTGCCCCTGAATCTGCCATAAGCTGTTATAGCCATCCTTCGTGAGACAAGAGACACCCTGCGGCACGTGTATGCCAACCATTCGGTTTATTGCCGACTGCAGTTATACCTGCGGGTGTAGCGCCGTCTATGATTTCAAGCTTGCCTTTCAATCTTGGCATTCGGGAAGAGATCTGAATGGACCACTAAAGCTACCTACCTAGTAAAGTATGGCAACGTCTCTGTGATTGGCTGTCTGTAGTTGGGGAACGTAGATGCGGTAGGCAGAGGTTTTCTATTCCTCCGTCCCACTCGATGGGGATGATCACTGCATGATGAAATAACTGCGAAAGCTGATAATTGATCCTTTTCTGCACAATTGTACGGACCTTAAAAAAATTAGCACGCGAGACATCTACACTACGACGCATAGAAAAGGTTGTCAAGCAAGAATGAAGGAAGAAGCTTGTTATCTCGATGGACCGGGACTCGGAGATCGGAGGCCGAGCATACTGTTCCTCCGAGCTCAAATAACTGCATCTTTGTTGAGGAGGCGTTGTAGTGTCCATTAGACTCTGTAGGGCTGCTAGCACTTACAACGGGTCGGCTGAAAGGTGCTTATTAGCAGGACATATTAAACTTTCTGTCGCGTTACTAGCTCCTGTGACTTGATATGAAACCCGTGACCGTTGGGCGGCGCTATGTACCTAGGTGCCGTAGAAGGTTCTCCTTACATAATGCAGCCTGAGATATTCCATTTAAGTCGTCATCACTGCCTGCCTCCTTCCTTACCGTCCGCAGATGCCTTCAAAGTTGGAAATGAGGTCGTTTGCTATAACAAATAAGGAAAAGTGTTCAGAAGTCAATCTACTGCCCCTAATACGATTCTAGTTAAGACCCTTATTCAGGTAACATGAACGTTGGTTACATGCACACCTTATGACGCAGCCTACAGGTTGGCTGTCCTCTATTGGCATTCGGTACTTTGGATGACGAAAACAAAAGGTTGCATCCCATAAAGACAGCACATCGCAGGTAGGCAAACCATTTGAACATCTTATAAAATAATACATTTCTGGATCTCTCCAGGTGCTTGTATTATTCCGCATTCTTTCGATGCGAGCATTTTTAATCTCAACAGGGAGTAGTCCTAATAATCCAGACAATCTGGAGTGCCAGTGCGTTACTCACACAGCCAGGGATAAGGTTGCTGGTACCACCAGATCCGCCTAAGTGGTACGTGGATGCCAATGTACCCAGACAGCCAGAGAGGTATCCTTGGCTGAGTACGGGGGGCCTAGTGTAAATTATTACGGTAATTTTCTTTCCCTGGCCGAGAGCGACACGACGCAACACAACAACCACACCACTCGTCGACTCGGCTCAACACCAACACAGAAAGCCCATACTCTAGAGACAGCACGGATCAGTTCTCCATGATAACTGCCGCTATCCGTTGTGGTTTTCAACATACTCGGCATCCGACACCTTCCTCTTCTCCCCTTGCTGGCTAGGCTACTTGCGCACCGCCGGGCGCAATGAATGCCATACAGCAAAAATGTCGACCGAAACACCAAGTCTTGGTCCTCAAGTGCTATCCACGCACCACAAAAGGGGCTGTTGACGTGAAGCCGAACTCGAGTGAACTGAGTTACCTCCTATTCTACGCCACGTCGCGGCGATCCAAAATCCAAAAAGTCGGACAATTCCTTGAGAAGAAGACAGCTAGCGATGTTTGGAGGGTTCGCATTGGGTACGTCCGTCCGCCCTTCCTGCTACAACTGAACCCAAATAGCTAGCCCCCTTGATCTATACGTGCCTCCAACGGGTCTGTTCAATGGACACTGACAATTACGCTTAGAAACGTACAGGTCACTCTGCAAATACTAGCTGCTCTAATCGAGAAAGCCCCGAAAGACCTCCCCCTATTCGCACAAAATGTCCTCAAGATCCTTGACCTTGTCCTCCGATCCAACGACATTACTATGGTCGAGGCGTCGCTGCCTACCTTTCAGACCTTTTGCGAACATCACGATGTCTCGTCTCTTTTTGCTGACCAGGCTTACCTACACCAATACGAGCAAGTCGTCCGTGCTTACGCCGGCTTCGCGTCGACCCGGAAGGTTCCGGGCAAAGGCCAGCCAAGCAAGCCTGTTGCTCTTAGATGGAGAAATGCCGGCCTGGAGGCGATCAAGAGCATTGCCGAGTCCGACACGCTGTCGTCGGTTGCTGGACGGCAGCTGGACGTCATAGTTCCTATGATTCTGGAAAACCTCTGGACCGACAACGATGAATTCCTGGACATCTTGTTGCAGCGTGTGCAGATGGAAGAAAAGGTCGATTCTAATGGCTTGTTACGACATAGAACGAGTATTTCCACGGTTAGAACCGCCGACACTGGAGGTGACGCGAATCCCATAGCTATCTCGGGCACTTCCGTCGATATTGACAAGCTAGCTGAAGAAGATATCGGGGTCATGGCTATGCAGTGCCTAAAGCAAATATTCGTCATACCCAACAGGGCACAGATAAACGGGGCGACGACAGCCTTGCTGCGATTCATTAGAGAGCGCGTTCAGCAAAAGGAGGTTGTGGTAGCACAAACTAAAGACGACGGGGGCGACCACGGCTGGGCGATCAAGATCTTCGAGTTCATCACGAGATGGGCTCCAGTGCAAGATCGCTATGTTATTATGATCACCACTACGGATGCACTGCTACGGACTTCTCCAAGCGACGAGAACGTAGCCGAGCAAATCGTACTTACCGCGATTATTGGGTCCTTGCTAAGCTCCGACATCAACTTGATTGGTTTAAGTGTTATGGACGTCCTGTTGGGATTGATACAACACATGAAGCGAGTTTTGAAGCACTCGGGGAGTTCAAGGGGGAGCGCTGGTTCGGGGACAGGCTCAGGTGACGAACAACCTTCTTCGATCGTCGACCCTTCTCAGCAAATCTCTGCTCCATTTAGGGAGCTTTTGAGTCGCATTCAAAAATGTATTGGTCACCTTGCCACTCATGTCTACTACGCGGATCAAATTTCCGATATGGTTTCTTCCATTCTATTGCGACTTAAGCCTCATCCGAGTGCCGCAAACTCAACGCCGGCAGAAAAGACCGATGCTCTGCCGGGAGCTTCGACGGGGAATTTCTCAGATGACCAGTCTCATCTTGATAGCTTCTTTGCGTTGGATTTGGCCAAGACCATGGCACTTCAAGCCATCAAGTCTATTCTCCTCGTTGCCAACCCAGAGACGAAGGTTAGCGGAAATGTCAGCCTTACGAGGAACAAAGTCCCCATACAGGTCTGGGAAGGTACCCACTGGCTCCTCCGTGATCCAGATGGACAGGTTCGAAAAGCATACGTTGATGCTCTAACGACTTGGTTGGATCGTGAGACTACCAAATCTGACTTGGGAGCACGTGATGACATGAGCCAAAAGCCATCACGAGCCAACAACCGAGAAATACCGCCGGCGAGTGTCGCTCGTCGAGCTGTGTCAAGCGCTTCGAATCGGGAGAAGCCCGCCAAAGTTCCCCGATCACGCTTTTTACAACTCCTACATCTTGCCATCTACGACAACGCTCTACAATTCATCGAATACGAGACAGACATTGCTCTTCTGCATGTCTTGTTGACCAAACTAGTCAACAAACTCGGGGTCAACGCTGCTAGATTTGGTGTTCCAATGATTTTCCGACTGCAGGAGGACATCTTGGATGTCGAGACTCCTATGGCGAAAGTCCACCTTGGCTGTCTCTGCCATGGCTATTTTTGGGCACTGAGTGAACATTTTGAGTTCGAAGCAACACCTGTTGGCCGCGCAATTCACAACGAGATCGTTCGGCGGAGAAGCAAGCAATTTTGGATCGAACATGTGCATGTTCCAACACCTCCGCTGGAAGTTTTGGGGACTCCCGGCACTGCTAGGTCACAATCGAAGATGGCTACGCATGAGATTGAATCAGAAGCGCTGCTGCCCTTCGATGACCGCCTCGCCATGGTAGATTGTATCTGCGTAAACTATAAACAGAGGACAATTTCACCTCCGGCGAGTCCCGCCACATCGCCAAGTCGCGTATTCTCACACCCAATCTTGAGCTCTACCCTAAGCACTATTCCGCTGGCTGACGACGAGCAAAAACTGCCTGAGAAGTTTAG
The DNA here is from genome assembly GCA_022578575.1 of Hypoxylon sp. FL0543. Classification (NCBI taxonomy): domain Eukaryota; kingdom Fungi; phylum Ascomycota; class Sordariomycetes; order Xylariales; family Hypoxylaceae; genus Hypoxylon; species Hypoxylon sp. FL0543. Next base: position 2,234,218 of record MU393993.1, read on the forward strand.
GGAAGAAATGTTGGCCGAATGGAATCGCGAGTCGGCTGTTAATGCACTCCAAGCAGAGAGCAAGTCGGCTTCGCTCAATGGATCCAAAACCGGGACGACAACTACTAGGGGGAATCATCTCACTGTCAACGGCCTGACGGCCAATGGCCACCCTCCGAGTAGACCAGAATCGGCTTATGCTCGCCAAACTACTCTACGGCCCGTATCACATGCTAGCCAAGCTGCCGGCTTACGAAATGCTAGCATACAAAGTCACGGCTCAGGGAAGAGTGCGTCTAGTCGAGGTTTCGTCGCTTCTGTGGATCAGCTCAAATCGGTACTGAGCGGAGATCCGGTCAGACCAGCTACATTTCAGACACCACGAGAAGACGATGATAGCAGCGATAGCATGGCAAGCTATGATTTTACACCGTCGGAGCTTTCGTTCAATCCTAACCCCGCCGATGGTATTGACGCCCACGACGCGGCCCTCGCACGTTCAAGATCAAAGTCTCGGGAACGAAAAGCGTCGGGGGACTCTGGTGGTCCTTTAACGTCTCATCCTACAGAGGCTGATGGCGAAGATAATGAAGAAGTACCGCCGGTTCCCCCATTACCAGCATCGATAGTGGGTAAATCGCCCTCCCCCGAAGTCAAGCTTGCCAAGGTTTCAAGTCAAGATCATGCCAACAAAACTCCCAAGAGAAATGTCAGGAGTCGAGGGGGCGATAGCATCCTCTCAAATAGTTTCGCCAATGCTGGCGCCGCCAGCATGGATTTGCAGGCGATGCTTAAGGGTATCGACAGCAAGTCCAAGCAGAACACGATGGGGAATTTAACCAAACCCCCTTACTGACAGTTCACACTGTAACAACGCTCATATGTCTCGGGACTTCTAATTTGGGTTTTGTGGAAGCGGAAGAATCGAGGTGCGGTTCGTAATGGTAGTTTTCGAAGTGGAGAAGATGCCTTGTTGGGCCTGGTGAGGTGTTGTATACTATTGACGCCGGGAAATATCTAAGGAAGGGGGCTCAACTGCATAAAAGAGGAGGAGAATGGGAACTTTGCGCCAAAAAAGAAAGACTACACGCGGGGCAACTCTATCCACCTATCTGCTTGTATATATTACACTTCTATTTTGTTGCTGTATCAGCTTCTTGTTGTGTCCAGCGTGGTTGGGTGTTTTAGTGGCCGGCGTCTGGGCTGGCTGCGTAGTGATAGAAGAGAGAATATCAATAAAAAGCGAAAAATGAATCTTTCAAATAGTCGGCGTTAGCACATATGCCCGTCGTAGTATATGCTGTCGTATCAGCCTCTTCATTGCAGCTCTCTCCGTAAACTTACACGTAGGTGGGTGAAGACTGTACTCGGCTTATGATTGGTCGAATCGCCCCCCTGAGCCTTTGGAGCTGTTGCATAATCGATAACGAAAGATGCGTATTTATGCCTTTTTTCCTCAGCGAACCTCAACTTCGTCCCATGTACGCCCCAGCATTTCTCAGCTGAAGCATTCTCTAGCAGACACCTCAATATGAAGCCGCCAACACGAATAGCATTAAGCTTGGCGCTCCGCCAGCAATTGCAACGCACGCCTCCAACCCCGATAACTCTTCCTCTAATAACCCGCCAACGACGACGGCAAATCCACACCACACCCTCCGCGCCCGCAACCGTCTCTCCCATCCACGGCACTGGCCCCCCTCCCGAACCACCTGCCCCCGCCGCCGACAGCGCGACCTCGCGGCTCGAACGACGCAAGAAGCAAGCCGAGCTCCTCGAAAAGGCACAGACGATCCGCCAGCAAGCAGACCCTTCCGCCGCCGCCGCGCCCAAGGCGGGCGGTGGCAAGAAGGATAGGGACCACGCGCTGCGCAAGCGCTTCTGGAAGGACGTGCATGTGCGCGAGGTAGATGGTGCTTGGGAGGTGCACCTGGACCAGCGGCCGCTCCGCAGACCGAACACGAAGGAAATCGTGCGGCTGCCGCTCAGCAAGCCGCTGCTGGCGACCGCGCTCGCGATCGAGTGGGATATGCTGGTCAGCGCGCAGCAGGCGACGCGGCAGCACCTGATCCCGCTGACGAGCCTCGTGTGCCGCGCGCTGGACATCGCGGACGACGACGCCGCGGCGGGGGACGTGCGAGCGGGCATCGCGCGGATGCTGATGCGGTACCTCGATACGGATTCCCTGCTCTGCTGGGCGCCGCCGCCGGGGGAGCACGACCTACCGGAGGGCGCGGAGAGCTTGCGGGATAGGCAGAAGCGGGCTGCGGAGGAGGTTGTCGGGTTCCTGACGAGCCGCGTCTGGCCCGGCGTGGAGATCGAGCCCGTGCTTGACGGCGACAGTATCATGCCGCGCAGCCATCCGGAGTTTACGAGGCAGATTGTTCAGGGGTGGATTATGGGACTGAACCCCTGGGAGCTGGCGGGACTGGAACGCGGGGTCCTGGCGGGGAAGGGGTTGCTGGGCGCGGTGAGGCTCCTGGTTGAGTGGAGCGAGGGCTTCGTGGGCGCGGGAGTAGGGGATGGCGCGAGTGGTGCGGCGCCCGGTGAGAAGAGGTTTGGTGTGGAGGAGGCGGCGCGGCTGGCGAGTATTGAGGTCGACTGGCAGACGGGACGGTGGGGAGAGGTTGAGGATACGCATGATGTTGAGAAGGAAGATCTAAGGCGGCAGCTCGGCAGCGTGGTGTTGCTTGTTAGTGGTACCGGGAGAAGGTAGATCGTCCGAGGAAAGAGGAGGTGTATGATTAAGATACGGGCATGTATTATACAATCACCGAGCTACGCTGCTTAGCTACCGCCTGCATGTATAGGAGGCATAAGACCTGTGGTATAGAGCATGGTAAAGCTGGAGTAGTACGGATCTGGCAAAGGCATAGCAGTTGACATGACAAATTTCATGTCTAAGGCGGATTCGTGCACGCAAGCAAAAGTCCATCAGTGCCGGCGCAAATATATGTTTTGCTCTCTTTGATTTGGCTAGACACATCCAGTGCATATGTGAGTCAAGGCGTGGTAGCCTTGTGTATGGAGAAGAGACCCTTGATATATAAATAATGCCATCGATGTCTAGTACCTAGTTGGACATATTGAGGACATTCATAATGTACCTAAGGTACATCACCTACCTAAAGTACATACACTTATCTCAGGTTGCTACTATCTGCGTGTATGTAGGTTGCAGCAGGCACCCAAGTACTTGCTGTGCAACATCTGTGCCTTCCGCTGCAAATGCATAGTTGACCCCACTGTAACTGCAGTTTCTGAAAGAGAAACCTCACAATCGGGGCAGCTACAACCCAGCCGCGTCGCGACTGACTATTTACCTTCAGCAAAGTCGCGTTGCCCAACCACGAATTCTTCTCACGTGCAACTCACACCCATCTTGTTCCTTTCCCATCCATCCCATTCAACCCCAAGCATCCACGTGTTTCTGTGGAACTTCCACAGGTTACGTCATCCTCATCCACCATGGCTCACTACGGAAGTTACAAGCCCCCCTTTCGCCGCCACGAGGCAACTGGTGGCGGCCCTGGCTCCTCAGAGGAAACCGTCATGCCAGCTGACTACCAAGGTTCGTCCTCAACCCAGCGCGCCAACAACAGAGGTGGCAGAATCATGGGTGGTCGAGGATTTCCTGCCGCTCGTCGATCCGACTACGCTGGTCGATCCGACTATGCTGGTCGATCCGACTATGCTAACCGAGGAGACTATTCTAACCGCGGAGAATCCAACAGCCGTGGCAGCTATGGCTACCGTGGTGACCGTGGTAATCGTGGTTACGGTAGTCGCGGCGGTCGTGGTCGTGGTTATGACAATGGCTACGGTCGTAGCCGCGGCAGCACGTACAACAGCAACTTCTTCCAAGGACGCCGCAATGACCAGCGCCAAGAGGAGCAGCAGCCGGCAGACGGCGCAGAGCTCTACCGCCAGCCCGACATCGACAATTACTTCTGGGGTCAGGCTGGAGACACTGACACTGGCGGAAACAAGTCTACCTTCCATGACTCTCAGACGCGCCCGGGCGAGCTCGCCTACGTGCAGCTCTTCCAGAATGCCAACCCTCGTTGGGTTGCTGACCGCATCGTCTTTGCCAAGTCTAACTTGAACCTGCTGCCTGAGTACAGCGCCAAGAAAGCAGAGCATGGCGAGTGGGAGGCTCCCAAGGCGACTGATGTTGCTGAGGCTGAAGAGGCCCAGACTCAACCTGCCACGACCCGTGATGCCGATGATGCTGCTGATGCCACCGATGCCACTGGTGCCGCCGATGCCACTGGTGCCGCCGATGCCACTGGTGCCGCCGATGCCACTGGTGCCACTGATGCAGCTACTGGTGCCACTGATGCAGCTACTGGTGCCACTGATGCAGCCACGGTGAAGTCCGCTGTTCAGGATGGTGAAGTCACTTCATCCTCGACTGCCGCCGTCTCTGAGGCCGCTGCTGAAGAGAACAAGGCCGAGGTGAGCGCTTCTGTCGATACAACTACCAAGGGCGACGAAGCATCGCAGCAAGAGCAAAAGCCTGTTCCCAGCAGCCGCATGGCTTTCACAGACATCCGCAACTTGCCTCCCGAAGAGCTAGAGCGCCTAGAGGAGGAGCGAAAGCAACGTCTAGCTCGACAACAGCAACCACAGGGCCCTGTCTTCCCCGCCATCGAACCGATCGACTTCACCCCGGGCCCCCACGGCCCCATCGCCGTCTTCGAGGAACGCCGATTCTTCAATGGCCCCTCGCGCTTCGCCTTCGTCGGCTGGCACAAGATCGCGCGCATCAACGTCCTGGCTCCCCATTCCGCGGAGCTCGTGCGCATGCAGCAGCAGAAGTGGGAGCGTCACGATCGCTACGGCAAGCCCATCCCGACTAAGTTTCGCGATGCCGCATCGTGGAAGGCGGCGCTGAGTACCGAGTGGGCCGTGGTCAAGTTCGAGAAGCTCGAGGGCGATGATGCACCTGCTCCGCCCGCGATCGAGAAACTGCACGAACACCGTGCCAGAGCCGGAACCGGAACCCAAGCCGAGACGCCGCAACAGGAGCAGGCTAAGCCTGAAGCTGCTGACGGAGTTGCAGGCCAAGGAGAGAGCGGAAAGGACGAGACCGTCGCGGAGGCGGATGCGTCGCAGCAGGACACCGTCACCGCTCAGCTCTCCGAGATGCGAGTCGATGACGAACAGGCCCAGACAACAGCGACCGCCGAACCCGGCAAGGAAGCTGGACAGAAAGAGGGACCTGAGATGCAACCTGACGTCGCTCAAATCAAGGCCGAGGAGACAAGCCCCGGTGAGACTTCAGCGCAGGGTTCAGCACAGGGTTCAGCACAGGAGAAAGCAGAGGAGAAGGCACAGGAGAAGGCACAGGAGAAGGCACAGGAGAATGGTGCTTCTTCAACTGGAACGGCCAACGCGTAAGGAGGAGTCGTGTTTTTTTTTTCGCGAGGATTGTTTCTATAGTGTTGCCCCCTTCTATCATTGCATTGCATTCCACGGCGTTTACCCGGGGCACTGAAAAGGGCGAGGCGAGGAGAGATGATGATGATGATGCATTGCAGGCGTTGCGGTTACAGTCAATCAATGGCATGAAATTGCTTTAAGATACCTAGTCTAGAGGTAGATAGCTGGTCCTACACAGGCAATAAAGTGCTAAATGGATTCGATCCGTTGTATTACATTTCACAGCCTAGCTTTTCGGCATCACGTCTGGGTGTAGAGAGAGGTTGTGGTATTCGTAGTCGTGGATTCGGTAACTAACTACACATTCTTCTTTGAACACAAGGCACGCTTCATTAGATTTTAGTCCAGATACCTGGCCACTCCTTCCTCCGCCCAGCTATACATTTGAAACAAAGGTATCTTATACATGCTTAGACAAGAACTTCAGCACGGTCTCGTAGCCGCGGATATACTCGGACTTGACGCGGTCGTTCTCGAGGTCGGAGCGGGCGGCCATCCAGCCGTGGATCTGGTCGCCGAAGGTCTCGACGAGCTTGGGGCCCTTGAGGTTCGCCTCGAACTTCTTGACGTCCTCGGGCGACTCGTCCTTGGAGGCCAGGAGGGCCAGGGGCACCTTGATGTTCTCGGCGTCGGCGGGGTCGACCATGGCCGGGTGGCACTCGACGCCCGCCTTGAAGATGGTGTCGGGCTTGGAGGTCACGAGAGAGACTACTTTGCCGCCCCAGCAGAACTGTGGTGTGGGTGGTGTTAGTCTGGTATTGTAGCGTGCTATGCAGGTAGTAGAGAGACAGGTGTATGGAAGGAAAGACGTACTCCGATGATGGCCCAGCTCTTGATCTCGGGGTGCTTCTCCTGGACGGCCTTGACGTAGTCGGGGACCTTGGCGGCTACGCTGGGAGGAGGGTTCTTCTGGAAGAAGGCGCCCAGGTTCTTCTGCTTCTCCTCGGTGTCGGGCGGGAACCATTCGAGGGGGCAGGGCTCGCCCTTGAACCAGTCTGGGATGAAGACCCTGTACTGCTGCGAGTGGTCCGAGGTCGCGAGGATGTCGGCGCCCTGCAGCGTCTGCGGGTAGTACCCGAAGATGTCGAAGATCTCAATTATGCCCTTGGTTGCGTCCTTTGGGCCGGTGACGTCTTGAGGCCGAGGTGGTTTAGTTATGGACTGGACATGATACCTATTTAGGAGTGTATGGAGTTGGTGGTCGCTTACATGAGTTGTAGCCGCCGATCTCCTCGTATGTGCCCTTCGCGTTGTAGCCCTTGGAGACGACGGGTGGAATGTTGCAGCAGGCCTCGGAGTGGCCGTGTTGAGCTGGCATGGTCGACATCTTGCACGTATTTCTGGGAGTCAATTGCTTGATAAGGTCTTGGTTCCGGTTTGATTGCGAGGTGAGATTTCTAGATTGTACGAATGGATGCGTGGTTGAAGTTGAGGGATTAGAACTATATGTAGAGTTGGGATTGGAAATAGAAGGTGGAGGGTGCGCTTGAGAAGTAGTTGCCGGTGGAGCTATAAGTCCTGATGCTACGGCAGCAGCTCTTCGGGATCCGGGAAGGTGCCTGGAAAGAGACATATCACACTATGTATGTACCGAGATGTAATTGTTGCACAGATATACGTAAGTATAGAGTATAGTACCTGTTGGAGGTAGGCTTAACCTGCAGTGTGAGTCTTGTAGTATAGACTATACGTATTTAAAATTCATAGTTCACCTCTGAACACGAGTAGTCCTCTTTGAAATGCGTGAAATGTGTCCGTTATTTGCAGGAGATCCCTCTATCTGAAGGTATCAATGATCTCAGTGAACCCGACGTGGTAGTATAAGTTGTGAGGGGTAGCTTCGAACGATGATGCTGAAAAGACGTGGGGTAAACTGCTATGATAGGGCGCTGATGTCATACATCGATACTGGTCGGATCTGGCCGTGGGCGGTAGAAGTTTCTGGAGTCTATACCGAAAATAGACTAGCGCTATTTAGCCCAAGGGCTTCAATTCCAAGGCTGCAAGGGGTTTCCTAGCGTTGAACTCTAAATTTTTAACAGCAGGAACCATAGGGCTGACCCCTTTTCTGGAGGTGACGGTGGTGGCCTAGAAAACGGCCCGTCCGTTCTCGCAATACCATTCTTACGACAGCTCTGGACCGATCCATTACGTGCTAGTTCTGCTGTGCAGCGAATATGTATGCACATGTCGATCTTGGCTTCGATGAGGCCTCCCGATAGAACGCCAAGGCAAGAAGATGACAAGCATATCGTATCGTCGCATGGTACAACAACCATTTGGCCAATCTCGAGAATCGTAATCATTGACCCTGGTTACGGAATGCACACTTGTCCCTGCCTTACAATTCTTCTGGCCTTATTTACCTATATCGCCCTCTTGCTCTGTTATTTCCACCCTTCTCCAAGTCAGAAACCTCCCTTCGTTAGCTGCGATGTCGTATATAACCCTCAACGTGACAGTACCGAACTGTCCTGGTATGTAAAAGTTCTCAGAAGCCCTTGTTATTATCACCCAGAACTTCCGCCTTATTCTTCTCTCCTTCCTCTTGTTCTCGATTGCTCGCCCAGTCGTTTGCCGACATATTCCGGAGATACGCGAATGTAATGCGGACCACTGTGTGAAGGGAAGATGAGCTATTTGCTCTATACTATGAGTGAGTTGAAGAACGACGTCTAGGCCTCAATGACGTCGTCTCTCGCTGTATCTTTTGAAGGGAGGGAGCACCATAGCCATCTCTAGAATTCGACAAACACCACTAAGTACAATGCTGGAGCTGACTTACTGAACTTCTCGTCCTCTAGCTTAAGTCGGGACACTGCATCTTCCTCGGAAAACCAGAAGGTTGAAAACTTATTTCGGTCCTCTTCCTCCGTCATTTTACTCTCGTCGCGCGTGGTATCTCCGAGAGGCTGGGCTGCAAACCAGTAAATATGTCTCCAGGCCCCGGTGGCAGGATCGGGATCTAATACGTATTGCCACTCTGCTTTTAGATTCGAACACGTCAAGATGTTACATAGAAAGGTATGAGAATGACAGGGAATTAATGATGAAAACCTTTGGAACGTACTATCAGTGGTGTGGTTAGCTCGGCCTAAACTGACAGACTGCAGACGCGCGAGGTTTGAGTAGGTATGTACTCTTCTTTGACCTACCATTCACTAGCACCAATGCTCTCATTACTGAGGCCCTCGGTAATACCCGTAAGTTTGTCTTCGACGCCGTACCTGGTTTCTCTGTCCTGGGTCTGGGCCTGACCCAACTTGGGTGGCGTCGATCTGGACCCAAACCGTAGTCGCAGTGGTCTGACGGCGACTCCGGTTTCTTCGGCTGTCTCGCGCAGAGCCGTGTCGAGGTATCCCTCATCAAAGTTCTTACGTCCCTTTGGCAGCTGGTATATACCAATGTTTCTATTATAGACCATGAGTACCATTGGTCGTGGTGAGTCCGCATGGTCGAGGGTCACCGTCCCACAACTGACCAGCATCTCGTCAGCACGGTGATAACAGCCCTCGCTCGTGATCTTCTCCCAGACTCGGTCGTCAGTCCAATCGACGTGATGGTCCGGGTCGGCTTTTGTCCAAATTTCCCTTCTCGTTAGCTCCTTGAATTTTCTCAGAATCCTCATGGGCCCCTTAGGTTCGGGTTTGACCAGCCGGATCGCCACATTCATTTTGGCCACTGGCCGAATGTGCTTTTCAAAGCTTCCCTTAGCCATGGATATCTGCTGAGATTGACGGGTGTCTATATCGGAGTAGTCGAATCGGCTGGATATGGCCTGTCGAAAACAGTTGGTAGCTTTACAAAAGGATCTCTGGCAGAACGGCAGGTATATATCGACATATAATTTGCTGGAATCCCCACGGGGTGGTCTAGTATGACTAACCCTATCTCTCCTCAGCTCAGGAGAATTGGCCATATTCGATATGGTTCGTGCACCAAATCCATCTGCCGGTAAATATTACCTGTATAATGCTGGAAACTTGCAATTTTGTTCCCAATTGGGGCGCTAGATTCGTACTTCCTCTAGCCTCCTATCATACTGATCTGCGAATTTGATCAGAAATCACATAAATCAGCTCTCGTTCCCCGTGGGACCAACCAGAGCAGGATTTCAAATCTGAAGCAGGCATCTCCCGGCTTAACATAAAGCCTGCGGCTGGAGCAACCAAGAACTTGGGACAAACCTAACAGCTCATTCGTTGAGACTGAAGCCCCTAAATGGCACCAGCCAAGCTCCTCGCGAGGACCATCTATTCTGAGCAGGATCTATGCCATCAACGTCATGCATGCTTCCTGCATAACGGGTCGAGAGTCTGGGGTAACTCAAATCTGCGATCACCGGTCTAATCGATGCGATGAGAGGGAACTTGTGGTCATTATCCACCCGTATGCAAGGGAAAGTAACCTGTGGGACACCTTTAAGCCATGTGTATCGTCAGTTAGCACATTTCCGTCACTGAGGCCCCAAATGCAGAAGAGAAAACGCCTTGTGCTGCCACCGCTTCCAGAGAATGGTCTCAGGGGCGCTTGACCGAGCCGGGAGATAAGGAAACCATGGACACCCATTCGACGCCCGACTGACCCGCGAGGTGGTCTGTCGTCCCTCTTGAGTAGGCCAAGTTGTGTAAGGCGAGGATGACGACGCACCGGAACGTCGACAATTGGACCACTACCACGGAGCACCTGAACGACCTTATGGGATTGCGAGAATTCCCATCTTTCTAGGACACCGTTGTGCGATGTAGGCGGCACCATTAAGCAGGGATGATTACAACTCATGGCAGCTTGAGGTCGTTTATATCAGTCAATCTGTTCATTCGTACCCACTTTACCTCTTCGTCAGGATCCCGTCATCCCGGATGATGTGAGACAGCTTGCATACACTACCAAGAAAAGCCGTCTCTGGTTATTTTGTTTTGGCGATCTACTTCACACCATGTTTCTTCTTACGGGCTGTAGCGCTAGAGCTACTGCAATTGCGACGCAACGTTCTCCAAATGCGTGGACGATGCATCCTGGGATATGCCCAAGTAGACCCTTAGCTCTACTCCATCACGTACTTGCCTAACTTCAACTGGTCAGGCTGATACCTAGGATCCGCACTGGTCGAGTAAAAGAAGCCGTAGCCACACCCCTTTTCAGAAGGCAAGACCGCAACGCTCGAATACTTCACGATACTGATCTGCCCGATTACGCCCTCACATCTTTCTAGAAGTAGATGAATATCTTCCTAGCATATGCACGTATCCGATCGCTTCTGTAACGGAGCGAGCTCCGACGCCAATCTAGGGTACTTAGATACGAAAAGCAAGGTCGTACAACTGCAGCAGAGCAGAAGAGCTCAGCTTTCAACGGCGGTTCTACGGCAATGCAACCTCTCAACGTCAAACCGACGACACACGATCTTCGCGTGAACTATAGACGGGGAAACGTGAACTCTCACACCGGTCGGCGACGGCTGGAATGTGTTCCCTTTAGGTGCCACAGCATCAGGAGGGGCCGGTGAACTATGAACTGTGCTCTGGACACGTGCTAGCCTTTTCCCAGTGCCGTGGCATTTTACTTGTTGGCGCGGACGAATTTTGGCAAACTGACGATCTCTTTCACTCCCGTCTAGTCGCTCTGGTTGTCCTGATCCTGACCGACTCTGTCAACCCTTGCCACGGTGAGCAGCACAAGGAAGTTCTGTCGCCGGCCGGGGCGCAATCCAAGACGGCAGGTGGACAACATTACACTGGCGTTACTATAGTCGGTCAACATATAGTCTTTAATTTATGTGCGGCCGAGATTTGGGAAGCAGGAATCACTCCTAGTGGCGAGTGGTCTAGATACGCTTAGCCCAACGAGCCGGCGGTAGGCAAATTTATCGCGTGCAGCGGCTCAAGATGGCCAATCCATGCTCAGCACGTTTTCTAGCATATGGACCCCTTACACCGACGGATCTTCAAGCAAACCGACGCCACACTTGCATGGGATGTTGGATTTAACCATACTAAGGCCATATTCTACAAGTCACCCTGAACTTTGACGGCCTCATAGCACCAAGACGGATAGAAATCTTTAATTTCGTGACATATGGAGGACTAGAAGCGAGGTAAGCAGAATAATACGAGGAGAGAACTGTGCTAAAGACTTATACTAAACTTGGATAAGAGGATGGAATGCATTTAAGCAGCACTAGGCACCGCATGGTTGTTCATATATTCTACGACCTGCATCAACCTGTCCATTATCCAATCCTATATTCAATCCTTTCCTTTCACTTCTGTGCAACACACCAATTGCCAGACTCGGGACTCGGAATACTTGGCCCTGCATATGCTGACTACAATTAATGTGTATGCTCTACGACCTTATCTGTTGGCATAATACGACGTTACCGCGTTGGTGATGTCTCCAGTCTTTTGGAGTCTTCAAGCTGTCCGCATAACCTACCCAGGCAGCCAGGCAGACGTTGCCGACTATCAGATTGGCCAATTATGTACACCATGGTCGCAAGTAATAAGCCGCGCCCTGCTGACAGCAGCTGGCCACCAGTTGTCAAGTTACAGTGAGAGGTCATTGATCGAATTGGGTGATCTTGGTGGAACATCAAGATGCTGGACGAGGCTCTGCTCATGGCAAATTTCTTCCTCCACCCATACCCCCTAAAGATCAATATACGGCCGTGTCACGATGTACTTGCTGGATGTCGAGACATACGAGTTGCACGAATTTCAGGGTAGCGCCATTCCGAAACACAAGTATGCGATCCTCTCGCACATCTGGGGCGAGGGCGAAGTTAGCTTTCAAGATTTGCAGGCCGGAAGGGGGCCCTCCAAGCAAGGGTATGAGAAGATTACCCTCACCTGTAAGCAGGCGTATCGCGATGGCTTCAAATGGGCCTGGATCGACACTTGCTGTATCGACAAGACAAGCAGCGCCGAACTTAGCGAAGCTATAAACTCAATGTACCGGTGGTATAAAAACTCCGCCCGATGCTATGCCTATCTTTCGGACGTGTATGCGGTACGGCGATTCTCAGAGCTTGATACGAAGTTGATGAATCTGCGCGACTGACACCCACAGCCTGAATTCCCGTATGTGCCTTCAACAGGGGCTAAAGAAGAGCGACAGGTGTCCAAATGGTTTACTCGAGCTTGGACGTTGCAGGAGTTAATCGCTCCATCCTGGATTAACTTTTACGGCCGTGGATGGGAAGATATAGGCAGATGTCAGGGAACAATTGCACAAAATGTGTCTGTCGTTACGAGGATCCCGGAGTCTCTGATATTAGGCCACACGCCTTTGACAAAGTACAGCGCGGCTCAGAAAATGTCCTGGGCAGCACATAGACGATCCACACGTCCTGAAGATATTGCGTACTCACTTCTAGGGCTGTTCGGTATTAACATGCCTCTCTTATACGGCGAGGGCAGTAGAAAAGCTTTCACCCGACTACAGGAGGCGATCCTCAGGGAGACAGACGAAAACACACTTTTGTGTTGGACCGTCCCAAAGTCCAGCAGCAGAGCATGGTCACTCCAAAGCGTTTTCGCGACTTCCCCTGACGATTTTGCGACGTCGGGAAAGATCAAGGGGAGTCTGTTCGATTCAGGCGCCCCGTCTACAGTTACCAACAGAGGGCTGCAAATTCGCCTTAAGCTCACGAGACGCCTTTATGGCGAGCACTCCCATCTCTACCGTAGGAACATTGCATGCTCTACTTACGACGCCGAGTTAAATGCGTTGGAAAGTGACCCGGGCCCAGACGCCCACGTTAACCGGATGTCAATCATACTTGTCAGGACGCCGGATTCAGTCAACCGATACGCAAGATTAGCTACACCGGTCCTCGGACGAATCAGAATAAAGAAGCGCTATTCGGATATGGTGGGGGAGAGAGAGCATGCTGAAATGATATATATCCACAAAAACCTCCTCGACTGGGAGCTGGATCGATTCGGTCGCGGGGGCATCCATTTGCAGAATATTCCCATCGCGGAAAGTCTCTCCCCGCCGTGCAGGTGGTGGGATAGCAGTATTCCGCCGTTGAAAATCACGTCCGTTCGATACTCCGGGCTACAAGACGAACTTCGCGACCTCAGCGCTGGCGTGCCTCCGAACCCAGAAGGTATGACATGGTTTCCGTTCTACGGCTGCATGAAGTTTGAATCACCCCCTCGACGGGCACCGGGATCGCCACAATTCGCCATCTTCGGCATAGGAACATCCTTAGACGTAGAAGAACTGTCCAGCATTCTGATTGCCTGGAATGAAGATTATATCCACTTCAGCCTCCGGCCAGGCAAGCTTCAGATGCCGAAATTTCTCTCCTTGGGGTATTCGGATAATAGACTAAATAGGCTCGGTGGGCGGGAGCAGGTGCCAGAACAAAGCGAGGCAAGAGAGTTTTGGGACCAACTGATCGATCCGACGGGTCCTTCAACGCGCCTAGGAAATTGGTTGGAGATGTACGGTGAGATAGCGAAGACTCGTGGAATGATCGGGCCATACGATACCGAGTTGACCTTGGAACTTGAAGACCCTCGGACTGAGGCCGGGGAGACGGCCGGTAATAGAACGCATCTTCTGGTCCGGGTATTTATGTTAGAACGGAGAGAGAGTATTTCAGATAAAGGCAAGGATATAGCTTCATAGGGCCATGCTACGGACAACATATCCGACTCATAGTTCAAAGTGTCCAGAAGGTTTTCGAATTGTTATCTTATAATTCATGATCCTTCAATGTGCTCTCCGCTGAGCTCTCATTCCGAAATATGCTACTCTGCAGAAAATTCCCCTAACGCCATTTTAAATGCATTGGTCAAGTACCTAGTCTAACCCAAATCATGCCCCAAGGTGAGCATACTCCTTATTGAACGCTCTCCCGATCACCATGCGGCGAATCTCCGACGTGCCTGCCCCTATCTCGTACAGTTTGGCACTAGTGGTCACAGTTAGCAAAGCCACCACAACCAGCAGGATACCTGTAAACGGGCAGAATAGCAAAATGGGGTAGACTTACTCTCTCAGTATCCGGGACGCCGGCATCTCCTCCACGTACCCCATACCGCCGAGCAGCTGTATGCAGTCGAGCGCGGACTCGGTGGCCCGCTCGGCCGCGTACAGGATCGCGCCGGCGCAGTCCTGGGTCCGGATCACGCCCTCCTCGTCGACGGCCTTGGCCGTAGCGTACGTGTACGCGCGCGACGCCTGCAGCTTCGTGTACATGTCGGCGAGGCGGCCCTGCACGAATTGGTTGTGCGCGACGGGCTGGCCAAACTGCTTGCGCTGGTGCGTGAACGGCAGGGCCACGTCGAGGGCTGCCTGCATGAGGCCCAGGGGCCCTGCGCTGAGAACGAGGCGCTCGAGGTCGAGCCCTTCCATCAGGACCTTCACGCCGCCGTTCACCTTACCCAGCACGTTTTCGTCCGGCACGAAGACGTTCTCGAAGACTAGCTCGCCGGTGTTGGACCCGCGCATGCCCATCTTGTCGAGCTTACGCGCGCAGCTGAACCCGTCGGTGCGCGTCTCCACGATGAAAGCCGTGATGCCCTTGGAACCCTTATCGGGTTCCGTTTTCGCGTACACGACGACGACGTCGGCGTCCGGGCCGTTGGTGATCCACATCTTGGTCCCGTTGAGCAGGAAGCCGCCGTCGACCTTCTTGGCGGCGGTGCGCATGCTGACGACGTCGCTGCCGGCGCCGGACTCGCTCATGGCCAGGGCGCCGACGCGCGTGCCGGCGATCAGGCCCGGGAGGTACTTCTGCTTCTGGGCGGGCGAGCCGTTGAGCTGCAGCTGGTTGACGCACAGCTGGCTGTGGGCGGCGTAGCTCAGGGCGATGCTGCCGCTGGCGCGCGAGAGCTCCTCCATGACGACGCAGTGGGCCTGGTAGCCCAGCGCCAGCCCGCCGACGTCCTCGTCCGCCGTCATGCCCAGGAAGCCGGCCTCGCCCAGCTTCGCCCACATGTCGGGCGGGAAGGCGTTGCTCTTGTCCGTGCGCGCCGCCACCTCCTCGGGGATCTCGCGCCGCGTGAACTCCTGCACGCGCTCCCGCAGCTCGGCTAGGTCGGCGGACGAGGGCGGCGCGAAGTCCTTGGGGTGCTTGGACGAGGCGTAGTGCCGCCGCGCTTGGATGGGGAGGGACGGGGTTCTTGTGTATGAGGGGAGGGAATGCCGCGCTGGGCGGCTTAGTGCTCTCAATGCTCTTGTGCTTGCCATTGTGGAGGGCGCCTAGCTACCTATATATCTAGTAAGTAGGTAGGTAATATTTAGAAGTGAAAAAAAAAGGAGAATATCATCAAGTATAAAGTATCATTCATGTATTACAGAGCACCTGTGACTGCCACTTGCTGACGATAGTCGGCTCGTTGTTTCCCTTCCAGCTACTAAAGAGTGCCGCAACTAGGCGCGGGCAACCTCGGCACAGCGGCTATCAGCGGTGCCCGCTTCCCCAGCATTCCCCAGAATCTCGACGTCAGCTTCCCTCAGCTTCCCTCAGCTCCAGCTTCCATTGTCTTTCCAACATTTGCCCAGCTAATCCGTGTAGTTCCCTCCTAAACAGTTGGCCATACCAGTATGTAGCAGGAATCAAACCTCCTTCAACATGTCCGTACACAGATGCTCTAGGGACCTGCTAGGTTTCTCCCGCCAATTGACCCGACAATGCGCACGACGCCCCCGCCAGCCCCCTCACACCACCCGTCTTCCCTCGCGAGCGATTGCCTCTTACACGGCCCCGTACCAAGCGAATGCCATATCCGTAATACAGAGCAATGTAGACTCGACGTCCGATGAGTTCAAGGAGAATGAGCGGCTCATGGGGGAGGCCATGGCTCGCCTGGAGCAGTTGACGCGCACCGCGCAGCAGGGCGGACCCGCGAAGGCGAGGGAGAAGCACATTGCCAGGAAAAAGATGCTGCCACGAGATCGAGTGGCAGCTCTGTTAGACCCGGGAACAACGTTCATGGAGCTGTCTCCTTTGGCGGGCCACGAGCTCTACCCCGAGGCGGATGTGCCCGCGGGAGGCATCATCACGGGAGTCGGAGTCGTAGAGGGCGTTACGTGTGTGATAGTAGCGAACGACAGTACGGTCAAGGGAGGAACCTATTACCCTATCACTGTGAAAAAACATCTGAGAGCCCAAGCCGTAGCCCAGGAAAACAAGCTACCGTAAGTCAAATTACTTGCTAACGACGGGGTATTGGTCTGGTAAGGTCAAGTCTAGTCTAACGAAGCCAATAGCTGCATATACTTGGTGGATTCTGGCGGCGCAAACCTACCTCACCAATCTGACGTCTTCCCAGACCGTGAGCATTTCGGCCGCATCTTCTACAACCAGGCACGGATGAGCGCTCAAGGAATACCCCAAATATCGGTCGTCATGGGTCTATGCACGGCAGGAGGGGCTTATGTCCCTGCCATGAGTGACGAGAACATTATTGTAGAGGGACAGGGACATATCTTCTTAGCCGGCCCGCCTCTCGTCAAAGCCGCTACGGGTGAAGAGGTATCAGCTGAAGAACTCGGCGGTGGTGCGATGCACACCTCGGTCTCAGGCGTATCGGACTACCTCGCCGTGGACGACGCCCATGCCATCGTGCTCGCTCGGCGGTGCATCAGCAACCTAAACTGGCCACACAAGGCTTCTCCTCCCTCAACAAGCTACTCCGAGCCACTGTATCCTGCCTCTGAACTCCTCGGTATAGCATCAACCAACCTACGCAAGCCGCTACCCATACACGAGGTCATCGCGCGCATCGTCGACGGGTCGCACTTCGCGGAGTTCAAGCGGGATTTTGGTCCTACACTCGTTACCGGCTTCGCCAGCATCTACGGGCAGCGCGTGGGCATCGTGGCCAACAATGGCATCCTGTTCGGCACGTCAGCGCAAAAAGGCGCGCACTTCATCGAGCTGTGCGCCCAGCGCGGCATCCCGCTCGTCTTCCTGCAAAATATCAGCGGGTTCATGGTTGGCGCCCAGGCCGAGCGCGAGGGTATCGCAAAGCACGGCGCCAAGCTGGTCACAGCTGTTGCGTGTGCTGACGTGCCCAAGTTCACCGTCGTGGTGGGCGGCAGCTATGGCGCAGGCAACTATGGCATGTGTGGACGCGCGTATAGCCCCAGATTCTTGTGGATGTGGCCTAATGCCAGGATCGGCGTGATGGGAGGAGAGCAGTTGGCTAGTGTGATGGAGACGGTGGGACAGAAGGCGGATCCGGAGTTGAGGGATAGGATTGAGAGGGAAAGCGATGCTGTCTATTCCTCAGCTAGGTTATGGGTGAGTAATCATGACCGCGAAGACTACAGTAGCTCGTCTGTTCATTTAACGGACACTCTTCCCCGTTATTGTGTTTACGCATCCTGTCTGCTAACTTGGCATTCTACATAGGATGACGGTGTTATCCCGCCACAACATACGAGGCAATATCTTGGCCTGGGGCTGAGAGCCGCGCTGTCGGGTAGGAACGATATCCAACCTGGTGATACTAGATTTGGGGTCTTCCGGATGTAACAATCATACCCGATCCGACGGGTTCGTAAGTTGGTATAGGCTGCTTGCCCCCCAGGTGAGGACGCCAAATACGCAATCTACGGTTTATCTATGTTGGACAGGCGGTGCAAGAACTCAAAAGCGGTGAAGAGGCTGAATCCCTTGAACTTGACCGCCTCCTACCCACTGAATAGTAGACCTGCCCAATGACTTGCTTCGCGACGGTTGTTGGCAGTTGCAAGGGCTCTAGCTGGCAAGGTTCGTCCTTGTAATTTGACAGACGGCGTCCAAACCCCAGCCAATAAACCAAAGAAAGATTCTATAAAAGAAAAAATCTAGACGTCACGAACTTTGCTCGCCTCAGCTGACTGACGTCCTTCATGTATGCCTCATGTTGACAGCCACTTTGATATCCCATGCTCTTCGTATTTTCACAAATCATGGGCCCCTCGACTGTATCGTGGAAAACCCGAAGATTGGGAGAACCCAGCCCACTCGATATTCATCTAATAAGAGGTAGGCATCGTGTATGTACGTAGCCGTCAAAATGCAAATTACCTAAGCGAGTTGAGCGGCAGCCATCCCTTGCTCCGGGTGCCCGTCCGCCGGGTTCCCAAATGAAGAATAGACGAGAAAACCTCTTCTTCCAAGCCTCGGGGACACCGGCTGGATCGTCCTAAGATACCTAAATTGTGGTTGCCTTTCGGCTCCTTACCCGTATGTAGTGTATGTAGAGTATACGATATGGCAGTTGGCAGTTGGTGGCTCCTCGGTGTACGCTTGGATGCAGGTATCTATCCTCGCTATATATACACTGTACGGCACCATGTACCTTATGTAGGTCCCTTATAAACTGTAAACTGAAGCTGTTCCAAGGTTACACGGCGTGGGGTTTATAGCGGGTCGTCCCGCAGCGAGGCGGTTCTTTGCTTGAGTGCATTCATCATGGATATTCCAGACGAGGCAATGAGCTACAACTCAGAGGTTGTACGATATGCATAACGGCATCTACGCACCTACGTTTGATGATTGTATGTGGCCTGGGCATCCTAGAAATAGCACTAAGCTTTGAAGCTTTACATCCTGTAGATATCATATCTCACCTGCCAACTTTTGCGGATCTTACATGAAAAGCGTCCCGGGATCTCTTTCGCTTAGCACACCGTCCGCGCCGCACTCTGCATTCACATACATGCCTCCCTACGGAACGTGTATGTAGCGGTATGCGGTGTAGCTGACAGATGACGATGAGCAAGGCGACAACATCATTGGGGGAAAATGACAAAATATTTTTTCTTCTTGAAAAATAAAAAATCTCAAGCGGCGCGTGGGTTCCTGACGGCTCCTGATTTAGTGGCCACGTTAGTCGAGTCAGAAACAGGCACCAGCTTATACATAGCGTAGATGACGCCCGCCCGTTCCTGAACCCGTCGATCCTTCGGCGTCACCTAAATCTTGCAAACCGTAGCGCTCCGCCTTTATCGACCCCCCACTCCACCCATCTTGACTAAGGCCGGAGATCTACATAGATGCGTGGGTAAGAGATCTTACTAAATAGCATCTAGACGTGAAAAAAGAGGATCAAGAAAGGGGGGAGGAAAAAAAGAGCTTTTCTGGTGCCAACTTAACTTACATACCGCCACCCGGCCCGCTCACCGGGAAAGACGATCCGGTCGCTGCTTCCCCCTGCGTCCCGTACGAGGTACAGTAGATGTGCGGTAGTTAGCCAACTTATGTGAGGAAGCAGGGCCGCTCCATAACGTCACCAAACAACGGGTCTTTAGCCATTGCTTGCCCTCGTATACATACCTACATGTACATACACGACGTAAAGCTTCAGAAGCGGGTACACTACATACCTACCCACCTACGTAGATATGTAGATCTCGAGGGAAAACTCTGCAGCTGCCTCGAACCCGTCCGTCGTTACGATACGTGGCTACATACCTACCTACAAGGAAACGTATTCGGAGTATTATGTGAATAGCGGATGTGCATGGATGGATAGACATATATATTGCAGAATAATCGGCTCGTCCGGACTCCGCCGTGGCTAACTTTACCCAACGCCAACAACGGATCCAGGCGTCGTAGGCCTTCGCTTTATGGAGGCGAAGAAGAAGAAATAAACGTGTAGTAATAGTTAGTGTACCTAGGGCGATATCCGCGATACGAGCAACACCAGTGCCGACGGCTTTGGTGTGTTTCCCGCACACTTATCTATTTTTAAAACGCCGGCGACGTAGCGTCTTTCATCATCATTGCGTGGCCGTTCGTCTCGTAGCCACTTTCCCATTAGACATCTGATCGTATAATGAGTACCTACCTATGTATAATGCCAATGCCGGTATACACGGTCGCTCGCATGCCTACCCTACCTACCTTAACGCGCAAACACGCATCGTGCATACATTGTACAGCTATGTACGTAGGGGGGTTATACACTATAGATACGTGTAAGTGCGCTCCAGGGCTCTCATCACCGGCGACAAGACAGGGGCGCTTAGCGATCACGTTGCGCGGCTCCGGGCTGGGGTAGGTTCGTTTGTGCGCAAACCCCCCAACCCTCCAACCTTTGCGCGTTTTCTTACCTGGAAGTAGAAGAGGGCCCTTGTGCCTGTTCCGGTGAACGCTTTCGGGTAGCTGCAGGACCGCAGAGGGACTGACCCGCCGCGCGTGGGGGAGAGAGGGGGGGTTTTCTCTGCGTTCTGGAAGGACTTGGCATTTTGACTACCAGCAGCTATACATACCTCTTGGCGTTGTACCTATAATAATACCTGCTTCCTAGCTTATATAGGAGCCTAGATGGCCCAGATAACGACCTAGATAGAGTGCGATCCGTACTACCTCTGTCCATAGCACCCACCCATCAAGGTTGGAGGTATGGTTGCTCCATAATATTAGGTATCTCCGCCATGGGTGTAGGTCGGTCGGTATGTATGTACGTATGTGCGTATTATTACATATGGACGCGCCGTAGTTTCGGGATGCAACCAAGGTCACAGGCGCGGCCACATGCTTCACAAGTAACAAGTTCAAGATAATTACGACATAGATAGATCCTGGAGTAAGAGCGCAGCATTTTCGACCTTGGCAGTTTCGCTTTCTACTTGGGTGGGATCGCTGCGCCATATAACCCCGTTGTCTGGTTTTTGGCCTTTCAGCCCGTACCCAGACCCCTTTCCTCATCAGCTCCTACAGTAAACAGTGTTCGGGAAGTTCGGGTGATTTGGGGAGATATCGGTGAAAAATAATCCTTCCTTCGGCATGGATTCGGTGCGAAGTCAGGAGCTCGCTGCTACGTACTTGTTACCTACCTAGGTGAGGCACGTCAGCGACGGACCCCGCCGCCCAATGGAAGAAGGGAAGATTTCTAGACCCGGCAGGTCATTTCACTTACATCCTTGTATGGGTAGGGCCCTGTCCTTTTATTTGTGCCCACGCGTTTCCCATCGGTTTGCGGCGGCACTCCGCCCTTGCAGCCCCGTTAGCAGCCTAGCAAGCCACTGTATGTACGACCCGGGATCCAATTGAGGGATCCGTTAGAGTGATCTTCTGACCCGAAAGCGCCTGTCCGCTCCCCGGCGGGGATTGGCTAGGTACGCAAGGGTGCTCCCGAAAATGGAGCCAGACCTCACAGGGCTTTAGTAGAAAACCCCCCGAATGACCTACCACTGCCAGAATTCCACGCGCCGATAAGGACCGACGATCTTGAAATCAAAGAGGCGTCGCAGTAGGATTGGGCTGAGCTTCCCTTATCGAATTTTCGAGCTCGCCCAGGTAGTACCAGCAAGGCAATGATGCTTCATCGTGGGTCCCTGAACAGTATTCGGCAAGCTGCGGTCGATATCAAGCAGAATCACATGCAGACAACCTCCGCCCAACTAATCGACCCGAATATGATATGAACATGTAATTCAGTGACATGTACAGCTCCCTAGCGTAGCTCGAACTATTCTGGATGTCTGAAAGCAAAAGGTCGCTCCCCTAACGCTGATATAAATGATTTCCAGTAACGCCGATGCAATGCATTGTATGTAAATGCCAATGCTTCTGTACAGCCCCCAGCCATTTCCCCTTTTGTGTCCTGCAGCAAACTTCTAGAGAAACGTGGTCCCCAAGTAAATATACATTTGTGTGTGTAATTTTTTTAACCCGCTGTAATCGTCCTGTATAAAGCGTCTTAAGGGTAATGGTGGTGGCCCAAGAAAAAAAAAAAGGAATTTGCATAGCAATAAAAATTCATCGGCGAGGTTTTTTCTCGTTTTGGCGTTCGAGTAGTAAGGTGAGCTGACTTTTAGATCGGCCAAGTGGTACGGTCGGCGTTGGGCTTGGTTGGGTAGGAGTAAATCGTGCATCGAGTACAGAGCTTCCAGATTTTCGGGAGTCTGTCTCCGATTCCTCTTCTTGCCTTTGGATCGCATTCGCGACCATTTCGTTGATTGACGGGTTCTCGTCATATTCGATAATGGTCCCTTGAGCTGTGGTATTAGATATCGTCGTCGTGCTCGGTGATATCAAGCTTTTGGTTGGACCAAGACCACCAGTAAGGTCCTGTGAGCTGCGCCGTGAGGAACCAACGTCTGATCTTGACCGAGCCATAGCAGGGGCGATATCTGGGCGTGGTCGCTCCTGCGTGTCGCTTCGCCTATGGCCTGTTCCACCTTGGCCCATTATTGGATGGTTAGCATCTTCCAGTGCGGTTTTATTCTTGTTTCCCGCTGCCGAATCCGACTGCTTCACTGTGGTATCCTCGACTTGGTTAGCTGACTGGCGGGTATGGGTACCACCGGTCTGCGTAACGCCGGGTTTTGGTACACTAGATTTTTCGGGTGACGACCTTGGAGCTATTCGTTTCCCTACCGCCTTAGCACTCAGTCGCTCACTACTATCTTTCGTTGTTGAAGCTGCTTCCTTGCCTGACTTTTCCGGTATGGTTGGGACAGAGCTTTGCGATTCAGACTGTCTTGAACCGACGGAAGAACCCCCTTCTTTCGATCCAACCTCAGGAGCACTAACAGCGCTAGAAGACTGGGAACTAACACGACGCGGCATAGTGGGCCTACGCCTGGAAGCCGTAGAGGCTACGAATGCAGCACTCTTCTTCTTAGGCGTAATATTGGCCGCCTTTCTTCTTTCTTCTTTGGCTGTTGAACTAGTAGAGCCCTTGGAATCGCCGCTGTGGTTCACCGCCGTGCTCCCGGACGAAGCAAGCTCGCTATCTTTACCATCGTTGTCTTCGTCATCAGATCCTGGTGGCGAGACAAATCGAGCTGTAGGTCGCGGCCCAGAATGCGAAGGTCCCCTAGGCTTCTTCAAAATAGGGTGCGGCTTTTTCGTGGAAGAGGATGACGCAGGCTTCGTCGCCTTCGCCTTGCCTTTTGACATCGATTCAGAAGATGCTTCCCCAGATGTCCCAGGAATAGATTGGGCCTTTGGAGGAGATTCGGTTTTAGAGTCAGGTGAAGGCTTTGAACTGGAGGTCAGTAGGTATAGCGGTCTGGCATCGTAAAACCTACCGGCTCGTATCGATTTGGTGGTCCCCGTAACTTGACGAAGCTTTCCTCTTCGGAAATACTCCTGAAGAGTCGTGCAATAACATATCCTGGAAGATAGCGACGGTCACCGCCAAGCACGCGAGTCCAGAAGTTTTCGAGCCGTCTCGCTGTTGGATCGACAAGTTCCCGGGATGTCGTAGAGAAGACTACAGTTCAGTTAGTAATGATCATACCGGGCGTGGCTAGGAATTATCTTGACCATGGCAAGCCGCAAGTATTTGCTCTAGTGGAACGATGTCGTACTTTGCTATCTCCGCGTAAATATCGTTTCTATTCAACACTATGCCCTTTGGCAGAATCATATCCGCCATCTTGACCGAATACAGCTGCACAGCGTACCGTCGACCTGGAAGCTCGCCTCTGTTGTAGACTCCCGGTAGCGACGAGTGATGGAAAAATCGCGATCTGTAGTCCTTTGGACTCTGCGATTCATAGTTGGCACGTCAAGAACTTGAACAGGTAGGGCTGATTCGAATTGCCTCATCAGCTTGGAGCCGCCGTGGAAGTCGCCGCCAAGCTATTCCTCGCTGAGCAATTCAGCTTGTCCGAGATGGATACTGCTCCACACAAATGGTCTCACTCTAATGCACCGAGGAGCCTAGAACTGCAAGCCTTTTCTGGGCCCGTCGAAGGTGATCGGTAGTCAGCAAACACACTGGAACCTTAGTGGAATGCTGAGACACGAAAAGAGCAGTCGGGACCTGATCATCTGTTTGCCCGTCCGAGGTAGCACGTCAGCCGCCCTAGACGACGAGCAATTGGATACTGGGAGGTCCAGGTCGTTCCGCAGAGTTACGGGGCCGCCTGATAAACGCAGAACAAGAGCCGACAGGAAGAGTCATCAAACCCGAAACGTGACTACAGAATGGCTACATTGGTGAGTAAGGCGGATTTGCAAACGAACTGAGCTGTTTCGCCGGAGTTAAGTCTGGTTTAAGATGAGGTAGATGCCGGCACCAAAAGGGAGGAGATACAACTCTAGAGGGGGAAATAGGTAACTTGACGATTTAAAAGAGAAGAAATACAGCTTATTTGTTGCCAATATTCAGGATAGACATTAATAGGCCATCGTCGACAGGATTTTTGTGGAAGCCAGCAAGATGGCGTACGTGTGTGGGAGATAAGTATGAGTTGTAGTAGAAGACGGGTGTAATTTGGGCTTGGTGGTAAGTTGTGAAAGAGGAAGTAATCCATGATTTCACAAGCTTTAGATGGGAAAATTAGCAAGGTCAGGTGTGTACGTACATCAATGTACCTGCCCTACCTGCCTCTCAAGGGATGGGGATTGTGGATGGGGATGGCAATGACAATGGGAAGGTACCGGTTACGGTAGTACCTGTATGTTGCTGTTTCCCTCTGTCTGGAGCCGCGAAGCGGCCTTCCACCTTTCCAGTACCTAAGGTATTATTAACCCAGCCCAGGTACATGTATCAGGTAGGCACGCTAGCATGTCGAGGTAGGTACAATCTATCCATACAACAGATCACCTAAGCTGCTAAGCAGAAGCAGATTTTGGCAGCTTCGGTAGAAAATCCAGCACTAACGTTTTAGGGCCTACGGGTGGGTACGACCCGCTAAAGATCACTGGACCCTAGCAGAGTTGGCCTTATGAACCTTGAGAGGTCCAGCATCCTCGGCTTATTTTTTTCTTCTTCGCCTTTGCTTTCTCCATTCTATCTCCGTCCAATTCTTCTACCCACCCCCCGTTGAATCCCTCTCAAGCATCGTCTAGGATGCCTTTCCCAATGCGTGCCTGGACTAACATGAGGATATCCAACAGCTGACTTCTTACTATTCACTTGGCTAGGACGCTCTATTGCAATCAAGTCAACTTAGCTTCCATCTAGCCAATTTAGTCGATTTGGACGGACCCAGAAACTCGGACAGGACTCATGACATGGTTCATTCATCGTACACCCTGATCCTTGACCCTTAAAAACTAGATCACCAGCAAGAAGATTAGTGGTGGACCAGTCTCGCGGAACCGGGTCGCGAGCATTGATTAGACAGACCTTATTAGTCCACGAAGAATTCACTGCGTCTCCAAAGATAAGAAATACAGTATGGACTACACATTCGTATCCTACCGCAGCTTGGTTGGGTTGATCGTGAGTACACGGTCCATACCGTGATCAAGAGGAAAGTTTCCATTTCCTCTCTGATCATGGTTAGATACCCGTTGCAGCTGTGGCTCGCGCAGATACCCCGGGAGGCTTCGAATGCTACATACCGCCCTCGTTTTAGAAGGATTCGTACGTATGGAGCTTGTTGAAGCTAAAACCGAGGACTTTGGTATCGACTTGTTCTTCCCCCACGTTTTCGGCGGAGCCAGCTTCTGTTGCTGGA
Organism: Hypoxylon sp. FL0543; assembly: GCA_022578575.1. Classification (NCBI taxonomy): domain Eukaryota; kingdom Fungi; phylum Ascomycota; class Sordariomycetes; order Xylariales; family Hypoxylaceae; genus Hypoxylon; species Hypoxylon sp. FL0543. The sequence goes on from MU393993.1 coordinate 2,260,027, forward strand.
AGTGCCCAGCGTTCTAGAATACGTCGCCCAGTCAGGGGCCTTCCAACGGACGTCTCATCGCTTGTCTGGCGAAGACACCCCCGTCTGCGCATTCACGCCACGTGAATTACGCCGAATAGTCGTTCCTGGAGAGAAATAATGACGCGAAAACGACAGTAGAATACACGGCTAGCTTCCTTAAAGGACGACGTTAGTTATGAGGTCCATGTCGCCCTGTCACTTGACCCTAGTGTCGTCACTGAATAGCAAGATCGACAGTCTGTTCACCATCAGTCCATAGCCCGGCCTTTTATCATTATCCGAGCTTCCTTCCTATTATCTAATATCTTTCCACGGCTATGACGAGCTGAGAGTCCCTGCCGTCTAGAGCGCAGCATTCCTGGCTAGGCGTCAAGTCAGGCTTGAGTGGATCAATACGGGTACCAAGGGCGTGCACTATAATCCGCCATCTCTCATGTGCTGTTCGCACACCGCTATCTCAGCTCGAATAACAATTCGATCCTGGAAGCGGTGGACTGTGCTCCTTGGACTTGCTAGTGCTTTGAGAAAGAATGAAAGGTGTCAAGTTCGAGGCACAGAGTCTGGGCCACACGGAAACTCCCCGCTGTAGGTCTTGTCAAAGCAAGGCGATGCACTGCTAATCTAGGTATGTACGTCTAGTCGCTTATCTTTCAAAACTAGCTGCCGTTTTCTGTCTGCGCGCAGTCCGGCTCTTCTGTTTCAATTGCACCATCGATACCTTTCATTTCCTTTTAGAGATTGTTCCTCATCTCCGGCCTTAAGATCTGCCTCTTGCGGGGGGATTCCAAGGTCGTGTGACCTGCTCAACTACGGCGCTTCGCTCAAGCACAAGCGCCAACCATTGGCCAAAATGTAACGCATAAGTATCACGAAAGCAGTCCCCGTGACCTCCTAGCGGAGAGCAACGCTGGTGATAATTGGGTTTATCTGCTGTCGAGCCATGAGGGACCTATTGCAATCTCCAGGCCAGGGTCGAGTTAAGCATCCTTCGTCGAGGGGTCGCATTCGGCTCAAGGTTAATAATATGTCTCTATTCCCCCGCCTTTCGCGCAAAAGCGCTCACCGATCTACAGCGCGCGCTACAGAGCTCACTTGAGCAAAGGACCCAAGGAGATTACAACAAGCGTACAGAGTAACTCCACCTTTCGGCAGAAGCCATGTGCGCTATGCACAGGTCCTCACACCGACTGCCTTGCTCTGCCCACGTTGACGGAGCTGAACTCTCATGTGATTTGCGATGATGTATTTACAAGTCAGTCTTTAAACAAGAGCTAGAACAGCTTCGCCTTGGATCTGAGGGAGCTTGCTTTACCATTCAAACGCCACAATACATATTTCCCAGATTCTACTCTAGCAAGCCATATGGCGCCTCTCTTACAATCATGCCTCATAAAATCGAACGAATTGTATGTTCATTTCCCGCGCCTGTTGCCCCTGAACATAATTGAGCTATTGGTTTCAGCTACATATGGACAGTGTCCAGATCATTATAGTCTCTCAAGTCTAATACCGTTCTCGAGGCTTCCTCTTTAGGAAACTGCCAGTCTCGTACTCCCGATTGGTTCAAGCGAATCGGAGCCCGGCCACGGGGCTCGGTGGTCAAATAGCATTGCTTGTATAAGCTCACGGCTTTGCAGGCAGCGTGGAGAAGAAGTTCTCAATGCAAATCTAAGGGATTCATCAAAAAAGGAGGCAAATATACTGGGACTTTCTTCTAGCACTCATAAGCTGAGCTGCGTCAATAGTGTCGGCCTTTGAGGCTTTCCTCGCGCCATTAATTGCCGTATATTGAGACCCTCCGGCCGACCTGCAGGAACGTATGCGCGTTCCTCTCAGCAGGCCAATCTCTTCCAAATTCACGCACATGCAACTCACCGGTGAGCGGGATGTCGGTCAGAGCATCGCTTTCGCGATTGACTGGTCACACAAATCCTTTCGGAAGCGCTGTTGCGGCCGGGCTGATTATAGCAATGCCTCTGGGGATGCAACTGTAACCCTGGTATTAGTGACGTTTCCAGATTGAGTTCCCCAGTCCAAGTAGTATACGGTGTGGACAGCCTTGTCCAAAATGGCTCTCATTCTGACGTTTCGACCGGTGGCCCGGGCAAGGCTGATTGTCGTTATTCTTGTTACAGTTACATTGGGTCGTCACACAAATGGCAGTCAAACGCGTCTTTCTGCAGGAGGGTCGCAATTCCGAATATGGTATTACCATTCTTATCATTGTCTACAGGCAAATACCGACTGGCTACGCCGTCAATACCTCTCCCACTAGGTTGACGTGTAATAAGCACAATAACGGCGCAAATGGTTATAACGGACACAGAGCTATTTCCCGCCTTTCTTTGCTTGACGTATGGCTTGGCTCTTACGGTATTTCAGCGAATATCCAAACCTGTCAGATCAGCTTGCCATTCAAAAAATTCGTTCCTAAGTTGGTGCAGAAATTTTCACGTCGCCCAAACATCATCGTCCACTTAGAAGAAGAGCTGGGAGGGAAACACATCCCACTGAAAATTTTCTAGTTCTAGAAGCTAGATGGTTAATATATTCCGCTTAGTCAGCTTTGGGTATCACGGAACAGTCACCTCTCCTAGCAGTTCTGGCGAAGCCGAAATACGTGCGAGATTAGAAGGTTCCGCCATTCTTTCCTCCAATGACGCCCCACGCGGCGCCGGATACAGCCCCTATCCGTTAGCAGTGATATATGTCTCGGGGAGATATCCTAAAACGACACGGCCTGTGCAAGGCGCCTCACTCGCCTTCTCGATTTTTGAAAGAAGGATTCGAGTCCACTAATAGAACATAGCCGGCGTTGCTGGCGTGACTCCTCTCGTCAAATGACAGGGCTTAGAAGGCCTTTTTCTCAGAGGTGACAACGTGCGAGGTAGTACATTCAGCTATCAGCACTTTATCAGGCATATTTAAACTCAAGATGTAAAAGGAAACAACATGCACGCCCTAAAGATCATCGTCGTATTTCCTGCAACATCTACCAAAAAAGCTTTTCTATTAAGCTGTTTAAGTTAAGTAAAATGCCTGTTCGGATTTAGGATTAGAAATAACTTAAGAATATATTGCTTTTTTTACATATTTATAAGTGTTTTTAAAATGTTATACGTAATTTTAGCAATGCGCGTAATTAAAACATAACTATCGTAGCGAAAATTTATAGGTAATAAAAATAATTTTAACGTAAAAAAACCGTTTTAAAAAACATAAGCATTAATATTTTTAAAACCGTTTTTTATGTGAAACCATTTTACCATAATTATTTATTTTATTTTAAAAATAAAATAATTTTATTTATGTAATAATCTTATTTAAAGAATTGTTCTTAAATAAAAACCGTTTTTATAGCTTAATTTAATTACATAAAAATAGTTTTATTATATAAACTATTCTTATAGCTTAATTTAATTACACGGGAACGGTTTTATTATATAAATTATTTTTATAACTTAATTTAATTACGCGAAAATGGTTTTATATATAAAATAATTTTAATATATAAGTGTTTTATTATTTTATACCTATTTATAGGTAGCGATTAAAAAGTTTTTATTATAATAATTATTTTATCGTTAAGTTAGTTTTATTATATATTTTAAAGGTATATATAAACCTTTAATTTTAATTAGGAAGTATTTTTTTAATTTTAATAAAGTAGCTTACTTAGCATTTATATTAATTAACTTTTTAATTTACATTATTAGGTTAACCTTATTAATTTATTAAGGTAAAGTAGTGTTATATACTGCTTAAGTTAATTTCCTATATTAATGTGTTATAAAGGGTAATGTGTAAGCTAAAGTTATCTATTAAAACTTTAAAAAAATAAACGCTTAAGAATTATTAGTAATAAAAAGGAAAAAATTATAAGTAATTATATATATATAACCATTTTACTAGTTTAAGGTAAAAGGTTAAAGAATTAGTTAATTTATATTTATTTAAGTTTATTAAAACTAAGGGATATTTTACTATGTAGTTATTATTTATTATATTCGTTGCTTATAACTTACAGCCATTAAGTGATTTAGTTTATATAAATAACATCGAGTTTATTAATTCGTATTAAGTATAGTTTTAATGGTTTAATGGTTATAATTTTAATAATAATTAGTTTGCTATTAAGTTTATGCATTAATTTTAGGTTTAAAAGTTTATCCTTAGTTTTAATGTATTATATAAGCGTAATAATAGCGAATATATACTATTTATTATATACATTAAATAAAAATATATAATTAAAGCGATTATATTTTTTTATGCCTTTATATTAAATATAATTATTTATATTAAATACGAATTAATTGTTAGTTACTTTATGGTTTAATAAAAGATATTAAGTTAATATTATTTATTATAATGGTTATCGGCATAATAAAATAAAAAAAACTTAAAGTTATTATATATTGCTAATTAAATTTAAGTTTATATAATTATATAATCCTAATGTTATTAAATTAAGTTATAAAATAACTAGTAAACTTATTATAATTTTATATATATATTAATTAAAGCTTAGTAATAAATTTCGTAGGTAAATTAATGGCAGTTATTAATAAGTTACTATTATTAAAGATAAAATAAGTCGTATTTATAATTAGTTTTAAAGAAATACGATTAATTATTACTAAATTAAAATAAGTAATATTAATCGATATATTAACTTTTAACTTTTTTATTTTAGTTTTTACTAATTTATTTTTATTTGCACGTAAAAATACTCGATTAAATAGGCTTAAGTATTTATCGTTTAAATCTTACAGCTTATATGTAAGTTTAAGATTTTTAATGCGAAATATGTTATAAAAAATAAAGCGAATTATAATTTAAACGTTAAGCTTTATTAATAACTTATGCTTAATGCTAAAGTGGTTAATTTTATATATATAACGTTTAAAGAAGCTATATTTAGTAAATTAATAAAAGGTAAGCACGAATAATAAAGTTTTATATATTAATGTTTATTTTTTTTAATAAAGGTGTTATAGTTTACTAGTAAAGCGTATTTTTCTGTGATGTTATAATAATGAATGCCTGTATGGATATTTAGTTTTAATGTATTATATTTATAATGTAGACTTTGTGATTTTTTTTTTTCTTTTAATTTTTATTAAAATTAAGGCTTACTGTATTTTAAGTGGTGGTTTGTATGGATGCAAGTAAACTAGCATGTGAAGCATTAAATGATTTAGCTGTAAATAAATATAGTTAATTATATTGTGCTTTTGCTTTAGTTATAATAAGCTTTATTTTATTATGGCTGGCAGTAAAGTATTTTATGAGAATGGCATTGCTTTTTATAATTGCGACATATATTTTAATAATAAAACTAACCGGATTAATGGATTAACTTACTGTTTTATAAAACTATAGCTTAATATGATTTGCTTTAAGCTATTCTTTAAGAAACGTGGGGATAATTATAGCCTAAACGGCGTGCGTAAATAGAAAATAACTAGCTAAGTAATGTTTTAGTAACTATAAGTAAGGTGCATTGAAAAGAAATGGCTAGGTTTATATTAAGAGTGTATATAAGCTTATCGCTGTATCGGTTAAGATTTTATTATAAAGAAAAAAGTGCATAAAATTACTTAATCTATTATATTTAAAGTGTGCTGCGTTAAAAGGGCGTAAAAAGATTAAATTTAATGCTAGTGAAATAGCTTAAAGTGAAGGTTTTAAATTTATAACCCTTTATTGTGTGCTGTATGCGTCCTTAGTGGCCTGGTTATTAAGCTGGTTAATTATGGTATTTTATATTTGCTTAATTTAATAATGAAATTACCTATGTAATGTAATATTAAAATTAAGTATAATAATAGCTTATTTATTACTATTCTAACCGAACTTAATGTAATAATAATAATAAAATTTCCTTATATTAAGGCTTTTAAAGCTATTATTCTTAGCTTATTAAGGCATATTTTTTATATAAAATAATATAAATGTATAAATTATTATATTTTTACTATTAATAGTTATATTAATCTTTTTATTTAAGTTATTAAGTGTATTAAAGGCTTTTATAACATTATTAAAGTTAAATTTATAAAGCTTAAAAATTAATAGAAATATATTTTTAAAGCGTGTATAATTATAAATTAATAAGCTAATAAGGATTATATAGTTATTTATTAATAATTAATATAAATTAAAGTAAATATTAAAATTATTAATAAAATTAACGTAAGGAAAACTTTTAATGGGTGACATATTTAAACGCTTTTAATTTTATTTAAGCTTAAATTTTTCTTAACTATATATATTTAGTTTAAGTTTATTATAAATAAAGTAAGTATAGCATAATAGCATAAAACTTAACATATTTTAAATTGTAAATTTCGAGTTAATTTTAGTGTTAATTAAAAGTATGCAATGGATATAGTAATATATGTTATCTTAATCTCGCTTTTTAAACGTAAGGTTTTAATATTTTAATAAATGTATATTTTTTTTTATTACCTTTTTTTAGCTCGGCTTTAGCTTAAAAAGAAATGGGTTTTATAGAATTTTACCGAATTACTAATTAAAGTACATATTAACTAAAAAGTATAAATTATTTTTTAAAATATATAATAAACTTAATATTAAAATAAGTTTATTAAGCTTATATGGTAAATTTAAAGAAATATTATTAAATTATTTATTATTATTATTTAAATGAAAGCTTTTTTAAATTTATAGCATTAATATTAATTTACTTTATTAAGTAATTAACTTATTATGTATATTAAAGTTAAACTTATATATACGTTTAATATAAAGATTTAAAGCTTTTTTTAAATTATTTTAAATAATGTAATAAGGGTAATTATGCTTTATATAACGATAATACACTTAGTTATTAAAGAATATAATAACTTTGCTTTTTAAATAAAAATATTAATTACTTAAAGTGTGAATTAACTTAAACTAATAATAAGTATAATATAATTTAATAAAATAATTAATGAAAATTACTAAACTAAAATATATGTTTTTAGTAAGGTTTAATGTAAAATATGTTTTAATAAGCAATAATGGGTTAAAAAATGTAAGTTTTATAACGATTAATGTTTTTTCTTTTTTATTATTATTGGATTTATGTTTATGCTTTGTTTATATTAGCTTTTTATTATAAAAATGCTGTTTTAAATTCTTTATTACTTTAGCTTAATGGAAATAAGTATTTGTTGGCATTTTTTTAACGTTTAATGGGATTTTAATTTGTTATATTGGTAAAAAAGGTAAGCGTTTATAAAGGCGGTTAATTAATATTAATAGTTGTTTTAGGAGATTTACGATTTCTTTTAGCTTTTTGCTACTATTATTATAAAAAAGTAATAATACCTTACGTAAAGTAGCTTAATCCTTATAATTAAGTTTAGTAAGGTTTATAAATATAGCTAATGCCTTTTTAAACTAAAACATTATAATCTTTTTATTTTAATGTATTTCGATAAATTTAAATATATTAATTGTTTTATTGTTTTAGTGTATAAGGTTGAATGGTATAAAGGCGCTTTTTAATAATACGTGGTTTAATATTAAAACTAAAGCTAAATGTAAGTATATATTAAAGGGTTTATTTAATGGTAGTTTAGTGTTAGTAGTTTAATTTATTTTACCGTCGTTTTAATCGAATGGTATTAAGGGTTGCTAAAAATATTCGTTGTTGATTTTCTCTTTATATGTAGCTACACTAAATACGTTAAACATATTTAAACCAGCTTGCATAGCATGCTTTATGTTATTTTCTTCGTCGTTGTAATGAATTAAGTTAAGGTTAATGATTACTATTAAGTTAATTAGGATTAAAAAACACGTCGCATAATAATGCATATAGCGTATAAAAAACACTTACTTTTATTTTCTTCGTTAATCCAGTTATTATTCACGTTATTAATGTCATTATTATCGTAATTGCTTTTTATTTTTTATATAATATAATTAAGATGTTAGGTTAGATTGTAATTAATATAATCACTTATATAATTATAAATACCATTATTAATATAATTATTTTTAGCTTTATTTATATATAAGCTGTTAGGTGTATTTTATTAGTCGTTTTAGCTTTATAACGGCGCATTATAATGCCTCTTAAGGAGGAAACGTTACATAAAAAGGTTGCTTAATTTCTTATGCCCTATAAAAATGAGAGATAATTAAGATTACTTTCTTTTTGTTAAGTTTTATTAATTTCCTAAGATATATAAAAAATTAAGCTTTGGAAATAATTATTAATAAAATTTACTAAAGTAAAAAAAAAGCATAATTATTATTAAAGTTTAATTATATTAAACTAATTATTGCTTATATTATTAGTTATATTTACTATTAATATATACTTAAGGGATAAACTAAATAATAAACTTTATTAAATGCCTTTATTAAACCTTATTATAAATATAGTTATATGTGAAAACTTTAAAAAACCATAATAATATAAAATTAAAAGAATGATTAATTTTCTTTTTATTAAATAATAGTTAAATATTTAAAGTGGTTAGTTTTATACTTTTTATAAATAGCTTTTTAATATAATAAAAATTATTAAATCCTTTTTATTACTTTTTATGTATATTAATAAAAAGTTTTAATATTAAAGGTGGCATTTTTAAATTTTATACTTATTTGTTACTTATTATAACACGAGAACGTTATGGCCTTATAATACTTAAATTAAGAAAATAAGCTAGTTTATTTTAAGGTATAAGCTTTAACATTTATAAATAGTAATGGACTTTTAATTATTAGCTAACTTAATATAGTTATAAATAATTTTTATATGGCATTTATATTTTAAATTAACTTATATTAACTGCTTAATTTAAATAAACTAATTAATTTAAACTTTACCTTATTAATAGTTAAGTAAACTTTTAATGTACTTAATTTACTTTTAATAATATAAACTCTTAATATAATGAATATAACACTTAAAGGTAATTTAGGCGTTATGGAAAAATATTTCTATATGTTTTTTTCTTTAATAAAAGCTAACATTAAAACTATTATAAATGTAAACTTAAATTTTGTTTATTAATGGAAAAAAGGCTTTAGTAATGGTTTAAAACCTAATTTAAAGCAGCTTAATTTAATTAAGAATTGCTGTAATTTTAAACTACGGAAACACTTTTTTATATTCGAAATATATAAAGGCATTTTATAAATAATTCATTACCACTTTTTAAATATTAATATTTTTTTTCATTTGTTTAAGGATATTAAGGATTACTGCATGAATTTATTTCACGAACTTAAGTATAAATTTTTATAAAAGTGATTTTATATATATTAAAGAAATATATAATGTATTAAGTATATTATATTAATATAAAATCTTAAGGGCTATATTTAAAACTTTATTAAGAAATATAAGGATATAGTAAATTAAGATATTAGTTTTTCGTAATATAAGGTATTTATTTACAGCTAGCTTTTAAATAAACTAAATTTAAATGTATTTTAATATATTTATAAGCTTAATATTACTTATATTATTAACTATAAAGTTATGTTTTATAATAAAAAAAGGCTACCGTTTTAGTTTTTACAGTAAGTATACCTTATGTTTGCCTTAAAGCTATTGCCTTTTATAAAATTAAAAATGGTTAGTAACTTTAGTAATTAATAAATAGTAAGACTTTAAAAAAATAAACCGGCATGAAAAACGAATAAAGGTGCGTGTAAAAAAGTATGTAAGTTATTTAATGCTATATGTATTATGAAAAACTTTAAAAATGTTAAGTTAAATATATTTATTTAGGTTAAGCTAAGTTAATATTTAAATAATATTGTATTTATTTAAGGGCATGTAAGGCTAAGTTTAAAGGAAATTACCGAAAAAGGGTTTAAAATTAATGGAGCTTTGCCTTTTTTATAATCCACAGTAAATTAAAATAAAGTAAATGCTATAGGTTTATTAAATAATGATTTTATAAGCTTTAAAGGAAATTTAGCATTTACTTATTAAAAAGATTATACATTTAATAAATTTAACTAAGATAATTATGTAAAAAATAATACTATTTAAGCTAATATAGCCACTTAAAATAACATTTCATTTCATTAAAATGAATTAAAATCTTAAACTTTACTTTTATAAACTACTTATTAAACTTATTCTTAATTAGTTTTTAAAACTTAAGGTATGCTTAGTTTTAATTCTTAGGATAGCGAAAAAGTATAGGACTAACTTAAAACGTAACTTAATAATATAAGTAAAGATAAAAATAAAGGTAAAGGTAAATGTAGCAAAAAAACCAATAAAAATAATGAAACATTAAGTGGTTAGGTTAATGAAACAAGGAACGATTAAATTAATTTTAATTATATTAATGCTAACTTTATTATTGGATATAACAATGGATAAAAAAATAATAATAGCACGATTAATAGGTTTTATAGTTTAACCATTATGTATTAGCAAAAAACTTAAATTTATTAAGTAAATTACCATTAAACGACTGAAATAAATCCAGTAAAAGCTTAAAGTTGCATTTATTATTAATTTTTAAAAATCTTTTCGCTTTTTTATGTTAAATATTTTATTTTAAGTAAATAATAGCATTAAATATATTCGTTTATAATATAATACAATAATTATTCGCTTTAAGTATGTGTTTTAACTTAATGACTAATGAACACATTATACCATAATGTTTAACTATAAATTTATTACGTAAAACACTATATTATTATTATTTTATATAAAAATACAATAAAAAAATCGTAAGGTTTTTAATGAGATTACAGTAAACTTTATAATATAGATATTATTAATAAGGTGTAATATTAATATTTTAACTATAATATAAAATTACTATTTTATATACGTTTTATTTTAATAATAACCTCTTTTTTTTTTAATTATTAATTTTAATTTATAATGCTTACTTTTAAGAAAAGCCCTTAAGTAATTTTTAAGCAATAATGTTTATAGCTTTTATAATATTTTATTAAGTTTTTTATAACTTGGTTTCTTTATATTTATATTTTATATTTAGTTAGATATTTAATGGATTGCCTTTATAGTTAGATTTATATTAAAACACTTTTAAGGAAATATTTATAATAAAATATTTAAATTTATTAAATAATTTTTTATAATTTTACTTATATATGTTAAAACGTAATGTTGCTGTAAATAATTTCCTAAGTATTAGCTTATAAATTCATTAATTAAGGGTATAATATACTCGATATATTTTATAGTTATAATACCTTTACCTTTTTTTCGTTATAAAAAACATAAACTTAATATATTATTTAGGAAGCATTTTTAAAATATATATTTATTTTCTTTTTACTAAAGTAGGTTTCATTTTATATAATTTGCTTTAATATTTTAAATAATAAGAAATTTTTTTTGTTTAAAATTTAAGTAAATAAATGCCTTTTTATAAAAAAGCATATAATTATGCATGCTATTAATTTAAGATTTAACTTACGGTAATTAGTTAAAACAACGTTTAGTAAAAGTAACGTGTTTTTTACGCTTTAGTTATGTAAGATTTTATTACTTTTTAAAAAGCTGTTTATAACTAAGTTTTTTTAAAGCTTAGTTAATTACTAATTAGTTATAGTTGGAAATGTCTTTAATAAAAAAGCGTAAATTTTTTTATTATATATAATAATGTAAGGAATTTTTATTAAAAAATTTCTATACCTTAAACTTAATGTTATTTAAAAAGCTATATGGGTAATTATTGCTTTTAAGTGTGAAAGGAAATGTTAAGGTATTTTTAATTTACTTTATCGTAAAATTCAGCTTTTCTTAAATTAATTTAAGTAACTAATTAATAATATAAACTAATGTATTTATAATTACGTAATTATTATAGTTTAATGAATTAACTTTATTATAATTAATTAAACTATTAAGCTATTAGTATTTTTTTATATTTAAATATAGTTAATAAATGTAAAGTAATTGCGCGAATAATTTAATAAATAGTAATAAAACATATAATAGTTAGGCAGAAAAAAGCTAAGAATATAATAAAAGGCGCTACATAAGAAACATATAATAGCTTTTATAAATAAATTAGTTTAAAAATAATAACTATATATTAATGCTTAGTTAAAAATAAGCTTATTATTAATATATAATTTGCTATAAATATATAAGGAAAATAAATAAACGTAAAAAGTAATAAATAAGTTATTTATTAAATATAATATTATATAAACCATAAAAAACATATAATAATTTAAATATATTTATAATTTATATATAAACCTTATATAAAGGGTATTAATAGGCATTTTTATTAAAAGTTATATATAAAAATAATTATTATGTTAATAACGATTTTATATTATAAAATAACTTTTATTATAATTAATAAAAAAAGCAAAGATGTGTTTTATTATGTAACATTTATTTATATATAGTATTATTGTTTTATTGTTTTATGTATTTTATTATTATTAAAATAAATATTATTGTAAAGTTATAAATAATTATTTAAATGTAAAATTGTTTTTACTAACAGTTATACCTTATTATGTAATTTTATATAGCGGGGTATATATAAGTTAATAAATGGTTTTAAAACGAAATATTATTTTAAAATTAAAACTGTTTTAACGTTTTATATTTTCCTGCTATGGTATTTATTTAGCTCACTACGATTATTTAAGGAAGTATGTAAGGATAAAGTAGGTAGCATTTACTAAATCTAGAAATAACAATAAAGGACGAACGTAAGGGTGTTACGTGGTATTATGTGGTTGGACTGGTATTTCTGAAAGCCAGGTGAATTAACTCCATCCTTATATAGGAGGCAGTACTAAGCCATTTCATATTTAGGTACGATTTACTTCTCAGAATCACCCTGGGAGAAGTACATGGTGCTCTCTTCGCCAAGTCTCAAGATCTTGGAGCTTCTTGTGGTTATTATTAATCCTCGGCGGTGGCGATTATAGGCTTGAAAGGACTTGGCGAGAAAAGGAGGAAAATTGGCATATATCATGAAACCCAACGCCATAGGATCAAAGTCTCTTGCAGGAAACCATCAGCGGACCACGTTTGAAACAACTCGGTACCAATTGGCCTAATCATGAGGGCTCGTTGGTCCGAGCAGAGAAGTTAGTCTTCGGGCGTCTTATTCCGCCTTCGTATTGACGGATAACTAATATGATAGCCAGGCCAACTGCCAGCTAATATCCAAATCTGGACAGACTTGAACCTCGAGTACAGATACGATACCCGTCCTATCTGAGGTCAAGTGATCTACTGTACGGGACGATGACAAATATACGTTTTGTCTTACTTTATATGAAACTGCCACCCAGGAACCTGTCTGTGGTTAAGGCGAAGAGGCTCTGTAAGACCCGACAAACCAGAATTTTGTCCGAATCTGCCGAGCCGAGTTTCACCTTTAAAGTCGCGCGCTGCTCCTTGCCCGAAATGCCAGACAAGCGGTAGGCGCGTAAAGTAGCGCAGCACGGCCCTTCCAGGCGTATCAGCTTCACCAACAACCCTATTGTGAAGTAGAGCCAATAGGAACACAGGGATGGTGATGAAGCAAACGAGGCAACTAAAACAACGCATAATCATTCGATGTCGGATGGGCTCTCAAGAGTGACTACGTAGTTGCAACGTAATCCTGGCCACGTACGACTAGGTATGGCATAGGCTTCTCGAAGATCCCTAGAAACTTGGCCGAGACGAAGATTGGTCCGAGCAAATAGAGTAATTCAAATAAGAGACATACAAAGTAGGGTTCGGAGAGGTTTACACTGTATATACGGTCGGTGAAGACGCGGACGGTTTTTGTCGCATAATACATGGGTTAAGATACACCGAGAACGAGACCAATGGCATGAGGACCGGGGTGACAACCAGACCGAGAACCAGCTTTGTGAAGTTGGACCTTGATTTCCTCCAGAGCTGATACATCTCAGGGGGTCATCAAGTTGTAGGGAAATTGCTTGTGGCCCGCCCCCCTTATACTCGAGCCGCCTCCCCGCATAATCGCGTATACATAGGATTTGGGATGTCAATGGGGCCAAAGTCCTAGATCTGTGTATATCAGACTACATAAATACCGTGCGAGAAATACAAGCAATACAAGGGCGTACAAGGAGGAAGCTTGAACACGGCAGATGCTTACGGGTAGGTAGCTCGTACATGGGAGCGGCTGGACTCCCAAGTACATGCTATGATCATGAAGATTTTCATGCTACTTACGCGTCTCACCTCAGCTCGAGTGTGATACCTAGACTTAATAAGCTCTTTGATACAGAACAGCTTCTGAAAACTCACATGATGCCGATGTTTTCTTGCTCGAGCGAGATTCGGTAGCGGTGTCCATTCAGAAGTCATGTTTACTTACACGTATTGAAGACTCCGGGGGTCCCTGGTTAAACGAACCAGCCTCTCGGGTCAGCTCTCCTGGGACCTCGTTGCTATTTTCCGAGCGTAGGGCTTTCGACGACGCGAATCAGAACGTCAAAGCACGGGCCGAGCTACGTTAGGGGGCCCTTAGGAGCTTGCTAGCTTGTGGTACATACATTGATCGTCCCGCTCTTAGCGGAGGCAGAGCGAATGCTTCGCCTTGTTTTTACCGTCTGTGCGGATGGGCCGGCAGGGCAAGCAAGCAAGCAACGGACAGGCAATGGCGTAGGCAACTAGCAGGGTAACCACAGGCCAACTCACGTATCCCCCTGACACGGGTGTTGGGGGTTGGCAATTGCCAATGCCTATCTTACCTGGGCTGCCTGGTAGGCAAGCATTGTGTGAGCGGCATTTTGAAGATCACAACTGCAAACCTGTAGGGCCCGGGCAAATGGCATGAATTCAAGTTGGACGCCTCGGGAACCAACTTCCTAGGTGAGTATGGTGCGGCAGCTTAACCTACAAGGGACTCAGCCGCCCTTCACGTAGATTCACGAGGTACAAAAGGGCGATTGCCTCTTTTCGCTCGTAATCTGATGGACCGTTGGGCTGCGTTGGGCTGCACAGGGCCCGCCAGGGTGGAATAACACAAGCGGTCTCGACTTCGTCGATGCGACTGGTCACTTCTTAGCACCTAGGCAACTTGGCAGCATTACGGCGGAGGGACTGGGTATCCGAGATATCCCCCTCGAGAACTACGGAATAACCCGACTCTGTATCAAGCGAACACCGTCTTTCGGCCTCACGCGAAGCCATCGAAGCCGACAAACCAGTACTCCCGCCCCCAATATGGCCCCGCGCGCGCATCTGAGGAGGAGTCCCCTCATACGCCCCTTGCCATGTCAGCTGGCGAGCCAACCACGGCTTCCTGTGTCCAGACCATAGCGGCATAATGGACTAACGACAAACCCATCGAGCTTCGCCCCGTTCCCATCGAGCGACCACAATATGAGTGTAGCGCATTCGCGCCGTTGTGACGGGCAACGACATCTGCGCCGAGATTCGCGACGAACTTGCCGACCCGCCATGCATTTACAAAGAGCTGGACGCGATAGCCCCTAGCTATCATGAAGGTAGACTCCACGGTGGGGGCGGAAATAGAGGTAGAGTTTGCGTTTGCGAACACGAAGCTCATCGGCACATCGTGTCCCGCAGGGATACCGAGGTCGAGAGTTAGAGTGCAAAAGCTGGCACCGGTGGTTTTGAAGCCGGTCGTGACGGGGTTGAGACCTCTCAGTCACAGGCCGGGGGCGAGGACTTGTGGTAGCCCATCCGCTCCGCGAGCATGGCGTCCTCGTTACGAGGGGGCGGCGCCAAGTCATGGCACGACTCCCCGTCCATGGCGCCGATCAGCTTCCGCGTCTGCCTATGAACAGCGTAGGGACGTAAGACTTCTCGACCGCCATGAAGTGGGAGACTGGTCATAACGCCGTTATGCGTAAGCGCACTATCTCTAAGACGTGTTCGGTCCCACCGTAATGGACAAGTCGTAGAGCCGGAACGAATAACCTAAGTCGTTCCTATCTGTGGGCCTAGGGATAGGGACGATTCATTCCTACTTGCTGTGAAGTCGCCATAAAACGATAGCCATCCGCTAGGAAGCCATAGTCACTTGCATAGAGAGGTAGATGTGACAAGCGGGTGCGGATTATTAGTTGTTGGATTCGCGGACGTAAACCATTGCGAACCGTCGGAGGATGACTGAACTTTGGGAAGGGTGTCGATATATTTCCCAACCAGAAAAGTGAAGTCGGAAAGCATTATTTTGAGAATGTGTAAGTCCAGCCTCGCGTCTTCAATAGTGAGGTTTGATGTTGGGCGACACGACTTTAACTTGGCCGGTAGGTCCATAGGCGACAGTTGTGCTGTTGAATCCATTGTCATTTACATGAGTTTTCGAGTGCTCAGCGCGTCGGTACTGGTTATCCCCCAAGCTGAGGTGTAGTAAGACTCGGCGCTTTCAGGCATAACATGTGTCCAAGTCCGGTCGGCATGGCGATCGATATAGAACTAGGCGACAGTCGGTATCCCGTTACGAATACTGGTGTAGTAGCAATCCGGTCGGTCGATGCGTACGATTCATTTAACGCATGTTCTGCAACTGTAGTTTGGTACGCAGGTGACGGTTTAAACAAGATAGCTCGAAGCTTTTCTTCAGTATGCTCCCCTCCGCGGAATATGGCAACTTTCTCTAATCTTTTCGCTGTAGTGGTATGAGCTATCGTTGCCTCTAAACCGTACGCTACCCAATTTGTCCCACCGTATGTCTGAATAGTCAGTCTAATATCTGAAGATGTGGGGTGGCTGAGACGTAATATACCATACAGAAGTTAATGATCTTGACAGCAAGGCTGTAATTGTTCTTCATGGAACACGGACCGATTCCTCATTACCAAGTGCGAGTTCTAGCAGGCGCGTTGACGCTCCCAAATGCTTTCTCTGATCCTTGGAACTCGGCATGAAGGACGGTGTATTCGGATAATATAATTCTGGTGCATAAGTTGCCAGTTCTCCGGCCCGCTGATCTTAGACCAAACGTTCGAATACGCACCTATAAGTTATCCAAGGGCGGAAACAAGTGGCGGAAACATATTGAATTCGATGTAGTATCTGTCAGGGATCTGAGACAGCAGGACAAAGAGCGCCTCAACATATGTACGGAGGACTCCTCCCCCTAGATAGGTTCATAGTTCCTTGCGGAACAATGTTGCTTCTCGCTTCCTGCTTGTTCGGCCTCGTGACAGTCTCGCATTTGATAGGCTGACGTCAATATCAGAGACTGGAGGCCAGTCAGCTTGGAAGCCCAGTTCGCCTCCAAGCAATATATCCGCGCTCTGTCTTGCCTAGTCCACTGCCAGGGGCCCAATACCTTTGATCGAGTTGGTCATTAACCAGCTACGGATCATTCTCTCAGTTCCCTTCAAATGTTGTTTGACGTGTTCCATATAATTGCTGTTCACCTGGGTTGGAAAGTCAGCATTATTGACGCCTGACCATTGTAACATTGATTCTTGGGCTGCAGCAAGGTAGTAGTAATGACTGGACCGCCATTCATGACTTGAGCATCGGTAATCGATTTACCGAAGTAGCGACGTAGAGTTCCGTAGTATTGATGATATTCGGACCGTCTCCATGGAAAGATACTTTAATTCCGTGCCGTCCGGCCCGGAGCCGTTTCGGCGCTGACGTACGGGCCGGGTCGGGCGATCAAATAGATGCCGGCTTCTGCCGCGGCCGCGAAGAACGCATCGACAACGAAGACTCTATCGAAGCGCACTTCCCCTTTGTATGTTCCACAAGGCCGCGGTAGGTGTAGATTAAAACCGCAGTGAAGCCGGAGGCCTTGATCTCTTGGAAGTATTAGGCGAGGCATAAGCTTAGGCTTGGAAGGCACTGATGGTGAAATTCGTCAGAGAAGATGAACATGCACTCCCCCCAAAAGACCATGGAGTACTAGTCCCATATGACCCAACCCACGTTCAGAAAATATCAAGAGAATGGGCTGTAAATTCACTTGCCCGCCCCTTTAATCGACATCTGCCCTCGACTTTGGAGTTCACATGTCGTGCGGGTACGTTTAGCCCTTGGCCAAACGGCGATAGGCAAAGCTAGGGGGAGGATAATATCGAAGAAGCATAATTTCGAACGCTCGGGGATGATTGCTAAGGCGCTGTGAAGTCGTATGACCTTGGCTCGAGCGAGCCTATGCTGGCGTCCTAGACACGCGGCCGCGTAGACCGAGGCGCGAGCGTTGATTCCATTTGAGTTCGGCATAGACACGGAGTTGTAACCGCGGTCAGGAAACTTTGAGGGAAAGGGTATCTCGAGAGATGGAGTTAACGATCCTCGAGGGCTCCGCTTCCCCAATGTCTCCCCCAGATCTGTCAAGGGAAAGGTGGGGGGTTCGCATATGCGCATCCCCTCAATTGGTACGAAATCTGGTTGATTGACCTTATACATT
This sequence comes from Hypoxylon sp. FL0543, assembly GCA_022578575.1. Classification (NCBI taxonomy): domain Eukaryota; kingdom Fungi; phylum Ascomycota; class Sordariomycetes; order Xylariales; family Hypoxylaceae; genus Hypoxylon; species Hypoxylon sp. FL0543. The sequence continues at coordinate 2,278,410 of MU393993.1, forward strand.
TAGACAAGTGGTCCCCCATCTGCATCCTTGATATGGTTTCGTTTACGTTCTGGTGAGGTTATATCGGTATTTTGATAGGTATATGTCAATATAAGGAGATACATATACTAATGACGATCATTGATAACTACCTTACATACCTAATAGAGAGATGTTGGTGATTTCCTTCATCTTAGGCTGCCAGTTCTAAACTTTCCAATATTATCTGGAATACACGAAGTCTCGGTAGCTAAATAAATAAAATGCTTGACCATCCCTTCTATCGGTATGTTCCTCTGGCCAAATGGCGGGCCTTGCAGGTAGAAATGCAGTACCACCTAGGCGTCGACAAATCCATGACACTTTCAAGTTTTCGAGATCTTGAATAATAGAGGGTAATTTATGACTTGTCAAAGAGCTGTTTTGCCTGCTGTGAACTCATTTATGGTGAGAGTCTGGCAAGGAGCTCACTCTATAAAGAGTTGATTGAATGCTACCTTTTTGATCCATGTTTTTCATGCAGCATTCGAATGAACAGTTCATTGCCAACTCACCTAATTGTGCCAACAGGGTATGGAGCAAATGCTGCGCAGTTGCCCCCGAACTTACCAAGCCATGATCATGATATCTCTGACGAATTGTCTCCCCACTACTCCTCACTAACATCCGATTGTCAAAATACGAAAGGATGAAGTAAAGGAGGGCACGACTGTAACGGCTCTGATGGGATACATCCATAGAATATATGGAATAACCTATGCATTTCAGTATGGATAAGGGGTTGTCGTGGGGTCGGATCAACATATAATACTTGGTGGAGTTGACCGTCGACATTTCGATACTGAATCGGAATCGTGTGCTTGACTCACCAGGTACGCAACGGAGGCACTTAAAAGATAATACATTGAAGACTATACCTCATTGATGTCATGGACGTGCATCTCATTGAATGGCTTCTAGTTAGGAAATCTATCTAGGTACCTACCTAAGTAGGTTTACGATATCCACGTGTCGCTGATCACCGTATAAAACTCACAGCGACTGGCATAGCTCTCTACCCGTGGTCGACCTTAATGATCTCAACGTAGCTTAGTTGAGGCTCAACGAGGCAGTAACCCATGCAACGCTATAGGTAATCAAGGGAACGACACGGCGGCGCCATCGCAAATGGTTCCCCTGTTGAACCATCGCACGGTGGGCAGCAACTCGCTCACCACCCATCTAGCCGTCGTAGTGTGCGTGGAACCTTGACCAAAGGGCTCGTACGTCTTATCCATCCTCATCCTATCCTCAAGTTTTAGGTCTTTGAAAGAGTCATTCAAGTCATCGTCAGTGACACCGCTTCCCGCACTGGAACCAGCTGAGTTGTCATGATCTGGTTCGATGCCTCGAGGGAAACTGGTCCGGCCGTCGGTCAGGGCTTGGAAGACGATGAGCTGGTCTTGTAGGTACTCGTCAACCACACCACGAATCGAAATCTCTTCGAAGAGATCCCGACAGACTTTCCTAGATATCTCAGCGCTCAACGCCTCGGGCGTCTTCTTCTTCCAGGCCTTGTTGTACATGTAGTCACGACCCCATCGGAGGCCCGTCTGCGAATGAGCCACTAGCAGGGTGTACATCCGAGCGTCATGCCTGCTATCTTCGGTCAATACAAAGTTGACATCCACGTCCGGAAACAATCGGTCGAGGTCACTCGCAAGAGCGTTCTGAAGGGGCTCTCGGAGAGCCGCTGGTACCAGTATGCTGACGTCGATTCTATTGAGCTTCAAGTCCTCCGTGCTAACAGGCTTGTTCCACGGCTCTCGCGACTTCAAGGATTGTCCTGGTGCGAGGGGTTGGAACCTGAGCCAAATACAACCCCTGGATAGGGGACCAATTGCCCAAGCCCGCTTCTTCAGCTGCCTCTCGACGGTGATACCGAATTTATCCTGCAGCGTTGGCAAAAGGACTTGGTCGAGGTATTCGTACGACAGCGAGAAAGATACATTTGTCCCACCGTCGATTTCGAGTTCGACAGGGTCCCCGCTTTCATGTCCGGCGAACAGCAGGAAGGGGAATACTGCCTGAAAGATAAGCAAGGTACTCGAGGCGCTGTTGCCTGCGACGATCTTGAATTTTCGTTCTTTAAGGGCTGTAGGAGGCAAGGATGGCTTGAATTCAAGCGTATGGCTGCCGACGGCTAGACCGCCGACTTCAGCTGCTGTCGCCTCTACGAGCCATTGAATAGCCGATACATGCTGTGCTTTCAGGCCTACACCAAGCTGATTAGACAAATATTGGCTGTAATATGCGAATCAGAAATAAAGCTGACCGCCACCTCGATGACCTTGCCGATTTCCTCTCACATGATCGATGCGAATGGGCTGTGATGTGACCGCCGCGAGGGCACAGGCGATTCTTACGAGCTGACCGCCGCCTTCACCGGTTCGCCCATCTAATCGTAAAGGCTTCTTCGGCTTCGTGCTGTATTCCATTCCTGTGAGACTAGAGGCGGATATCAGGTAAGCTTACAGATCGTGAATGTTAATATATCGCAGGAATGGAAATGCTGTCGTGAACGCTTCGCAATTGTCCATTTAAAGAACGTCACAAGGCCAGCACTTCATTGCAAGAGGGTGAGTCACTCGGCGACCCTCGACTAGGCGCTGTCTTCGGGTTCTTGTACATAATCCAAGGTGGCTTCCATTTCTCGCAATCAATCTGACTATTATCCTCATCGCCGATGACTCTTTCCTCGTGGAGTCGTCAGAAATTCGCGAAGAAGGTTGGATTTTGGTAATATGGATATGGGAGAGGGAGAAACCTAAATCCACAGAGCACTGATGCAGGCGACACCTATCTGGTGACTTTAGAGAGCACATTACCTAACGTAACTCATATCTCAGAGGTGATCTATGCAAACAAATTGTGAATTTTAGCGCTGGTTTGCTCGTGAACTTCCAAGTCCTAGGTAGTGGGTCGTACCCCTGAAATTCGTGGGATGCGATGGGATGGATCTCCCCACTTCTGTAGTTGGGTGAACCAGGGATAGCATTGTAGTAGCAGCAGGTCCATTCCCCGAATCTGGGTTGGAGCTTTCGTCCTGGATTTGTTCGACCTTATCTTGCACGCTCATAGGGGGAGAGCTGTGGTACGATATCACTAAAAACTCGGTCTGTCTCGGCTATGTCAAACGCTGTGTCTTGTGCGTTTCGTTTCAAACATACCCGACGGTGTCAAGGACTAGATCACCCTTTCCAGTTGATTACAAACCCTATATACACTATTCTGAGACAACTCTCTGGCGAAGTTCCTGAATATTGCGTCGCTCATGGACTGGCTTTGCGATACGCTCGAATAGAAGTGACATCACACTGTCATGAGATCTTCAATGTCCGATTCAAATGGGAACTTGACTCAGCGTTCATTACAGGTTACTCTACTGTTGAAAACTATATATTATACTACAAAAACCATGGTCGCTGTCAGTCGAGGGGCTGCGTTTAGGACGTCGTCCATACGTCTCCGAGATTGTCAACGTTAATCAAATTCACTGTTGAACTCAGCATACGTGCTTACCTAGGTAGGCATGCGTACCTTTTCCATATCTATGGGCTTCCTCCCGACAGTGGCTCTGGGGGCTGCAATCCGAGCTACGGAGGCCTGTGGTGCACACTTCACTATATACAATTTCACCGTGAGCACAGCCGTTCCCCTCCTTCAGAGAGACTTTTCGAAGTACCATTTAACGCGTCCATCTAGGCAAGCTGTATCCCGCACAGTCTTTTCTGCGCGTTAGTTTGGCCCAGTCTCAAGTGGGACAAGGCATATCTCGACTTGGTAATAACCTTCTCGTAGAATAGACTTCAACGTTAAGACAGCGCCGGGAGCACCGAATGTCGAATGCTCTTACTGGGGCATCGGCCCTGATCTATTGCCCAAGGTCGAGCTTTCGGGTTGCCAGGATTCGGACGTGTCATTCTCCTTCGGAAGCCACGGACACCACGACCTAACAATCGTGTCGGCGCTGGCCCTCGGACAGAACGTCACTGGCACGTACGATATCCCCGACTCGGACATCGTAGTTGAAGACCATGGATCCGTCCAAACCGAGAATTATGAGGGCCCTTCGACCTTCAACATTTCTGGCTTGACGACGATATTGCCATGATCTGCCATTAGACGAGCCAAGAGAGGGTCCTACTGCCTAATATCAGCCAATCGGGACAAGAGACGAAAGAGGAGGAAATGACTGGTTGGCTGATCGCAAATTAGGTATTCGAAGTGGGAGAGGTCGCTGGTCTCGAGGGTCTAGACTCAGTAACCTGGCTGACATACCCTGTACTAACCTACATTCATCAAGGATCGTCAACCATGCCGCATGGTTTTCGGCGCCCAATGTCTACCCGTTATTTAGCTCACTGTTTTGATGCCATAGGCTCTGTTGATGGCAGTGGTCGGCTTACTTACTCGTGGATGCTGATTATCTTTAACGAGGTCGCTATTTCGCTTGTGGGATACTGAGAAAAGATATATCATAATACCAAGCCACGAATTGCCAGCCCCGGGACTGACTGTGTTTGCGGGCAAGTGACAGCATGGATCAGCCGGACTCCTCAAATCTCCTCGCAGGCACGATATCCGTGAATACGATGATAGTATGCTGATAGATCATTTTCGGCAGTGTCTTTCCTGCGAAGCTCGTTAAATCCCTTCTCTTTGGGATACTGATCGTATCGCCGTCTCTGCTCACCCACGAGCACCACTGCCAATTTCCACGTCCATCCATACCCTTGAAGGCAGTGTTCCAATGTGCCTTCCCTCGGCCCCTCCATACTATCTATCGGGACTCTTCGTCAGCGAGCCCATGAACCAGGCGCTATCCAAGTTCTCTGAAGGGGGACTAATAAAGGCGGAAACGAAGTCTTTGCAATTCATACCAGCTACATCTTTGGCGATGGAGGAATCTGCTTTTGCTACAGCACTCTTGGGTATTCTCCGGGGTGGTAGTGACATATGGTGCATGGCTTCCTCGAGGTAACGTTAGGGGCGGGCGGCCTCTAGACGTCGTAGTTAAGTACCGAGACGACATAAGCTGACTCCGTAAACGCTGTAGGTAACGGTAGCAGTCGCTCGAAGAGGTGCGACTAGGCCTTCTGCGGTATCTATTCTCAGGTCGATTAATTAGCTACTTGTTTGCTTCTTGCTTCACTTCGTTTCGGAGATTCATACAGTTGCTGAGAGGAGCCCCTAAGAGTACCACAGGAGTTCCGCTCCTCGCCGATGTCTCCTTCTGCTCTATCGAAGTGAACTCGTCACGGACACGATCGACCTCTTGGACAAATGACAGATTCCGCGTGTAGAATCGGAAGCTGTCGTCCGGGCATACCGCCGTACAACTCGCAATGATCCCCGCGGCTTCCTCTTTCCGACCGACAATACACTTGAGAAGGATCCTCTTCCTCTCATCCCCTCAACCGGCAAATGTTACGGCAAGTGCGCCTACTACGCTTTCTCCGGAGTCGCCCGGCACGAATGACTTCGTCACCGCTTCCGGAAGTGCTACACTCCGGGCTCGGACTGCCACATCGCGTATCTAGACCGAGATACCGTTCCCGCTGTAATAACAAAAATAAGTGATGGTCATTACGTTCCAGGGATCATATTGAGCGAACGGTTAAAATTACCATGGTCCCAACACTCTCTCCCAACCTTCAATTTACGTTTAGCCCTCAACCCAGTTGATGCCATCCTCTTCCTACGGAACTGGCTCTTGTCATTCCGGTTTTAGAACGGGTTGTGAGACATGTGGCGCAACGATCAAACGCAGATAGGGTCTCTAGAGGATAGAATTGAAGCTCATGCGATTTCTTCCATATAGCTGTAGCTATTTGTGACATTCTCCTGATTCTTTCGTTGCTGACTAAAGCATTTTCGTTGCAGGGGCAACGAGCTGACCTGTAACTGCTGTCTTTCTATGCATCATAGATAAATTTACACCCAGGTAGAATATAATACCACATGTAAGAGTTGTCCCAGAATCTACGAGAGAACCCAGGCCCTAGTATCTTCTCTGGTCTACACCCGGTTCTATCAACTGATGGGCGCTTCTTGGAGCCATTGAAAGCCAATAATTTTGATTCAAGCTATTTAGAACTACTGGGAGCTTGGGACAAGCTTCATTGTGACTTAAGCCTAGCTAATACACTCTGGACTTGCACAGGAAGAAGCTCAAGTCTGAAGGAAAAGGGGTACAAGGGGGGCAAGGCAATCTGCCTTGGAAGAGGGTCTGGCAATCGATCTTCCAGCCTCGTTCACACAATTCTTCTGTCATCACCTACCGTTTCATTAGGACATTGTCGATGCGGTAATCTTCTTACGCCCCAAGGAGACAGTATATAATAGGAAAGCAATGTCATCAACTTGTACCTATACAGTACGCCTTCGAGAAGTAGGCTGCGTTGATGGTTCTGAGCCGTATATCGGAAATTTGACATATAATGTGATATATTGACGCGCTGGCTAATAAGGGCCAGGTATGATGACCCGTCGATGTGATTGTGACGATGCTATTGCCTACAAGACCAATGCTAACGCAGTAGCCTCACCTTCATAGGCAGGCTAATGGCCGCCTCGTCCACATATGGCAACCTACCCTGCATTACGCTTTTCAGCTTCGTATCTATCTTCGAATAACATGCTGTCCTATCTGCTTGATTCGAAGCAGAGCCTGCCTATATATCGGCCTTAGTGTCACGTAATCGTCACGGATGCTGACCCAGAATCGATTGAAGTTCGCTGCATCGTCAGCCTTCGAGAGAGGACTCTGCAAGGATGCCCAACTGGTCACCAAATGTGGTCACCGGACATAGGTATCAGCGTATGGGGGACTGATATCCACGTCCGATGTCGTGCCATGGCACAGAGTACTATGGTATGATCCGTTGAAACGTGGGTGATCTGCTTCTCCTCGCACAGGGAATGCGCGAAGACCAATGAAGTCCAGTAGAGTGCTGAAGTTCCGGGGAACACATCCTTCTAAGCCCTAATACCGAATGAAGGCGTACAGCGCGGTTTCGACCTCCCCAAACTCGGCACGGCACTCCCAGTAAGCTCAGCGGACTTCGCCCCAGTTCCCAAATACCGGGGCAGACGACGCAACTAATTATAGCCTGTGCTCCTCTCTGTACCTAGGCATGCACCTACTGCTGCTAGGTATACGGTAGGTATGATCTAGGCGTCCTAGAAAGACCCACCACGGCCGCTGGGCTAAATAGGAATTTCGCATTCATTTAGCATGAGCCGTTCGATGGGCAATTAGCTGGCTATCAGCCTAATGAGAGCTAGTTTAGGCGTGAACGACTGCCTCAAAACAAGACCTCTGTGAAGAGATTAACAGGTTATACAATGGTCCACGACGCTGGGAAGGGAGATGAGGCATGATCCACCAAACACTGGGGAGTTGTGGAACTTACACACGGCAACGAAGCTAGACTTAATTTCGCAACCTTCCACCGCCTCGGGCCGTCACAGCAAACGAGTTCGGGGCTCGAGACAGGTCCCTCGGCCTGTCAGTGCTCACGGATGCCGATATTGAATGTCTCATTGCTTTTCAGTCAAGCCGCGTTGCACCATGCACGCCAGAAGTAGGGCATGTTTCGAGGATCGACTCGCAGCAAGAGTCCACTTAGCAGCATTATGAAACAGGTTGCCTCGCACTACAGCGTGTGATACTGCATATCTGTAATTCGCTATTTCTCTTAGCACCTACGCTTCGTCTATCTAGTTTAAATAGTATCGGACGGTGGTCCAGATGCTACCGCCGGAGTCCAGTCCCCCATCTCCTAAGTGAGCCATTGGTATCCCTTGCGCCGCAAGGCAACCAGCCCGGGCACTAAGTCTTTCTCCACTGCACACATGGGTTGAATACTCGGCCTTCTGGGCTTCGGTAGGGACATTCCGACGATACCCTGCTCATACTCGTGTGGTGTATTGTCTCATCCGGACTCTTCGACGATGATCACCTCTCACGCTAGGAGGCATTTCTAATATAAGTCCTGTACGGCAGTCCTCGCTGCCGTGTCGCAAACATTGGAGATGGAATATCGCGAGGGCCTCTTTCCTTGCATTGGCTTGCGTAAACGCCAGCGTGTAGTGCGTCGATAGCTCCCTCCGATTGGCGTCTAGCGTCCTGTCTCCCGCACCGACGGTCAATTTCTTTACACCGCCATCGGAGACATCGAGGCCTATTGCGACAGGGAACCCTGATGGGTTCTGATTGCCTTGTTGCAAAGTCTGTTGTGGTTCCGCCGAACTCACAGTAGAAAGCAGCGTCTAGATCGGAACCGCAACCCCACCAGTTCCCAAGCCGGACCCCCATCTAAATCTTGGCCAGGGATGCTGCACACAGTAGGACTACTACATACGGTAGCGCGGCCTATGGGGAATGACATCAGTCAGGCGAAGACCTGCAAATATGCGTAAATGATAGTCGACGCCTAACGCAACACAGAATGTCTGATTGTATGTATGAGATTGGAAGCACGGAGACACCAGGACACAAGGGCGGTTCATCCGCAATGGCGCAGATTAGCGCGATACCCTCATTCCGGGCTTGTGGAGCATCCACTCGGGTTGCAAGCATCAACCTAGCGTATGGTGTATCTCGAGGCTGAGGCCAGAAGCTTCTTGATCCCCATTATCAGCCCTAGTAGTCTTGATCTCGCACCAGAATTGCATTTCGTAGTACTAAGCGCTTGCCGGGATGAGATGTCGAACACGGGTGGCGCCTCGAGCGGTCGAGGGGCGAGCGCGTGTGCGGTGCAACGATGCAGCCGCCGATATGTAGGCGAGAATACAACTCAAAGGCGTATCGCTTGACACCCGACATTTGTTGAACCAGAAGCGACAATCTTTGTTGTCAACCCGTCATCGTTGTCTCGATATCTCTTGAGTATCATATCAATTCATGTCAATGCTCGCGGAGTCGCCAAACGATGGGGTCGACGTTTCGGAGCATTGACCTTCATCTGCAACAGGTCCGTGGCGGAGTACCATGGAAAGGAGCAAACCGGTGAGCCCATGACAACAAATACCTGATCCTGAGGTGAAGCATTATCATATTCTGCTGTATGCTGTCCTCACAGGGCAGCGTTACACTGCAGCCGGGACGTTTACATAGCTACCGCAATATATGTGGGACAGCTTCTATATTCTCCTCCCTCTTCTTCCTGAAACCTGCTCCCTTCCTCGATGCCGGGTCCTAGGTGCGGATGTGGCATCCCGAAGGTACTTTTTTCTTCGGTTTCTCCTAATAGGTACCTATATACACTATTAGGAGTTCAGGCTTTTGCCACATTCAACAAGCCATATGGCTTATATAAAAAAGCTCAGAAAGCAATTCGTTGGCAGCCTTTCCGATCGATTAATGACAGGTCTATATGATTGATCACACACTAGCCGCCAGGCCTCTTACTTCCCCCGAAACATGGCGTGCGGATAATAGCAGATCTGCCTAGGTACGGCGCCGATGTGGGAGCGGAGTGCCTATTTGGACCTAGCCTTGGCGCATCTAGCATTTCTGCGATACAGGTATGATTTCATGCATCCAGCCAGTGAATGCGCAAATACTGCCTTGGTATCCTCCCACCGGGAAAATGCACCTATGCTGCTCGCTTAGACATTTGGTATACACGTAGTTTGGTGTCTAGTACTATGTGGCCTATCGTTGGTGTTTGAGGCTGCAAGCCAGCAGTCTGAAGCCGTCCCTTAATACATGAAATAAACCGTGTATCTGTTCCCGAGCGACTTGAGCCCTAGACCGGTGTGATAAGCCCCATAGTGTAGGAACAAGGCAGTAAGGCATGGCGTTAGATGACGCTTCCTGGAAGAAGCAATATGAACAAAGAGGCTGGCAATGAAGGGATATCCAAAGATACGCTGGTTGCCTTCCTGCCTGCTTCCAACGACAAGAACAACAGCGGCAAGAGACGGCAAGGCGCTGTCTCATTGATCAAGAGTCCCTTGCTTTATGTCCAGGATGATTGTCACATCTCCACTTCAAGTATGGAGATCAACGCCCGTCCCAGGGATGTCATCTACATGACATCCACGTGTGACAGTTAACCTTAAATTCACGATGCTGTGATGAGGCCCCGCTTTCGGGTAGGGATCAACGATACATTTGATAGACACTAATAGAAGGCAATGTGTACATAGGTAGCAAATAAGTCAGATGGATCTGAGTGGTGCACTATGTAGGCACCTTCTCCGTTCCCGGGAAGGCGGACCGTGTTCGGCCCAGTGCCTTCAGGTACCTGGGTAAATTACAAGCACAAGCACGGGAAGCAAAAAAGGGGGGGGGGGGGGGGGGGGGGGGGGAAAAAGGAACGCGGCGGAACCATGAAAGTTCGCGGCCCCATGCATAAACTAACCCCGGCAACAACCAAAAAGATGTCCCCCGCACCCGACGCCTG